>NC_061168.1:16213293-16340793 GCF_022113875.1 Hydra vulgaris
TGGCCTAAAAATCCAGAATAAAAAGTTTAATTGTATATTATTATTTTATCTTAGGTCTACTGAAAAAAATTAGATTCATCAATTGTCTCTTTAATTCTTGATCAAAATTTGCATTTAAAAATTGTGTTCTTTTAGAAAAATTTAAATTTTGTAACAAAAGCAATTGAAATGTTTTTTAAAATTTATTTTGAATAAAACATTAAATATATTGACTAGTTTAGGACGTTTATAGTTATGGGCAAAGGGAGGGCCCATCATCTCTGACCAACTTCTTTCCCCCCCCCCCCACCTCCTTAATCTTCCTGGAATTTTTTTTTTTTTTAATCCATAAAATGATATAATAATATATAATTATTAAAATTCAATTTAAAAACATAATTTTTTTTTAGTTTAAGTTTGAGAAACAATTTTTTTTCATTGTTTTAATTCAAATTGATGAATGCTTACCTCAATAATTATATCAAAAACAAGCAAAAGTTTTATATTGTTCTTCTTAAAGGTTGTACTTTTCTTGTTTGTATTTTCCTCAAGAATGATTGTGAATTTTATTGTTTTTGTATTTTTCTGGCAGGTAATATTATAAATAATAAACATATTTAATATGGAGAAAATGTGACATTGGAAAAAGTCTTATCATTCATTGCCACAAAACTGGATTTTCTAGAAAACAAGGTTTTGTTCAATTCAAAGATCTTTCTTGTGACAAACAAGAACAAATAATATGGCAAGCAAATTTAAAAGAAAAATATTGTTCAATAAGAATTACATGTTGTTATTATGAGTAATTCTATCGAAAATATTTTGAGAGAAAAATTACAAAGTGTTGCAATCCTTTTGGAACACACAAGGAAAGTAAAAAATTGCTATAAAAGGTAATCTAACATTAATTACAACAGAATTGATATGGAAATTTAAAAAAAAACATTTTATTATTTATAAAAAATTTATATTTTCAGTTATTTTAAAAACTTAACACTAAATTTGTTTCTTAGGTAATATAAAGATTTCCCTAGAATTGGCGAAATTTTTGTAACATAGTGTTTATGTAACCTTAGGTCGGATATTCTGAAGTAAATGTTACAAAAAAGTAGTAGAAACAGATGAAGATTTAAATTCACAGGAGGAATGGGAATCAAAAAGTAAGAAAAAAATTAAGTTAGATACCACTATAGAATTACAATCATTGCCACTAGATGATTTATTATGTGACAGCATTACCACTCATTCGTATATTGCAAAAACACAAAATTAAATCTCCCTGTGATGTTATTGGTGGGACTGTTAAGAGAGTAGTATGTCAAGAAAGTCTAAAACAAATAAATACTGGGCAGATTTTAGATGTTAATTTAATGTACTCCTTTTGTAAAGCCAAGATAAATGGAATTTGTTTAAAATATTTATTAAAGATGAAATCGACCACACACGAGCACAATTAGAAAAAAGATATTTAGGTGGAAGAACAGTTCCTGGCACAAGGATGTATCATCATTTTATTCTAATTGCTTTAAACACTATAAGTTATAAAAAAACAAGTATTGATGCTCAATTCTGAAGTTATGTTTCTACACCCACAACAATATCAGGTTGTATGTACAACATATCTGTTTTAGGTTTGCAGAATATAAGCAGTTGGTTACAAAAAAAATTAAATAAATTTAAAAAAAATTTTGTTGTAATTTTATTGACCTACTTTCTTTTTTTCAAATGTCAATGACTATATTAGTATTAATCTACTAAATAATAAAGATATTGGTTGTTGTAATATTTAAAAAAATATTTCAATATCTTTGGTTTTAAAATTTATGATTTTTAAAATCATGAAAAGAACTTAGTTTTTAGTGCTTACTTTGAAATAAGAGGTAAATAATAAAAATAAATTGTTTCTCAAACTTAAACTAAAAAAAAATTATGTTTTTAAATTGAATTTTTATACTTATTTATTATTATATCATTTTATGCATTGAAAAAAACTATATATATATATATATATATATATATATATATATATATATATATATATATATATATATATATATATATATATATATATATATATATATATATATATATATATATATATATATATATATATATATATATATATATATATATATGTTCTAGGAAGATAAGGGGAAGGGGGCAAAGTTGGTCAGAGGCCCCCTAGCCCTCCCTTGGCCCATGACTAAAACATCCTAAACTAGTCAATAAATAAGACTATTTGATGTTTTATTCAAAAAAATAAATTATGAAATTTAAATTTTTCTAAAAAGACGCAATTTATAAACGCAAAATTTGATCAAGTATTAGAGAGACAATTGATAAATCTAATTTTTTTCAGTAGACCTAAGTTAAAATAATGATACACAATTAAACTTTTTATTCAGGATTTTGGGCAACAGTCTTTATTTTACCTCCGAAAATCATAAATTTACAAGTCAATAATTTTGAACAAGTTTGGATAAATGAGGCATTTCTTGAGACAATGGAGTCTTGAGAATTTTATTTTCAGATTTCACTAGTAAGAATCTCTTGGGGTACCAAATTTTAGGATATTTCGCCAAGCTATTATGAAGATACTATATGTCAAAGTTACTTTGTAGTTGCTTCAGATAATCAATAAAATGCTGAGTCAGCATTATTTTAACTGACGATATCTCTGGAACTAATGTGTATTTTTAAATAAAATTTTTGCTGTTATAATTTTTTAAATATGGACTGCAAGTGAGGTAAAAATGAACAAAATCTGAGACGTAAGGTTGTCATGGTCTGGATGATTTCATATGGAATGACCCATTATTTATCAACTCTTTCCCTCATTTACCCTCTTTAGTTGTGACCGATATTATAGAAACATGTTAAAATTTAAATGAAAAATCTCTTTGAAAGCATAACAAACTTATTCAAAAATTAAATACTTTAAAGGAAACATATACTGAAATCATAAACAAAAATATTTATATTCTTCTTTTAAGTCTTTTACAGTGAAAAAGCTAAAACCGGTTTTTTTTAGAACTGAATTGAAAAAATTAAAAAGTTTGAATAGTCCGCAAAATATGTTTTGAAGCAAAAGCATTTTTCAAAACATGGCAATTAATAAAAAAAAATTCTGAAATGGAAAATTAAAAATAAATCCTTAAAACACAAATGAGGTTTATTACTACACCCAAAACATATAAACTACAAAATTTCTTCAGTAAGATTTTTCTTAAACATTTTTAGAGTAATTTTTTTTTTGAATTGCTAGGATGAGTTAACAAAAGTAATATTCATGAGTTAGTTTGAATTATTTTAGCCAATTAAAAGTTTATTTTGAGTTACTTCTGTTAGCCAATTAAAAATTATTTTCCATTACTTAACTGTCTTCATATCTAGATTACTAATTTAAACAGATTGGTCTATACAATTACAATCTTTTGTACTGATGAGTAGTTTTGGACTTTTCTCTGATTCCTCCACCGTGAAAAGATACTGCAACACCTTTTTTGAAATAGCTACGTTTTTTTATCTTTTTTATCTTACCACCGAATGAGAAGAATTCCAGATTCACTGTGAAAAACCTTTGTTTGTTAGAAGAATTCCAGATTCACTGTGAAAAACCTTTGTTTGTTAGAAGAATTTCAGATTCACTGCGAAAAACCTTTGTTTGTTAGAAGAATTCCAGATTCACTGTGAAAAACCTTTGTTTGTTAGAAGAATTCCAGATTCACTGCGAAAAACCTTTGTTTGTAAATATATCATTCTACAACCTTTTTTCGAATTGATATCATCTGGAAAATTGATAAATATTTTGGTGTGTTTCACTTGCGAGTGGATCATTCCTTTTGTAGTGTTCAATCATTCATGTTTTTAAGTGGCGAGAAGACACAAATGATTGAACACTACAGAAGGGATAAAAACTCTCTTATTTATAAGCATCTTCACTCAAATAAAAAATGTTTTACTAATTATAATGATGAATGTTTTCGACTTTGAATCGTGCCTATAACAAAATTGAAAGAAAGTATTCATATAGGGTGGGAAAAACCTGACATGAATAAACAAGTAAATTATGTTAAATTATGTTAAATTGACTCTTACCATTTAATATAATTTATCGGTTCTTTTTTATATTTAACATTTGTTAAAATATTTTTTAATAATTTTTTTTTGTATATATAGGAAGTTTGTTATTGTTTTTATGACTTTTATTATGTTTATTTTTACATCTATATACTATATTTTGAACCCTTTTTAACAGATATATTTTAACTGATAATGATTATATATAGTCGAAACATGTCTTGAATAATAAATTTTTTAAAATAAAATTAAAAAAGTTGTCTTATTTTCATAATTTGTGCTGAGAAGTTTTAGAAATTTATATATATATATATATATATATATATATATATATATATATATATATATATATATATATATATATATATATATATATATATATATATATATATATATATATATATAATCTTTGAATGTCATTTTCTTGTTATACATTAAAATATATATATATATATATTTATATATATTTATATTTATAAAAGTATATATAGATATATATATATATATATATATATATATATATAATATATATATATATATATATATATATATATATATATATATATATATATATATATATATAGATATATATATATATATATATATATATATATATATATATATAGATATATATATATATATATATATATATATATATATATATATATATATATATATATATATATATATATATATAGATATATATATATATATATATATATATATATATATATATATATATATATATAATCTTTGAATGTCATTTTCTTGTTATACGTTAAAATATATATATATATATTTATATATATTTATATTTATTTATATATATAAATATATATAAATATATATAATATATATTTATATATATATATATATATATATATATATATATATATATATATATATATATATATATATATATATATATATATATATATATATATATAAAATATATATATATATATATATATATATATATATATATATATATATATATATATATATATATAGATATATAGATATATAGATATATAGATATATATATATATATATATATATATATATATATATATATATATATATATATATATATATATATATATATATATATATATATATAGTGTGTGTGCATATATATATATGTACATATATATGCATATATATAGATCTAACATATGTATACACCTAATGTAAATATATACATATATATTAGGTGTATTGGATTATATAATATATATATGTGTGTGTGTGTGTATATATATGTGTCTATATATATATACATACACACATATATTGTATATGTGTATGTATATGTCACATATACATACACATATACAATATATGTGTGTATGTATATATATATATATATATATATATATATATATATATATATATATATATATATATATATATATATATATATATATATATATATATATATATATATATATATATATATATGTATATATATATATATATATATATATATATATATATATATATATATATATATATATGTAAACACGCAGAAACATAAATAAGTTTAAATGGTCAAAACACTCTTAGTTATGTAGAATGGATGAGAAAAAATTTGAAATATGGCTAAAGATTCTCGAAAAATGGGTTGGTCAGATTGCATATAGCTCTAATTCATTAATTTTCTCTGTTGGAAATCAAGCTTCCATCATGAATAGTTTAAAACAACATGAACAAGATTTATCTGAATTTTTTGTGTTATTAAATAATTGGCTGCTAAGTCAGGTTATAGTTTTTTTAGTATAATTTTTTTGTATTGAATACAATGCATTATTACATTTTTATTAGATACAATGAATTGCAATATTTTCCAGTTAATTCTAAAACCTTATCAAGATTTAAACTTGATACAGCTTTTCCATATAATATTGTATCTGCTTTTAACACTTCTGTAAATTACTTAGAAGGTAAAAAGCATACTTTTTTTTGTTTTGGATTTTTCTCAAATACAGTGGGGTGCAGAATTTTAACCTCACCTGGTTCATAATTTACATGAACCTATTTATACTTTAATTAACTCAAATTATAAAACCGTTAAAAACTGTGGTGTAATTATAACCTCGTTATCTAAATTGCATCAAAAGTAATCAAAAATAGCAGAAATACCGTTTTCAAATTAAATTTATTACATTTTAAAATTATAAAAAACATTCTAACGAATGCCAAGAGGAATTACACTCTCTAATGAAGAAAAAGGCAAGATCAAAGCCTATATCGAACAGGGCAATTGCTTGCAAACTGAGACGCTCACCACCTTTGATCTATAATTACATAAATGGTCCAACATTTTATTGCACAAAGCAATAAAGTGGTGGAAAACCTATACTTACAGCTCACCAACAGCGATGAATTTTGCATGCCGCTAATAACCATACAATCTCTGCGAAACAAATGGGTGCTGATTTGGAATTGAAATGCTCAAGATGGGCGGTGAATCGTGTAATTAACAAGTCAGACGTTCTTAGATATGCACAAAAACATACATCTCCAGCACTAACTGAAGCGCACAAATCATTCGTCTTCAATTGGTTAAGGACCACATGACTTGGGAAAAATAATGACAAAAAATTGTGTGGTTCGATGAAAAAAAGTTCAATCTTGATGGTCCAGATGGCTTCAATTACTACTGGCATAACGTTAGAAAAGAGAAAATATTTTCAAAAAGAAAGGCTATAGGAGGCGGAGGAGTAATAAATTGGGGTGAATTCGGTTATTTTGAAAAATCTTTGATTGGCTTTTTTACTACAAAATTAAAGCTGAAGGATATAGAAATGTGTTGAATGGTCATTTGAATGATATTTCGCAAAAATGGGGCATCTTAGCAAGACATGTTTATGCAGAAGAGAATCAATATTTGAATGTTGATAAATTGAAAAAGGCAATTGTACATGTTTGTAAGAACATATCTCTAACAGATCTTAGAAAACATTTGGAAAGTATACCAAATTGAATATTTGAAGTTATTCAGAATGAGGCAATAAAACAAAGTATTAATAATAAATTCAAATTGCAATACAAAACATTATGGAATTTTGTAGAGTAAAATTGAAATGAGGTTATAATTTTGCACCATCTTTTTTCTAAAATTTTCAAGTCAATTATATTAGATTAATATTACAATTATATTAATTAATATTACAAATGAAATATTAATCAAGTAAGATATTAAGCAATTGAATAATTTAAAAATATTAATTTAATTATTTGTGAGATCTTGAATTTTTGTGAGATTATAAATTTGCACCGCACTGTAGGTATTTTTCTGACTTAAGCTCTAACTTCAACAATATATTTCAAAAATTAATTTTGCTTTGAAATTTTCATTGCATGTTTAAATAATATATATATCTTGGTCATTTACCAAAATCAATATTTTGAGAAGTTACGGCCACAAAACTCAAAGAAACTCCCCTCTTTTATGACCAAAAAACTATTTTCACCAAAAAAAAGTTGTTTATAAAATATTGTTAAAAGATATTTTAATGATTCTGGTACATGTTTTTAACCTATTAGCAAGGAGTATTTGGGCCAAATTTAAAAGATTATTTTTAAGTTGTTTTTAATTTATTAGGTTTAGAAAGAATTATGAAATTCCATCAAATTTAGGTAAATATTGTTATAAAAAGGAACCACCTTTTTTCAAACTGAATCTACACAAATTCTTTTAGTTAAATCAATTTACTCTTTTTCCTGGAAGTTTTTTTTACTTTTTTATTAGCAAAATAAACAAATTCCTTCTTCTATTTTCTGAATAGAGTCTTGCTTTTTTTTTTTTTTAAAAAAAAAAAAAAAAAAAGCTAACAAAGAAATGGAAAAAAAAAAAAAAAATTGAGTATAACAAATTACAATTGTGACAATAATTTACAATAATTCAATTTACTTTTTAATTAAAAATATAATATTCAACATATTTTTTGTAATCTCTCTTTTTCTTCTACTTACACACACATCTATTGTAATATATTTCATAATATTATTTATATTTTTATATCAATTTTTAATTTTATATTTTTTTAGTATATAAATAATGCAGATTATCACATAAACAAATATTTTTAAACAACCATTAAAACATTTAACTATTTCACAACTATTAGCTAACTAAAAACAAATTAATAATAGCATTAACCTAACTACTAAACAAAATCTGTCCCGTTATTATCTAAAATATAAATATAAACCGGTAAGTCCACTAAACATATAGCAAAATTAAATTTTTACTACTTGTCTGAAGATTGTGATTTCTCTCCATTTGATATCCAACATAAACATTTTCGAAGAATTTTTTTTTTTTGATAATATTAGTAACTTGTTAGATGTTCAAGGGTCTTGAGGGACCCCTAAAAATATTTTTTAATCAAAAATTTTTTAAATCCAGTGTTTTTTATCATATAGAACATATTAAGGGGGTGGCAGCATATAGTTTTTAAAAAATGTTGTTTTTTGGGACACCTTAGTATATATATAGATATATTAGGGTATATTGTATATGTATTGTGCAGCAGTGATGTAGAGAGCTTGTCTCAAAAGCAAAAAGTTTTTAATTCAATCCCTACCATGTTCCTGATAATACTGCGCTCAACTTGTTTCTCCGCCAAGCAGCCTTTTTTGTCAAGGTTTGTGTTTCAGAGTTATAGAGTAAAGAGAGGGTTAGTTGTAACCACAACTAATTGTAGCCTCTAAAGTAAATATAGCAACTAAATGTAGCAACTAAATGTATATATATAACTAAATATATATATATATATATATATATATATATATATATATATATATATATATATATATATATATATATATATATATATATATATATATATGTATGTATGTATGTATATATATATATATATACACACACACACATATATATATATATACACACACACACACAAAAGATAAATTAAAGATAATTTTATCAATATATCAACATATAGGCATCAATTAATATTACACGCTTAACACTTATTGCAAGATTTGTTTCATTGTGCTGCAAGATACCTGTGATTCTTTCAAAAGGTGAGGTTGTTTTCAAAAGGTGAGGTTGTTAGTATTTTATTGTTTATGTTAGATTATTATTATTTAAACATTTTGATTTTTTAAGATATATTACTCAATGGCTTATTGGATGTGATGGTTACTCTGTCTTTTTGCTCTCGGTCAATCTGTTCAGTTGAAAAGAAAAAATTATGCAATTATATTACAGTAATTTTTTAAATTATACAATTAATTACAGTCATTTTTTAAATTATGCAATTATGTCACATTTATTTTAATTAATGTTTAGATTTAAAAAATTACATTTTAAAAATTCAGTATAGTAATGTTTTTATTTTGGTATTCGTTTTCAAAAAATACAGTTTTTATATAAAATTGTATTTATAACTTTACATTATTTTACATATTAATTCTCCTAAGGTTTTTATAAATATAAAACTATAAACATTACTATATATAAATATTTTGTATTTAAACATTACTATATATGAGTTATGCCATATATAAGCATTATTACACTGTAAAACTTTAAATTATGGTACTATGCTGTTACCCATAAGTGCCATAGTACATTACAGTAAAATTACAGTAAAAGACAGGTGTTTCACAGTGGAGTATTATTGTATAATATATAGTTGTGAATATATTTAGTATATATATTTTAACAATTTTTTAGGGTTTATTTTATAAATCTATTATACAGGATGTAACATTGAAACAATATTTATATATTTTTAATTATGTAACAAAAACTGAAAAAAAAAAAATTAATTGGTAAATGATGTCTATTTAGCCATGAACTTAAAATAAGAAATTAAAATATATTGAAATATTATTTCAAATAAGAATCAATTACAGATTTTCAGAGGTTAGTGTTAAGATCAAATGTTAAAAAATGGCAACGTGGTTTACTAATGTTATTAAAACTTATTTTAAAATTTCATTGTAGTTCACTTTCAAATAAGTACCTGGTGCAAATTAGTGTTTACAGCCAAGATATTATAATTTCAACAGTGAATATAATAACAATGTGAATATAACAACAGTATTACAATATATATATATACATATATATATACATATATATATATATATATATATATATATATATATATATATATATATATATATATATATATATATATATATATATACATGTAAAAGTGTTTGAGGTCGGCAAAAAATTGCCGACCTCATTTCAATGCTTTTTGCTGACCTGATGCCGGCCTCTAAAAGATTGAGGTCGGCAATTTATTGCCGACCTCAATTTTTCTAATTCTGAGGGTTGATATATATATATATATATATATATATATATATATATATATATATATATATATATATATATATATATATATATATATATATATATATATATATATATATATATATATTTTAAAATAAAAATATTAAATATGTATATAATTATTTTTTTCTGTTTTTTATAAAATAATGATTGTTTTTGCAATTTCTATAAATTTCGCTTCTTTGAGACCCCTTCATGGCATACTTTTAAAAAAAAATTTTCGGCATTTAGAGTCAGGTTATTTTAAGAATTAAAAGAAATTTTTTTAAATTGAATCGAATTAAATGATCACAATATGAATTTATTATAAAATAATAATAAAAATTGTAACTTAAAGTATTGATAGGAAAACAAGTGTCCATATGTACCAAAAAAATGTGGCCGAAATAAACAAACCACAACAACAAAATTAAGAAACCATAATAGAAAATAAAATTTCGGAATTCACTTCTGAATAGTATTTTTTGGCACATTTTTCAGTTTTTTGTTATATATTTTTTTTTCAGCTGGTCCAAATCTTTCATTTCAATTTTATTAAGATTGTGGTCTAACCAAGACCACAAATTATCAATGCAATTGAGATTTGTACTATTGGCAGGATAAGACATGAGTTTAATGTTATTTTCTTCAAACCATTGCTTGAAAATCTCAGCAGTAATACATGGAGCATTATCTTTTTGAATGATAGGTCAAATTTCTTTTAGGAAAATGTTAATGCATTAAATAATTATCCAATATGTTTAAATATCTTTGAGAATCAAGACTTCATAGTTCATGCCTATACTGGCAATAGATGCCTATACTGCCAATACCTTGTTTTGTTCTATTCATATATCAATTCATTGATACATGAATATAAATCAAAAATTTTTCATGTGTTATTACTCAGTTTAGTCTTAAATCAACCTTGACGTCTATTTTTTGGTGTAAAGAGCCTTATGCTCGAAGACTAAATTTTAAGAGCATATAACACCATTTTTTTCTTGCTTGATGCTCTGATATTTTTTCGATAGGTGCAGTTTTTTGCAAACAGCACTAGCAACAACACTAGAAGTTTCTTTTGACTGAAATCAGTAGGTGATAACTTTTTTTCACTATGCGAATAAGTGAGTGCTCCTTTTTTTCAATCGAAATGTTGATTATTCTAGGATGCGGAAGATTTTCAATTGTATTGTATTTGTGATATCAGTTGATTTTTCTGCTTGCATGTGATGTGTTTAAATATTTTGGAATTTCTCTCATTGAGATGTTTTGTTTATTGATTGCTATGGTTTTACACTTTGTTATTGTATCAATAGTTTTTCCAGTCATTTTAATTGTTTTGTTGAAATGTTATAGTTACTGTTATAGATACTAAATTTTATATTTAACAAATCACACCAATTTTTTGAATGTTTAAAACAATTTAAGTTCTCAAATAATTATTTATAATTTGCAAACAATTTTTAATTATTTGCAAATAAATTTTACTCAAGACGAGTTATAAATATTTTAGATTATCAGATATGTGTCAAAAAAAAACAAGATAATTAGTGCATCGATTTTTAGGAATATCTATATTTTTATGAATACCTATATTTTTATAAATACCTATATTTTTATAAATACCTATATTTTTATAAATACCTATATTTTTATAAATACCTAAATTTTTATAAATACCTATTTTTTTATAAATACCTATATTTTTATAAATACCTATATTTTTATAAATACCTATATAAAACATATGTTATAGTATAAAAAAAGATAACATGTTTTTATAACATGTTTTTGTACTTAAAAAATTGTTTTATAATAAGCTAATTTTTTGTTTGTTATAACCAAGTTGTTTATAAACAATTCTTATATCTTTTAATATTTTCTAAAAAAAAATTTATTTAGCATAAACTTCGTTCATTAATTAGTTTTAAAGTTGAAGAAGTTGGTTGTTTTTTATTAGAAGAGTTTGGAATCAGTCGGGAAGAATATTTTAAAGAACATTTTTTTCAAGTAAACTTAATTTTACATTAAATAATGTATATATAAGTATTTAAAAACTCATATTTATCAAAATTTTTTTAAAAATCTCTTAGTACAAAAACTCGTATTTTATCAAATTTATATTCATGGTTTATCTTTTTTTGACTGTTAAGTTTAACTTTTTGACTAAAGCTTTTTACTATCTTTTTATACTAAAGATGTAATAAACTTTTTTTTTTAAGGTTTTATGTTGTTATGTGTTAATTATGTTCTTATGTAGTAATTATTTTGTTATGTGGTTATAAGGCAGTGATAGAGTGTTTTGCTTGGTAAATAAGAAATTCCAGGTTCAATTCTCACTATGTCCCATGTATTGTTCATTGTTTGTTGATGTTTGTGTTTCCAAGTGAAAGGATTGAGAGAGAGACTAATTTTATAAAAGTTTCCACGACTGTAGTGACCCCTTGATCTTGTAGCTAATAACTTGTAGTTTTATAAGTTTTAAATTTAGTATCAAAATTTTTTATATAGTTTGTTTTTTTCTAGCATATAAAAGAATATTTCAAATAAATTTAATAATTTCACATAAATTAAGTTGTTTCTTAATATTATGTTAGATATCAAAAGAATTCGCCAATGTTTTATGTAAAAACAAAAATGAATCTGAAGAAGAAACAGAAACAAGCATAGGCATTCTAACAATGCGTAAAGTTTTTGATGACGATCTGTTTGTTATAGTTCTAGAAGCTATTCTTGCTAATCTTAAAGATTTAGAGATTCCAAAGATCAATGAAAATATTTGTGCACTTCCTCAATTACTTTTTTGTCAAATGTCTTTACCTGCTTTAAAGACTTATTATGATATTAATTATTCTGCTTTTGAGAAATGTACAGGGAATCTTATTGAAAAATGTATCTTAATATATCCATGGGCTGATTCAAATGAAATTTTAGAATGTTTAAAAAAGTCACGTTTATTAGAACTTTCTCTTCTGGATGGTAAATATGCATATGGTGTTAAGCTTATGTTAAAAAATGTTCTTTATGAAATTGGTATGCATCCATCATTGGTTACACTCTTGCAAATTATGGTTTTACAAATTGGAGAAACATTTTGCTTAGGATGTGAAATCTGTAATATGATCAAGACTATGAGTTTACAGGGTAATATTTCATTGTTAGTAATATTTTTTGTTTATTTTTTTAAATGTAAATCTTATTAAAGACATTTTTCTGTGTTTTTTTAGGTCTTTATGCTTTCTAATAAATTAAAAAAGCTGTTTCTTTATGCTTAGATTTTGAATAATTTTAAAAGCTGTATTTTTATGTTTAGATTTTTAATAAATTAAAAAAACTGTGTTTTTGTGTTTAGATTTCTAATAAATTAAAAAAACTGTGTTTTTCTAAATAAGATTGAATAGGAGACTTTCAAGCAAACAAATCAGAACACACAGACACACACACACAAAATGCATAATGAATTAACTCACACAATATGTATAATAATACACATACTAAAATATAATATATATAATTTTTATCTTTATGGAAAAAATTAATTTGATATTTTGAGTGGAAGATGACACAGCAAACCTCATTCAGTCTTCAGCAAGTTCAATAGCTTTGTGTATAAGCTTCAGCAAGTTGACTCAATAGCTTTATGTATAAGCTTCAGTAAGTTGAATCAATAGCTTTGTGTATAAGCTTAGTCAAACATTTTTTCGGCTTTTTTTTTTTTTTTGAGCCACATTAACTCAACAAAGTTGCTTAATCATTTAGCATACCAGTAGCAACTCTTTTCAAGCATCTCTGTAGCATAGATAAAACATTTGGCAGCAAGATTGCTAAAACAACATGGATCAACTCTGGTAGATAAGCGCATCAGATCATCTTGTTTGGTATATTTTGCACGTTATCACACTAGTTATTGACTAAAGATCAAAGTTATGATGTCATCAAAGTTGTGCTGTCATCAAAGTTGTGTCATCAAAGTTGACAACACCAATCAATCTCATCTATTTTCCAATTGTACACAAGGAAAAGATCGGTACACACTTTTTATCAAAAAAAAAGTTGAGCTTCAGAGATGTAATATTTCATTACTCAGAGCCACTGCTTGCACCCACTGCTTGCACCCACTGCTTGCACCCAAATAGTTTTAGCAAAGTATTGTTATATAACTCAATGCTTGCAAAGTATTTTAACACACTGTAAAGCAAATTTGATGAAGTAGGTATTAATAAAAATATTTCATACTATTTGTAGAATTTTGATGAAGTTGGCTTTTCTGGTTATCAATGCAAACAACGCATAGTTTATGGGTAACCAAGGCAAAAAACACATAACTTATTGGAGATCAAGGAAAACGACACATAATTTTCAGGTCATTAAAACAAACAACAGTTTACAGGTGCTAAACAATCAAGCATCTGCACAAACATATCTCAACCTGAGTCTCCATCATCTCAAGCACCATA
This sequence comes from Hydra vulgaris, assembly GCF_022113875.1. Taxonomy (NCBI): domain Eukaryota; kingdom Metazoa; phylum Cnidaria; class Hydrozoa; order Anthoathecata; family Hydridae; genus Hydra; species Hydra vulgaris. The sequence continues at coordinate 16,228,129 of NC_061168.1, forward strand.
ATCTATGCAAGTACCACCAGCACTAATAGCCAGTACCACCAGAACTAGTAACTGCACCATCTTAACCACTACCTTCTAGCTACACTAACAACATCTAGCATCATGTGTCATATAGCATTATCTTTTTATTAAGTGTTTTTTTAATTACCGTTGGTTTTATTTTTCCGAAATGTAAAGGTAGAATAATTTTTTTTTGTATTTTAAATTTTTTGAAAATTAAAAGAAAAAAAATATTTGATTTTTATATATTTAAATACAACTCTACAACTTAAAAACAAGCAAAAAAAAAATTCCTGTAAAAACCTAACTTTTTTAACTATTTTAACTATTTCATTTTATTTTGTGTTATAAAATAATTCTTTTAGTTCAGTGAATTATTTTTTTGAGTTATTTTAAAACTTACTGTGTAATGTCGTTTAACTTTTGAAAATTTCTGTTTTTTAAAAAAATTATAAAAAGTTAAAAAAAAAAATTTTTTTATAAAAATTTTGATCAATGTTTTTAAATAAAATTTTAATATTTATATGATAAATATCTTTTGCTTTTTTTTTTAAAAGATCAATGCAATAATCTCATTGGTTTTGGTTTATTTATCAAGGAACATTCTGCAAAACTCAAACAAAAAAAGTAAAATTTAAAGATTTAAATGTGTTTATTCTAAATATTTTTATAGTTTCTTAATAATTGTTTAAATATATAAAAATTGTATTTGTAGATAAAAAAAATAAATTAATTGTTATGAAATTAATGGTATTAAATAAATAAAAGATTTTAAAATAAAAGTATAAATAATTTTGTGTAAAATAATTTTTTGTGGCCCTCCACAACCAGATCTTTTTTTTTTTCACTTGAGATTTTTTCATGTTTATACTTGATTAGAATTTATTTATTTATTTCGAGCTAAGATAGTTTTTTATATTTGTTGTGTTGTAATAAGAACAAATTTTTTTTCAACTTTATTGTAATATTTTTTTTAGTAAATAGTTTAGACAATATGTGTGATAAAAAATAAAATTAAAATATTTTGGGGTGTGTAAATTCATTCATGTTATTTGTTCTTGAAACTTTTTTTTTTTTGTAAAAAAAGAGTACTTTGTTTAATATTCAAAGTCTTTTCTGTCAATAGTTTCTTCTTTTTCTCTTTTTCTGACAGAAAACAGATTCCATGACAAAATATTTTTTTTGAGGTAATGCATATTACATATCAATATATCAACCTAATTTTTTCATTGGTTGTATGAAGTAAAGTGCTTTTCAGCTAGGATATGTGTCATTAATTAGAAGAGGTGTTAGATCAATAAAACATGTGTGGAATGTATGGCAGATGGAGTATTTCTCAATTAAGTGTTTCAGATTTTGTTTTTACAATTTAAGCTACATTTCAAACTCTTGGCAATGAAAGTTTCTCTATACCTAAATTTTAATGCGGTAGTGGTGTAGTGGTAGAGCGCTCACTTCATAAACGAGTGGTTCCGAGTTCGATCCCCACCACGTCCCTGGTAGTACCGCGCTCAACTCGTTTCTCCGCGCAGCGGCCTTGCTCGTCAAGGTTCGTGTTTCGGAGTTATAGAGTTGAGAGAGGGTTATAACCACAAATAAGTAGCCTCCTCATCTGTAGTGGCCTTCTCGGCCTTGAGGAGGTGAATTAAAATTAAAAAAAAAAAAATTACTACTTTGCTGTCTTTTTGTAACTGCAACTGCAACCAACATTATAATTTTTTACTTAAATAAAAAAATGCTGCTGTTTATATGATGTATATCAGCAATACTGTAATATATATCAGCAATGAAAAACGAAATTAAAAATTTGAAATAATTATAGCAAAAAAAATTTTAACTCAATATAAAAAGAAATTTGACATTTTACATTCTTGAGAAAATTAATTTATAAACTTTGTGGTTTAAAACTAAAAGTAAAAATGAAAAGGTTAAAACAAAAACTCACAGTAAAATAAACCACAAGAAAAAAATATTCACGTTACCAAAAGAAAGACTAACACAAGATTTCAATAACCAATTCAAATAACCTTTAATTATTTTTAAAACAATTTAATGCATGAAATAAGGGCATCGACCTAAAAAAACTCAGTTAATTAAATTACCTATGACTTAAATTGCATTTAAATAAACTACTGAATAATTAATAGTTGTCTGAAATTATTTTTTTTTTCAGTAAGGTTTGATGATATTTTTCTTCAAAAACAACGACAGAATTGAGAACTTTCTGTTTATAGACAGAATTGAGAACTTTCTGTTTATAGACAAAGCTTTTATAGCAACTGGTGAAATTTTCTCTGCTTTTAAAAAGAGTTTAATCATGATTTTTATTTATCATTTTTTTGTTTATAATTTGGTTCAAGAGAACTAAATTTGGTTCATGTGAACAGCATTTCAAGGATTATTATAGGAGTACTTTATTAATTATCTATTAGCCTTTTCAGTTGTAACTTTAAGTCTTCCATAGTGAAGCTTGCTTTTAATTGTTTTTCCCTAATGTTATAATCTAACAATGTGATTTATTCCTGATTTAGAGATATTGTAAAGTTTCTAAATTATTCTGTATTTTTTTTTTTTTTCTTTTTTCTTCTTCTCTCTCTCTACAGCTTTTGTAATTAATTTCCTTATTTCATTTGAAATTTCTTTTACAATGCTTTTAAAATAACCATTTTGTAAGGATTATAATTTTTTTTTTTTTTTCTTTTTTCTTTTGATGATATTTTTCTTAAAGAACTTTCAATTATGTCATGAAGTGACAGTATTGAAAGAAAACTTTCTTAAAGTTGAAGAGAACTTTCTTAAAGTTCTTTTTTAAAATTCAAAAAAAAAGTTTTTTAAGCTATTTTACAAACAATAAGATTAAAATTGTTTGGTAGAGTAAGTTAATTGTTTGGTAAAATAAGTTTCTTTGTTCAGAAAATAGACTGCTTTTCAATTTGACTTATTTAGTTTTGTGTTTGAGGTTTGGTTTCATTTACTTTTGAAAAAAGACCTAATTGATAAATTGATTGTGGTTGCTTGCAATGAATCTATGGTAAATTTATTTTTATAAAATATTTTTTAACTTTAATCTCAATTTGTTATTTACATTATAAGTTTTGTTGTTCTTACTTATTACTTGTCAAAACACAAACTGTTAATTATGAAAATTATGTTATCAGACTTTTAAAAGAAAATTATCTTATCAGACTTATCAAGTTATATGTTTAATAGTTAGTGTGTGAATGTAAAATATATTGTATGTTATTTTATTTTTATTATAGATTGTAATTTTTAGATGTTATGAGTTTGTAAATTTGAAGACATTTTTGTTTAATTCAGAATTCTTCAAACATTTTGAGAATATTGCTTTGGTATTTTATTCCTACGCACCAGGAAGTCATGGAAGCAACTGTAGTAAGTATTTTTTTTCTCAGTTAGAAACCATGGAAACCAATATAGTAAGAACTCTTTTTCAAATGAAACAATGGAAACAACTGTAGCACATATTATTGAATATTTTTAATTTGTTCAATTTTTTTTTTAATTGCATCAAAACATTTGTTTTCTGTTGTTTGTTTTTTTACAAAAAATTGTTTTGAAGCCTGCAAAAACTTTTAAATGTTTCTTATCAGATAAAATAAAAAATTATTTATTGCAACTATTATAACAATGATAGGTTGTAAGAATTTTTGTATATTTTCAAATACAAAGCTTCTCAAACTATGGGTCGTGACTCCAAATTGGATTGTTCAACAAAATATTGGGGTTGCAAGATTTAAATGTAAAATATTTAAATGCATGATCTTGTATAATTGTATATTTTTTTATTTGTATCTATATTGTTACCTAATCAATAAATAATCACAAAATATTTAATATTTTTATTTTATACTTATTTTGGATTGCGAAAAAACTTCCAATCATAAATGGAGACTAATTTGAAACAAATATAAATTCTCTAATTAATAATTTAATATTTTTTTTATGAGAAGTTATGTGTAAAGTATTTGTTACTGCCTTTTTTATCATGTGTAATTTCAATAGATGTAATAAAAATAGTTTTATTGTTTACCCATATGTCATCTCAATATATGTAATAAAAATTTCTATTTATTAATTTATTTATTTTGTTTCAGTAGATAAATATGTAATAAGCTTGATATTTTCTTTTAATTTTTATATATTGTTTTATTTTTTAATTTTTATATATTGTTTTATTTTTTAATTTTTATGTATTGTTTTATTTTGTTTTAGTGTGGAATGGTTAGCTACATTACAAAACTTCAGTTACTGTTAAAAAAAATATATTTAAGCTCAAGTGAATTTATTAATTTATTTTTACCAGTTATATCTGATAATGAAAACATACCAAAATTCATTCTGTTTATTTTCTTCTTCATAACTTTGTCATTGTCAAATGCAGATCTTGCTTTTACGCTGGAAAACTATAAATTGGTAAAATATTTTTTTCACACTTATAATTAAATATTTATAATTACTTAATTTAATTTACTTTTGCTTCAAGTTTTTCAAATGAGATGACTTAATATATGACTAACATTGTAGGATAAAATTAGATAGAACACAATAAGTGAGTATAATATTAAACTCACTTGTTGTGAGTTAAACTGAGTGATACTTTCATACTTTGATTTTGATTTGTCAATCATTGGTGTTATGAACTTTATTGTTGAACATTTTTGTTGCTAAAACTTTATAATTTCTGTTTAATTTTATTTAGAAGTTGTTAAATAATGTTGTTGTTGCTCTATTGTTGCATCAATTTTATTTAGAAGTAATAAATATTGTTGTTGTTGCATAAAATATTAACTAATTTTGTCAAATTTCCACTGAAAGATTTATCATATTTCAATCAACAGTACTTTAGGGCTTCCACTTACAACACCATTATGATTCCACTGACAACACTTTTATGTTTTTACTGCTAAGTAAAGAATGAATATAGGTATTTTAAATAAAACTCTAATAAAACAAATAATAGGTGTTTTAAATAAAACTCGAATACAACAAGAATTTTAGTTTAATAATTTGATGATAGTAAAAAACATACGTTACAAATGTTTTAATTATTTTTTTAATTTATTTTTCTAAAAAATATTTAAATATATTATATATATAGAGATATTTTTATATCTCTATAAGTAGCTATCTAACAAATATTTTCTCTCTTTTTAAATGTTTTTATATGAACTCAATTTTTAAAAGTTGTTGTAAATGTTTGAAAAATTGCTTTTGAAAAACTGTTCCAATTTTAAATTATAAATCGTTCAATTTAAAGTTTAAGTTGGCACTACATGGCCTACTTTATACACGGCCGGATATGTTGCATAAATAGGCCGAAAATTAGAAGGCCAGTTTTTCAATATTACAAGTTTTCGGGATTTAAGTTTAAATAGGGTTTAAATATAATTAAATTGCTAGGTTTTTTAATTTAAGTTGATAAATATATTATTATTATTTAAATTAAATAGATTTATATAGTAATGTATCTTTTCATATTAGTTTTTCCTTATTTAAAAACGCTTAGGTTGATTTTATTAATAACATCTAGTAGTTTTTTTTTAAATTTGTTTATTTGATTTTCGTACTTCAAATAATTTTTTCTTTTGAACAACTTAATATTTTAAATATAAAATTAGGAATATGACTATTTTTGTACATATTTTTTTACCGTAGAGATTTCAGGCAAAAATCAAAAAATACTGATAGCAAGTTTCATCAAGATTTCATAAACAAAATATATCTATTTATATATCTACATACCTGTATATCTATCTATCTATATATATATATATATATATATATATATATATATATATATATATATATATATATATATATATATATATATATATATATATATATATATATATATATATATATCACATATATAAACAAATATTTATATATATATATATATATATATGTATTTATATATATATATGTATATATATATATATATATATATATATATATATATATATATATATTTGTATGTATATATATATGTATATATTTATATAAATATATGTGTATATACCTGAATATATGTGTATATATGTGAAATATATATATATAATATAATATAATATATGTAAGAAAAGAAAAAATATATAGTTTATGTGTGTATATATATATATAATAAATATAAATGTATATATATATGTATATACATATATATATATATATATATATATATATATATATATATATATATATATATATATATATATATATATATATATATATATATATATATATATATATATATATATATATATATATGTATATATATATATATGAATATATATATATATATATATATATATATATATATATGTATATATATATATATATATGAGTATATATGTGTGTATATATATATATATATATATATATATATATATATATATATATATATATATATATATATATATATATATATATATGTATATATATATATATGAATATATATGTGTGTGTATATATATATATATATATATATATATATATATATATATATATATATATATATATATACACACACTTACTAAAGCATGTTTTGATAAGCATTTGCTCACTTTTTGTGCTTACTTTAAGGTATACCGTTTTTTTTTGAAAAAGAAGAAGAAAAAAAACAAAGAATGATGAATAAAACGATTGCTTCCCCATCCCAAACCCTCAGTCGATGTAGCAGCACTCCACTGCGAGTCAGGCTATTTGTCAGTTGATGTATGTACTGAAGGCCCCAGCAGCCGGCTATTTCAGTATGACGTCAGATTGCTTACCAAAGAACACAATACTATTTGTATACATATATATATATATATATATATATATATATATATATATATATATATATATATATATATCAGACTTTCCCAGGAAAGGCGTGCGGTCGCACGCCTTGTTTTTCCACGCATAGAATAAGTTTTTCAGAAAATGTGACCGCGCCAATATTTCGTGGGAAAGCGAAACTTATCCACAGAGAATAAAAAATAATATTAAAAAAAGGAAACAAAGTCTAAACAAAGTATAAAATTGAAATTGAATGTAAGAAAAATATTTTAATAATAAAAAAAAAATTCTTGTAACAAAAAAAAAAAAGTCTTGAACATTTTTTGCAAAATTTTTATAGTTTTTTTTTTTTTTTTTTTTTAGGGTTGCTATTTTCAGCTACAAAATTTGATACAAGTCAAGGAAAAGACAACTATAAGTCATTAAGTTTTCATGAAAATAAAAAAACTTGATACGTAATTTATTCACGAACTTTATCAGACAACGTATTAAAAAACTGATTCATTATTTACGCTAGACAAATTTAGTTAAATTTTTTCATTTAATTTAGTTTTTACAAAGGTAAAAGGCAAAGGCGATGACGTTATTCCTTAATACTTAGACAAGAAAATAAATTGCTGTTTTTATTATTAAATATATTATTTGAGATTTTAAACATAACAAAATTTTAATGTGAAAAAAGCTCTCTCGACTTATTCTAAACTGATTATACTGAGTCAATGCTCGCCTTTTATTACGTTGAAATTATTCAATTGCATAATTTTGTAATTACAAAAGAAGTTAAAAAAATAACTGCATTGCTTCTGTTGTCATTGTTACGAAAACAGTTCCTTCGGGACATTATTATATATTAACACTTGTTAACAATGTCAATTAATGATTGCAAAATAAAATAAACTCAATCTTTTGACAATAAAATTTTCTTTAAATTGAAAATAAAAAAAAACATATTTTACAAATAAATAGCAATTGTTTTCGCGCTTTCTTGCGTATCAATACATTTAAACATTTAAATGTATTTACGAAACATTTAAAAATTGTTTATAGTTCTATCGTGAATTTTAAAGTATTACTGACTGATAAAAGTCATAAACAAATTTTACATTAAAAATTTTATTTTTATTAAACTATAACCTTTTTTTTTTTGATTTTATTTTTCTTATTGATTTGATTTTTCATAGCTAAAATAAAATTCACTCACATCTCATCTTGAGTCAAATAAACTGCTGTCAGACAATCAATACGGTTTTCGATCCTCTCGCTCTACGGCCGACTTGCTGACTGCTGTAACTGAAAGATTTTATCGTGCATTAGATGGAGGCGGTGAGGCTAGGGCTATTGCTCTCGACATATCTAAAGCTTTCGACAAAGTTTGGCATGCTGGTCTTCTCCATAAGCTTGCTTCATATGGTGTTTCTGGGAAAGTTTTTGAGATTATCAAATCATTTTTTTCTAACCGGTTTATTAAAGTCATCCTTGAAGGCCAACACTCTTCTTTATTTCCAGTAACTTCTGGGGTTCCCCAAGGTTCCATCCTGGGCCCTGTTTTGTTTCTTATCTACATAAACAATCTTCCTGACAACCTTTCATCTAAAGTAGCTCTTTTTGCTGATGACTCAACTTTATACTCCTGTCTTGACAAAAAGTCTTCTCTATTCGATCGCCTTGAACAAGCAGCTGATCTTGAATCTGATCTCACTTCAGTAATAGATTGGGGTTCACAGTGGCTTGTGAATTTCAACTCTAAAAAAACCCAATTGCTTACTGCAAACAACTACCGTAATATGGTCAACATTCCTATATTAATGAATGGCGATCCTCTTACTGAGTCCTCCTCTTTACGTCTTCTTGGATTATCGCTTACTACTGACCTTTCATGGAAACCATATATACAATCGATTGCTAAATTAGCTTCTGCTAAGGTTGCTTCTCTTTATCGTGCTCGCCATTTCCTTACTTCTGATTCCATTCTCTACCTCTACAAATCTCTTATTCGTCCCTGTATGGAATACTGTTGTCATATTTGGGCTGGTTCTTCTAACGATTCACTTTCTCTTCTTGACAAGGTCCAAAAACGCATTGTAAATGTTGTTGGACCTGGACTATCTGCTAAGCTTGAACCTCTTTCCTATCGTCGTAAAGTTGCATCTCTTTCTCTTTTCTACAGATACTATCATGGTCACTGCTCAAAGGAGTTATCATCTCTAGTTCCATCAACTAAAATTCATTCTCGTTTTACTCGTCATTCAGCTAAGTCTCATTTGTTTACTGTATCTGTCCCTGCATGCTCTAAAAACTTTTATTCATCTAGTTTTTTTTCCCGCACTTCAATCCTTTGGAACTCTCTCCCATCTTCATGTTTTCCTGACTCATGCAACCTTCAACTTTTCAAGTCTTCTGTCAACCGTTTCCTTGCTCTATAACTCTTTTCTTTTTTTTTCCTACTAACTCCCACCTTAATAGTGGTTGCTTGCAGCCTTGTTGGGAGTGAATGCAAATTAAAAAAAAAAAAAAAAAAAACTACCACCCTAAAAAATATATATATAAATAAATAAAATATAGGTAAATTTTTTTTTTAATAATATACATTAATTTTTTAATTTTAAAGCACAAACAGATTTCTGTTATTTACTTTAAGATTGCTTGCATTTTTGCGGTATTTTCGTTTAGCTTTGTTTTGGCGCAAATTTTTGAAACGCATAATAACAAAACGTGGTCAGTTAGTCAGAAAAATTTATTTTATGCGTGGACAAACAAGGCGTGCGACCACACGCCTTTCCTGAAAAACCCTGATATATATATATATATATATATATATATATATATATATATATATATATATATATATATATATATATATATATATATATATATATATATACACACACACACACACATAAACTATATTTCATTTTTTTCTTTTCCCTTTGTCTTCTTTTAAAAGATAATACAGCATCTTTGCGCTTTCCATTAATCTTAAAATATTTTATTCGTTGTTTAAAAAAATATTTATTACTGTCTGGTTAACGAGAGAAAGCCCCCACTTTTAAATGATCCTCAAAAATAAAGCTGTTGTTCAAGTTATATTCATATAAAATATATTCTCTAACTTTTCTGATGTCAAGAATTTCTATTGTAAGTAAACTTTTTTTACTGCATCAAGCATAGCAAAGCAAATAATAACATAATTTGCAAGCAATTTTGAGAAAGTTAAGAGACCTCCTCTGGGTAGTGTTTCAATATATTCTGTATTCAAATCAATGAGATCACTTTTTAGCAATAAAGAACATAATTCACATTTAACTTTTTTGAGTAATTTTCTGCATATATATCCAGCCATAAAAATAGCAACTTCTTTACTGTTATCATCTAAATCACATTCCTGAATATCATTAATAAAAAGTTCAGAAATCGAATTTATATTTACAACCGACTTGAAAGTTTTTAAATCCATTTTCCAAAAATCAAAATTTTCTTTTAATAATGATCTCATTTGCAAAAATTTTTCAGAAGTTATTACTTTACGTAATCCAACAAGAAATCTGTGACCACTCATTTGACTTTGAAAAATGTTGCTCCAATGGATTTGCTCCAATGGATTTGCTCCAATGGATTTGAAAAATGTTGCTCTAATTTTGGAATTAGATATTACCCACCATAAATTAACTAGTTTTAAAAATTCTGATGCTGAAAATTCATTAGGAAAATAACTTTGAATTGCTGCAAATGTTATTTCATGGAATATATTTAATGCTAGGTTGACGTCTTGTTTATTGTTACCTGGACATAATGTCTTTTCTCCTAGTTTTGATGCCTTTCTTAAGGTTGCTGATAGAGTTTCATCTTTTTCATGCGCTCTATGAAGCAATTCTAAAGATATATCACCTGCAGAGACTTTTATATTAAAAATGTAATCAGTGAACTGAAATGATGGGAAAATAAACTTTTTGGTAATAATCAAATTATTTCTTAAGTTTTTGAGCAAATGTACACTATCATACATCAAATAAATTATATGACCATTAAAAGTGATACAAAAATTTTCTTCTGGCTTCTCTGAACCATAAACGCTGAGTAATTTTGAATAAGCTGACACATTAGTTGGATGGTAATCCGCAATCAATGCACGAATGTTAAAACCAGCAGATCTTAATGTATTTAAACTTTCTTCTATTTCATCTTTAATAAAATCTCCAGTAAGACTAATTTCTGGGATAGCTTCAATAACATATGGTATTGATTTTTTAAGACCAATGATCATGAACACAATTATTCCTTTGTAAAGATTACCCTCAGTATCTTGACCAATTAATCTACCACTGTGGTATTAACAAGATTGCTATAAATACATTTCATCAAAAAGGAGAACACAATCGTTGCTTATTTTTCCTTCATTTAATAACAGTTTTAATGATTTTATTTAATCGATTCCACCAGAAACTAACTTCTTTAGTAGTGACATTATTTACACCAGAAACTAACTTCTTTAGTAGTGACATGGCAATGGGAGTTGTTTCAAAAGAAGGGAATAAGCCTGAAATAATGAATATCTTTGCATAAGTGCAAAACGTAATACTTGTGAAGAATATGGAGGACAACCTTTGGATTTGTAAAAAATTAAATTTAATAGTTCATTAACTAAACCATACAAATTTTCTTCAACAAGGTTGTGCATATACAACACCAAATTATTTAAAATCGATAAACTTATAAGCTTACAATTGTTAATTGTTCTAAACCATTTAGGGAGTGGTAGTGGAGAACTTTTGTAATGTAACTTTATGTGCAAATTGTTATCGATGCATATTGATTCAATAAATGGAGTTGTGTCTACAAAAAATAAACGATAATATAAAACAAAACTTTCATATCTTTGAAAACTAAATCCATTTGGAGAGTTAGGTTCATGAAGCATATCAATGTTTTTTATTTTATCCATTTCTTGAAATGTATGAATTTCATCTGGAATGGTAGAATGTTGGTCAGTTGGAGGTTTACGAAAAGTAGGAATTTTAGGTATTATAGAAGATGGAATAGAAATTTCATCAGAATAAATGGTTGGAACAGGGTTTAGCTCATATTTTAAGGTAACTCGTTTTCCATATTTTAAATACTTTTTTTCAAATTGGTCCAAACATATAACTGAATGTTTGCTTGGCTTCCATTCTTTTCTGTTAACAAATTTTATCCATTTTTTTTCTAAAACAGTATCTTTAGGAAAACTAAAAACAGCTTTACTTGCACTAATAGAACTAGATTCATTTTTTTTAAATTTATAGCCAGTTCGACAATTAAAAACAGCACATATGTTCACCATTATATCCAAAACTAAATTTCCAATTTAATCAATATCTCCCAAAATAAAGTTTAAACAATATTAACTGGCAGTATGAAAAATAACCGAAATGCTAAAAACTGGCCTTCTAATTTTCGGCCTATTTATGCAACATATCCGGCCGTGTATAAAGTAGGCCATGGGCACTAGTTGGTTGTCTAAATTAATCACTCTGTGGTAGCCAGGAATAATCACCTAGTGGTAAGTAGGAATTTTGTTGGTAATGATAATGAACAAGTGACTGGTGAATATATAATGTAGAAGCCTCACAAAAATTAACAGTTGTATGGAAAAATCTGAGATCACGAAACATGAAATTTCTCATAACTATCAAAGAAATTCCTGTTACCTCACCTTTTGCAAAAAAAAACATAGCTACCAATGTCACTTGCTGTCATCACTTTCTTATTTTCAAATTGATGACAAATGAGTTAACAATGATGACAAATAACTTGGCAATGATGACAAATAACTTGACAGTAATGACAAACTTATCAGTGACAGTAGCAATTTTAAAACAATAAAATTTAATTAGGCAGTTTTTAAACTTTCTTTTTTTCTTTTTGCTCTATATAATTTTAACATTTTATTTTATGTAATTTATTTTTAGATGTTCGGCATAGAAGCTTTTGACTTCATCCATTATTTTTTTCAAGCTCTTGACATACTGTTGAATACCAAAAATCTAAATTCCCAAATAAAGAAAAGTTACATTCAAATAGTTAAAGATTTAGAACAATTTTCACAAAATATAAATGATAAAAAACTCATCAGTGTAATAAATGTCCGATGTGCACGATTTATTGTGTTGTTGGAAAAAAATAAGTATGAAGGCAGTTAAAACTTTTAGTTAATATTGTGAACAAATGGAAATATTGATATAATTTGTATTCTTAATGATAATGACATTATCATTGTTAATTGTTTTTATAGAAAAGTTACTGTAAATTTATTTTTATTTATTTTTTATAGTATGTAGTTGTTATTTTTATTATAATTTTTTGCTTTAATAAATAACTTCTATTACTGGATTTTTTTATTATTAGTTTCGATAACGATTGTTTGATTTGCTTGGAAATTATAATTTTTTTTTTACAATTATATGCAGTTTTCATGATTATCAATTGAGTATAATGGATTAAGTTTTAATACTTTTGATAATTTACATTAGGTTTCAGTTTTTAGATTTGCTCATAATTAAACAGTGGTAGTTAAGCTTTATGTAAACTTTTGAGCTACCAACAAACCAAGCAGTGCATGAAAACTAACCATTTAAAAGAAACACTATTACCAATAAATCAATGTTTTATATTATTATTTAATTCATATTTATAGTTTATATATTTAGTTTATGTTAGATCAGTTTAGTGAGACATGTTTAAAGTCAAGTGAGGCAACATGTTTGTGTAGAATATAGTCAAGGCAACATATTTGTATGGAAAAAATGTTTGAGTTGTTAATAAACTTATTAATTGCTGTAATAATAGTTTATAATAAATAATATTTATAAAAAATATTACCATAAATGAATTAATAAAATGTTATTATAAATTAACAAAAAGTATTAAAATAAGTAAGTTTTAAAAACATCAGAAAATCTATTTTTTATAGTTTATTTAATATTAGTAATAATTAATTATATATATAAATATATATATACAGTACTGGACAAAAGTCTGAGACCAAGGGTTGAAAAAGACTAAAAACTGATTTTAACCATAAAATTTTATTCAATGAACAACCATGTCAATTTTTTCCAATATAATTCATATTAGTAATTCAACATAATTCAGAACACAACAATTTATTGTCAGCATCACTGATGATGTGAGGAAAACTGATGAGTAATACAATTGTCATATATGTAGTATGTTGCACGCATAACTTCTTTGAACTTTATATGAGCCATGCACTATATTATTCGGTTTTGCGTTGATATTTGCGTTAGTTTATTACTGCGTGATGGCAAATTATAGACTACGTAATAGTTTATAGCAGATAATAAACATGAAAGTGTCCTAGGATTGACGCATATTAGCGCTGTTGTGGTATTATGTTGTTATATACATGAATTACATACATACATACTGTATTGCATATTTATATAGTTATTGTTTAATGAATCTGGCATTTGCTGTTTGTGCTTCAAATTCTCATTTTTGATTTTAACATTAATTTTCTTTCACTGATATGTGTGAGTTACAAATATCAGTTCAAGCACAGATCAGTATTTTAAAAGAGGAGGGATACAACGAGAGAAGCATTGCTGAACAATTGTCTGTTTCTTAAACTGCAGTTCATAACACAATAACTTGATTGCAGCAGACTGGCAGCTTAACTTCCTGAAAAAGATCTGGTAGACCAAAATGTACCTCTATGCAGACTGACCGCTTGATTCATCGCACTTGTACTAATTCTCCAATGTCATCATCCACAGTAATACAACACAACTTGCCATCCTCTGTTACTGTTTCCTCCAGAACTATCAGACAAAGACTATCCTCTGATTTTAACCTGTATGCCCGGCGTCCTTCCATTAAACCTAGGCTTTCTGCCAAGAACATCAAGGATCGGATTGCCTTTTGTCAAAAGCACAAAGACTGGACAGCGTTGGATTGGGCGCAAGTAATGTTTTCAGATGAAAGTCAAATAAAGCAGTTTGCTCCTCTTCATTCTTTTGTTTATAGACCTGTTAATCAGCGACTAAATCCCAAGTACACCAAATGCAATGTTAAACAGTGCCAATCAATCATGGTCTGGGCTTCAATTTCAACCAGAGGACAAGCAGGTATTTGGTTCATGCCTCCTAAAACAACCATTAATGCCAATGAATATCGGAAAATTTTGAAGAGCAATTTGCTTCAGTGGCTGCCTCTTTCTGGTTGTACAATCTTCCAGCATGATGGTGCACCATGTCACCGGGCAAAGGTGATTACTAAATGGCTTGCTGAGAAAAATATTCAGGTACTTTCTCCTTGGCCGGGATCCTCGCCTGACTTAAATCCAATAGAGAATTGCTTGCATCTATTAAAGAAAAAGGTAGCTGCTTTAAAGCCATCATCATATGATGATTTGAAAAAAAAGATAATGTTGGTTTGGTCCAATGAAATCACTCCTGCTTATTGTGAAAATTTGATCAATTCTATGCCCAGGAGAATTACTGCTGTGCTAGCGGCTAAAGAAATGCCCATAAAATACTTACATGACATGGACATTTTGTGTTTTATTTCACAAAGTATGTTGTACTTTTTATTTTTATTTTACTTCACCTCCTCAAGGCCAAGAAGGCCACTACAGACGAGGAGGCTACTTATTTTGTGGCTATAACCCTCTCTCAACTCTATAACTCTGAAACACGAACCTTGACGAACAAGGCCGCTGCGTGGAGAAACGAGTTGAGCGCGGTACTACCAGGGACGTGGTGGGGGTCGAACTTATTCCTAGTAATATGAATTATATTGGAAAAAACTGACATGGTTGTTCATTGAATAAAATTTTATGGTTAAAATCAGTTTTTAGTCTTTTTCAACTCTTGGTCTCAGACTTTTGTCCATATATATATATATATATATATATATATATATATATATATATATATATATATATATATATATATATATATATATATATATATATATATATATATATATATATATATATATATATTTTGTCCATATATATATATATATATATATATATATATATATATATATATATATATATATATATATATATAGTCTTGCATGGTAGTCAGAAAGTTTTTCCCATAAACTGTAGTTTTAAAGAGAGCGTTAATAAACCAGACCAGAAAAAGTTTTAAAACTTGAATAATTTTTTTTTTCTTAAATGATACACTGCCTGCTCAAACCAAACCCTCAGTCGATGTAGCAGCACTCCCTTGCGAGTCAGGCTATTTGCACAGTCAATGTAGCAGCACTCCCTTGCAAGTCAGTCTATTTGTAAGTCGATGTAGCAGCACTCCGTTGCTTAAAGATAGTTAATGTAGCAACACTCCCTTGTAGCAGCAGACTATAAGATAGTCGATCTAGCAACACTCCGCACATGTTTTAAAAATATATTTTAAGCAAAACACCATTAATAAAAAAAAACTTTCAAGTCATTATTATTGCGGGTTTTTTAACGTATTTATACATATATATTATTGGATACTGTCACAGCAATTTCAATGTTATGGTATGTTGTTAAGGTATTCTTTTAAAAAATATTCCCTTTATTGTTTAAATATCATTTATATTCCTTCCATTTGAATATTGCATTGGGATATGTCATACTAAAAGGTTTTTTTTGTTTATTTTTTGGATAAAAATCCAGTGTATGTAAAACAGTTTATGTAAAACTGCTGCATATATTTCTAATTTAAAGCTGGAAGAAGAAAAGCTTTGAAAAATTTAATTTAAGTTACTAGGAAGTATTAAGTTGCATTTCTATGGTGAAATTTTCTTGGCTTAACTTCAACATTACGTACAGTATTACGAAAAGTGAATCAAAGTTTTCTGAACATATAAGTTTTTAGAAACAGATTTTCTTGTGTCAGAGTTACCTAGGTTAAGAAATTTTCCCAGATTTGGTTTTTCAAATCAAATCTAAAAACAGGCATGTATCGATAGTTCAATCAAATGTAATTTAAATATTTACTTGACGACTAAATTTAAATAAATTAAATAGTGTATATATATATATATATATATATATATATATATATATATATATATATATATATATATATATATATATATATATATATATATATATATATTAAATTGCTAGTTTAGATGAGCACTAAGGGTTTGAGATAGGGCAGCATCTTTTTTTTCATTATTTATCATTTTTTTCTTCTTTTTCTGAAAATGCTGTATACTATAAAAATAAGCAAAACTAATGAGCAAATGCTTATCTAAATACGCTATAGAAGATGGAGTCACACCAATGTTTTATTTGTGTATCTTATAGATATACACATATACACAATTAAATAGTAATAGTATAATATATACCTATATAGAGCATTATATGAGTTTGGTTTTATTTATATTAGTTTATACATCTATTATATTATTTATTATATTAGTTTATTGTATTAGTTTATACTTTGAGAAAGAGCTACAACCCCCATCAAATTTGCGTGTTTTTTTGTTTATGATTTTTATGTAAAAAAGTTAGTTTTGTAATAACTAATGTAGTTTATCTTTTTTCACCTTTTAGATGTAAAAGTTCTTAAATTTTTTGTTAAAAACACAGCAGCCAATCAAATGTCATCCAATCAAGTAATTGAAAAAGTTAAACCGTACTCTGTTGTTGATTTGGCAACAAACTACATTCTAAGTGATGAAGAAGTTAAAAGTTGCCTGAAAACAGCAACAAATAAACAGCTCTGTAAAGAAGAATATTATGAACAATCTTATGCAAAGTACAATGGTGATGCTCCAAATTTTATCAGTTTACCTCCTAAGGTAAAGGTTGTATTAGCTAAACATCTTACTAGAGGTTTATCATTAGCTTATCTGCTGTATTTAATCATATATGAGTTCTTTATAACAAATTTAACCTATTTGCATTTTTAAGCAAAAAAAAAAAGATATTTAAGTATCTCTATAATTTATTAGTGATTTTGTGACTAAAAAACTTTAAGTTTTTTAAGTTCACAAATTTTTTATGACTAAGTTTCTGAAAAGTTTTATGAATTATTTTTTTATGATGGTCTTAATGATTTTAGTTAAATTTGAATTGAGAAAAAAATTAAAGAAAGTTTTGTGTTTTGGTGGATAATGACTTGATAATTAATAAGATGCTTATTTCATTTGTAATCTTAATTAATTTGTAATATATAATTTTTTTTTTTGCAGTACATTAATGTTACAACTTGCAATATCATTATTGATAAATATCATTATTGCATGTTGTAACATTAATGTACTGCAAAATGATAATTGCAAATTGTGATCTATAATTTCCTAAAAATTAGTTATTGGATAAAAAATCTTGGAACAAAAAAATTTTTTTTGAAATGAAAATAAAAACATTGAAGCCCTAATTTATTTTATGCATAAATGTAATTTGTTTCCTCCACAAATCATTGTTAAATACACATATTTGGAGTTTGAAATGTTGACACTATTGATAACATGATATTGATGACATAGTGATACATATTTAACTGACACTCTTTGTACTAGCCTTTCTGAAAATGCAAGTGAAATACTTCAAATTAGAATTTGTTTTTTTCTATAAGTAAATTTTTAGATGAGTAAAAGGAAGTAATGAGAGAAAGTCAAGGATTCAATAGCAACCAAACTTAACTGAAGAATTCAAGTGTCTTTTGTTTCACTCGAATGTGTTTTGTTAAACATTAATAGTCTCCTAGAAAAAAAAGTAAAGGTAAAAAATCTCTGACTTTTGACTCACTACGTCCAACATATCTAAAACACCATCAAAAAGTAGTGCATGCTATTTTATAAAAGTATAAACAAAATGTCTACAAAAAAAAGGGAATTATAGTAAAAAAATTTTTGCAGAGCAATAGTATTCAAAACACTTTTTAGTGAAGTGAATAAACTGGTGGTAAGAGAGAATGCAAAATGTACTATAAATTTTATGTTTGTTTTTTAAGAAAATTTCAGTTGCTTGAATACAACATTTGTATTTCTTATGTTTTCTTATTATTGTGTTTAATAATAAAGGTGTGTTATTTAAGAGATTATTTAAGGCAGATTATTTAAAAAGCATTTGTAATGGAAAAATGAGTCAAAAAGAATGAGTCCAAAAACAACGCCACAACATTTAAGGAGTGGACTGGCAAAACCAGATAATTAACTTTTTTTTTAAAAAAAAAGACTTAGCAATGTTTTTTTTGTAGTATTAATATTACTTCATCTTTACAAATAAAAAATTAAATTTAAAAGCAACTATTTTAATAACATTTTACCTGCCTTAAATTATTTTGTCCATGCAAAACTAGATAAAAAAAAATTCTTGTTGATGCAGAACAAGACAAAAAAATTATTGTCCATGCAAAATTTTATTTAATCAACATTCTGTTTTAAAAATATTTTATAAAATATGAGGACGTTATTTAAGAAAAAAACCATATACAAAAAATTTCACTAAAATCACAAAAGCCATATATAAACAGTTACAATTGAGTTTTAATTTCATCAATCCTATAAAAGTATCGAACATTAAAATAACTTATTCTTTAAGGCAGAGGGGCGTTTTGCACAATTATATTGCTTTTTAAAATTGTCACTAGTCAAGTTGACTTTATAAAGCTTTTTTGAAAACCAGTTAGAAATAAATTTGCGATCAAAACCAGATAAAAAGAAATAATTGGCATGCAAAACCAGATAAAAAGAAATAATTGGCATGCAAAACCAGATAAAAAGAAATAATTGGCATGCAAAACCAGATAAAAAGAAATAATTGGCATGCAAAACCAGATAAAACGTTTTTTTCATTTTGTAATAAAAATAAGATCAAAAGAGCGAGATTTTCAAATTTTTGTTTTAAACATTCTTTTAATGATATCTATTGTTTAACTTTTAATGATATCTATTGTTTAACTTTTAATGATATCTATTGTTTAACTTTTAATGATATCTATTGTTTAACTTTTAATGATATCTATTGTTTAACTTTTAATTTTTTAATTCTTAGCTATTCGATTTACTGGAAAACATTTTTTGCCATGATTTCAGAATGAAAAAAAGTGAATTATCTGGTTTTGCATGTCCACTCTTCATTTGTAATTTGATCGTAAAAATAGCTAAAGAATTAAAACAGCTAAAAGTTGAAAATAGCTATAGTCTAGTCAAATTAGGGTCAGACCTGGATAAAATTTGGATAAAGATGAATTTGGTATCATTTGAAGAGTAATCTTATCTACTTTAACATATCCAAAATCCTCCAAAATCTATTTTGGGCAAAAAAAGTTTAAAAAAAATTTTAGTACACCTCACTTTGTGGAAAATTTCTGCAAAAGGACAAAAAAAACTAGAGACCCTGCTGTTAATAAGTTGTAATAACTCATTATAAAAATGCTTTATCTTTATGAAATTTTGCACAAACATAGCTTAATGTGTACAAATTATAGAAAATAAAATGATTTTGAAAATATAGTTTTTAAAATGCTGATGTCAACAGTTTTTGTGCGATTTGGGTAAAATTTCACACATTTGACCAAAAAATTAATTAATAGATAGTTAAATTTGAGCCTCAAGTAAAACTAACTTGTTTATTAGTTATCTAAAATAAAAAATAAGTTTTTAGAATATATTTTTTCATGTGAATCCACTAAATATACATTTAACTAATTTAAATAATTTTTTATGTAAGGTTAAATATTAGTGCTTTTTACATTCGACTAATATAATCAGAAATAAAATTAAAAGTCAAATATTTTTTTTAAAATGTTTCTTTATCTTTGCAACTTTCAGATTCATTTTCGCTGTCATCGATATTGATATTGTCATTTTTCATTGCATATGTGCATTCAAAGCCACTGTCCGCAGGCAGTCATGAATTTTATTCCATGACGTTGAGATTGGCATTGTTTTCCACGTGGTTTTTTGTATCTGTGCTGCATTACATCTTATGATGTTAAGAATATGAATTGGTGCAGGATCCTGTATAAAAAAATACTTAAGCCCAAAAATTAATGAAAAACTTTTTTGGTTACACTTATGATGTTTATTGAAAAATGTGTGTTTTTAAAAAATTTTCTTTTCTGTTTTGAGAGTAAAATTGCTGTCTAGGTACCTTGTCTGTCTTTATAGGTACTAAGACATTCTTTTCCATTTTTCATCCCCATTTCGTTTCATCCATATTGACACCTAACCATTGCTGAATTTGTAAATATACTCGAAAAGAATGGTACTTGATTGCACTTTTGGTTGGTGGTAGTCATTCTGGTTGAATTCCTTTTTTGAAATATGCCACCATTCTCACGTATTTTTGTTTCCTTAGTTGTGCCAGCTGGACTTGTTTATTTTTTTCACCTATAAAAATAGTTATGACATAATAATAATTATAATAACAATATTAATGATAAAATTAATATTGTTTTTAATGCGTAACAATATTAATAATAAAATTAATATTGTTACACAAAACAATTCAGAATAGCAATTTGCGATTGCAAAACAAGCAATTCCCTTTTGCGAACGGCACAAAAACTGATAACGAAAGTAATCCCTTGAGAGAATTCCGCACAAGGAATTCTTGCTTAAAAGCCAGTGCACTCAATTTAATTACAGTTGAAGTTTTGACGCGAAACTTCAACTGTTGATCATAAATTTAAAGAACTATGAGTAGTTTTTATAAAAAAAAAAGGTAAATATAACTATGATTAGTGTCTTGCATACCATACATATTTAAAACCACTTGCATTCTAATACTAGCTAATTGATCTTGTATTGAAAATGAATCTTGGAAGACTATATATATATTTTGAGTCACTGTTTGATTCAATAACTCACTGTTTGATTCAATAAACTTCAGTACAGCTATTTTCCCTTGACCAAAAGCGCAGAGGTAGTATCACATCGGCCCCAAGCATGAATAAACAACAAACAATTTTTCAAGTGATATGATCGACTTGATGCAATGTTCTTTATGCTGATTGTTTCCACATCTTTTTAGCAATATCAATTTCTTTCATAGCAATTGTTCTGTTAACTTCCCCTTTGCATTCCACTCCAATATGACCTTATTCTCAATTGTCTCAAACTGTCAATTAGCATGATTAGCCTTTGGAACAAAGTATTAGGGTCTACATGGACTGCATCGCCATTAACTTTGACAGCTGGTAGCAATGTGGCAAGTGTTTTAACCTGCTTTGAATGCCTAATGATTGCTTGGTTGGCTGCAATATTATTAAGACTGTTTTGAATTTCTAAACCGACTGTTTCTCCTTGAACACAGTTGATTTCATCATCTTTATCAGCACTTAGGTTAGTCAATATACATTGAAGTCTTGAGTCTTAAAATTCAAAAGAATTAAATAGCTCAAGATGTTCCTGTAATGCTTTAAGATCTTTAGTATCTCTTTTTCGACATGATTCACCAGATTCAAAATGTTGCTGGCTGCTCTCAAAACAATGCTTTGTAAGTGTTGACATTGATTCATAGATTGCTCCACATTCGTGCAAGGTACTAACCCAAATATTCCTTGTAGTCTTGAACATACCCCTTCCTCTAGTTAAACCTCATGCATTGTTTAATTACTAAATCAAGCAAAAGACCAGTCTAATAGCGATCCATGCATCTGATACAATGGTAATCTGATTTACAGTACTGTTCATAAAGTCACGGGTGTTCTGAATTAAGTGAATGCATATATTGAAGATATAACCGAACACTTTTGTCATAGTTTATATAACTTTCAGATGTTTTTGCCAGTTCCCAGTTTTCTCTGCTCTGATGAACATTTTGATAAATCTAAAGTATTCAAGATATTGCAACCATAGTTTTGCTGTTCTGGATGAACTTGAAAGCTGCATTTTTAAATTTTCAACAAGATTTGTGAACTTTATGATTATACAGCTATTGTTTATGTCTTCTAAACCCAAATGGATGATACATTTTTTCTAGAGAAGAAGTGTCAACTTCACCTTTAAGGACTTGTTTAAAAAGTTGACTCATCAAGGCAGATTTAACAAAGAAGTGAGCTATTAGTGGTTTAAAAAAAAGAAAAAAAAGAAAAAGTTTGTAATGACTGAATTCAATAATTGGCTTGAAGAGTATCTTTGTCAATGCAGCTGTGTCAGGAACGTTGTACCACAAAATTGGAATGCTATTTAGAGACTATTTTTGCTGCTTTTAAACTACATCTTATTCTTTTAATTCGACGTTAATTATCCAATATTTTAGAGTTTATCACCCCAGCAGTGATGATGCTCATCCCATGAAAAGTGTCTTTAGCATCCAATGTGCAGACATTATGATCAACATTGTTTGCCACCCACTGAGTAGATAATCCATCTAGCACTCCTTCAATATTGCTATCGTTGTTAGCCATAACAGAGTTTTTGAAACGTATTATTTCTGATGGACTTATGTAAAGTCCTAGTTTAAATAATTCATTTGTCAACCATTTCGATCTAAACTTGTGGTCTAGTTCTATTCCAAATTCAAAAAGTAAAGGCGGCATATAACAATGCGGTTGAATAGCTTTTGTTATAGTTTGACCGATAGAAAATTGTTTTAATTCATCTGATGTAGTTTGTTTCATAAAGAGGCAAAGCAATGGGCCCAAACTTTCTTCATGTTGCTCAAAGTCGTATTTAGATGGGTAATTCTCTGTGTTGAATTTAAGATTTAAAATTTCTGCCTTTATCAACTTAGCCGCAGTTTTAATGATAACTTCTTCGTTTGCAGCATTGCTCTCCGTCTTTTTTCAATAATAAATGTAGCTGCATCTTTAAAGCATTTTAAGTTGGGTTTTCCTTCAGCTTACCTTTGTACTTTTCTTCTAATTTTCACTTTATGAATTTTGTCTTCATTAAATAAATCTCTTCAGAATTTGAAAGCTCAGAAATTGCAAGCTCATTGCAATCCATTTTATTGTGCAATTCAGAAGTTGTCACAGGAACCATTTTACTCTCAAACCACCCACAAAGCCGTTCAAAGTTCTCCGCCATTGTTGAATTTTCTTTGCGACCAGACTTTTCTGTTTCACTCAAATTTGACCTGAAAATAGGTTAAGGTTTTCTTGAGAAGAATATGAAACATAAAATACACATTACATAAAGTTTAGTCAGAATTTGTTATGCATTACATTTTCTGTATCTGGTAATCGCTTATTAACAACAGCACAAAATATTAACACATTATTATTACAAAAGGAAAGAAATCAATTCAAATATATTTGAATTGAAACATACTCTCTGTTAGTTGAAAATAGCTTGTAACATTCAAATTGGTAGGGGACGGGGGAAGGGGCAAATCGATATAAAGCTAGTAAAACAGCTATTACACTACTTGTGCGAATAAAATTTGGTACGGGAAATAGCTTTTTAGTTCCCTAACGTCCGATGTAAAAAGATTTCCGCTCAATTCAAAGTTGATCAAGCTGGATAGCATTTTGTAAATCGAACAACTTTTGAAAAAAACTGACGTGTTTCGTAAGAGATTTTACAAAAAAGGTAAGTACATTTAACTCATCAATCCTTCCGTAAGTTTAAGAAAACATTGCTATATGATTTTGCATATATCATTTGTTTTTTTGTTGCTTCTGTTAAAATTTAACTCAAATTTAATGCAACGCTGTCTAAAGGGGCACGTTGATACAGACCACTTGGGGCAAATTATTACACTGTATCATCTTACCCCTTTGGTAGAGCATTTGAATATAGCCGAAAATATTTTTGTTTATGTATTTGCATTAATGCAATTAAATTGTTTGGTGTAGGCTAATTTTTTTTTTTCTTGCAGAGATAGTAAATAGGTAAATAGGCCTAATAAAATATATGTTTTTTGTCTTTTGTATTTGTTTACTTTATCTTTTGTGTTTGTTTACATGTTTACCTAATCTTTTGTGTTTCTTTACCTAATCTTTTGTGTTTGATTCCTTAATTAGTTTTTTAAAGCTTTATTTTCAAGTCTTATAAGATATATCAACTTGCCCCATGGTGTGTATCAACTTGCCCCAGCATGGGGCAGGTTGATACACAAATCTTTACCTTACTTTTTGTGTTGTATTTATTTTAATTATGTTCTAATCAATAAAATTGTGGTGCAGGATACTTAGTGGAACATATACAAGTTATTATTTCCACTCTAAATGTAATATTTAGCTTTTAATGTCAGAAAATGTAAAACGTGTATCAACATCCGCTCTCCCCTATATAGAATCACTTGCAACCAGGTCAACACAGCAATTTAAACAAGATTTTATATCAAGTGCTCATTTGTCTTTTCTTCCTTCGCAAACTTTTTCCATACTTTGTTTGAATTTTATTGTCCGCACTTGTATTACAGCTTTACAATCACAATGTTTAGGATCAGGTATTGCTAGGTTGCCGCAAATGAAGCAGCATTGCTTCCAGTTGAATGTGTCGCTTTAAATTATAAATAAATTTTGTCTAACTTGACCATTGTTTCGCTTACTAAAAGCAGTTAAAAGAATATAAAAGAACAGAATAACTGTTTTTCAGCAAAAAAAAATCATTCGCCTACATACATAAATATAATTGAGTGTATGATACAAGCATAAGATTAAGTAAGAAAATAACTTACATCTTTTAGTTTTAGAGCTTTTCGTTTGATATTTTAACACTTTTCTTTTTGGGTTTGTATAATCACACCTGCATGCCACATGTACTGTCACCATTTTCCTTTCCTTCAAGAATTTTATTGCTGCGCAATGAAATACTTTCCTCTTCTTCAAGGATTTTATTGCTGCGCACATTTAAATAACGAATTAAGGTATTGTTACCTTTCTTTCCCACATCACCTGATCAGCAGGTTCACATTCTTTGCAAAGCAAAAAAGTTTCTTTAAATGTGTTCAACATTTTATATTTTTATTTAAACTTTTTTTTTTAAATTTATTAAAATATTTAAACTTAAAAAATCATTTAAAAATAATAATTCACTATATCAACTTTCTACATTCTACAAAGTGCACAAAATTTATTTGAAAAAAAAAATTTGGCGCATTTTGTGCATGCTATTGTTTTAAAGTAAAGAAGTGCTGATGTTGGCATTTTTCAAAGTTATTAATATTTTTTCATTTTTTTAATTTGTACACATCAAACTAAATTTGTCCAAAATTTTATAGGAATCACATCATTTTTAAGCAAGTTATTACAACTTTTTTGCAGTAGACCCTTCAAATTTTTGTTGATTTTCTTGAAAATTTTCTACTAAGTGAGGTCAACAAAAATATTCATAAAATACACATTACATAAAGTTTAGTCAGAATTTGTTATGCATTACATTTTCTGTATCTGGTAATCGCTTATTAACAACAGCACAAAATATTAACACATTATTATTACAAAAGGAAAGAAATCAATTCAAATATATTTGAATTGAAACATACTCTCTGTTAGTTGAAAATAGCTTGTAACATTCAAATTGGTAGGGGACGGGGGAAGGGGCAAATCGATATAAAGCTAGTAAAACAGCTATTACACTACTTGTGCGAATAAAATTTGGTACGGGAAATACCAAATTTTTTACTTTTTACAAAAAAAGTAAAAAATTAAAAAAAACTATTTTGTGTAAAAAAAGTTACAAATTTGGAAATACCAAATTTGTAACTTTTTTTACACAAAATAGTTTTTGGTGGATTTTGGATATGTTAAAGTAGATAAATACGCTTTGAATGATCCTAAATTAATCTTTATCCAAATTTTGCCCAGATTAGCCCATTTTTAGACCTAATTTGACTAGACTACTAAGTTAAATGCTGAAAATAAAAAAAAAATGATTTTACGAAAATAAAAACATTAAAAAAAAATTGGAATTGAATTCACTTTTAAGATTGAAGCGTGTTAGTAAAAGAGATCATGCTGTTTATGTAAAAGGCCATATATTACGTACACAAAAATCTGCAGGTTTGGATTTCCCATTCCCCATGCTGCAACTTGTACATTATACCCCCCCCCCCTTCCCATAATTCCATTCACGCATGCGAAGGTGATCAATTTTTTCTTTTTTCACTGTTACCTCAATTTTTTGCGTTTGCGTACATATATTTTTTGGACCACAACTGCTTTCCCACTCTTAGCAAAAATAGGCGATAACTGTCTCGTCCGAGAAAACCGCAACATTCCTGTGAATGATTATGACCATGGGATTCCAAAAATGTAAACATTCAAATCATCTGCCTACGTCCGTGAAAGAAAATCAATTTTGAAATTTTCGCTTATTACACATTTATGTGAAATGACAGCGTTTCTATTTTTTGCATTTTTACAGCTTTTATTAAATGTAAAAAACTTCTAACAAAGGTAAAATATAGATTTTTGCAATATAATTTTTTTAAATTTAAATTGACAAATTTCAGGCAAGGGCACTTTTTCAAAGAAACTAAATCTGCAAAGGTTGCATTTTAGAGTCTCTTAAGAAAAAAACGAAAAAATGCCCAATTCAGCTAGGAATCATGATGAAAACAGGAAAGTTGTTTGCCTCCTGTGTCTCAAAAAGGCAAACAGACAGTTCACAACGTTTTTGCATGAAAAAATTCAACAAGTCTACAGACAACAAATCAATTTTGAAGATGTAAGAGTAACGCAAGGGCTGTGTGAAACTTGTAGAACTGCTCTGAGGAAACGTTATGAAGGACATCCTGGTGAATTACCAGCTCTTTTTGACTTTGAAACTATCATTGTCAAACCACTCGCAAGAGGAAATCCTTGTGAATGCTTGATTTGTCGCATTGGCCGGTTGAAATTGACTAAAAAGCACCCTCTTGACACTGACACGAAAGAAGAAAAGATTTCTGACAAAAGGTGCTCAAAATGTCTGTCACTAATTGGTAGGGATTGCCACATCAATGCTCTGTATCACAGTTTAGAGAGAATATAAGATCTCTGGCAGCCAATGATGGTAAAGTTGTGGAACAGATTGCATCTTCATCAATCACAAGCAAGGATGCATCTCCACATGAAAAAGTTCGACTTTCACAAACCAAGGGTGGGAGAGCATTGCCTATAACTCCAGGTAAACATATGGTTACATCATTTAAGTATTTTGGTAAAATATTTGCTGTAAAGTTAATTTTCATATGTTTTAGGACCATCAAGTGCAAAACAGCTATTCAAGGATCACCCAGTTGTAACAGCGCAAGATCTTGCTCAGGTTCAAATAAACACAGGGTTGTCCAATAATGGCATCAGAAAGCTTGCAACAACAATCAACAATGTAAGCAAAACCAACGTCTTGGAGCCATACATTGTTAAAAAATTTCAAAACCTTGGGAAAAATCTTGAAGCGAGCTTTACTCAGACCACAGCGGCATTTACAAACGCGGACAAAACAACTTCAAATTACATTGTTGCACATTGCAAGAGTCTCAATAGTCTTATTGAAGATTTACTTTTGACACGGAATTTTTTTTTCAAACCACGTCATTAAATTGGGGATCGACGGCAGTGGAGGATTCTTAAAAGTCTGTCTCGGAGTTTGCATCAAAGTTCATTTCACATGCATCACAAGCATCAAAGGATACAGGAGTGAAAAAACAACTTCTTGTGGCTGTGGCTGAAGGAGTTCAAGAAAATTACAACAATGTGAAAGTCATTCTTTCCCTTCTCGACATTCAAAAGGTCAATTTTATTATCTCTTGTGACATGAAAATGGCTAACATGCTGTGTGGTCTGCAGGCTCATTCATCCTCTCATTCATGTGCATGGTGCACAGCGGAAAGTTTTAATCTTGCGAATTGTGGTACTCCAAGAACTTTTGGCTCTCTGAAGCAGTCATTCCATGCGTTCTCTGCAGCAGGTTCAAATACCAAAAATGCAAAGAAATTTGGAAACGTCGTTCATGAGCCTGTTCTTTCACTCGAAGAATCTGCATTGGTAATTGATCTAATATCTCCAATGGAGTTGCATCTACTTCTTGGAGTGGTCAATCATCTTTTTAAGATTCTGAAAGATTCATGCCCAAAGGCAGATGAATGGCTTCAAGCATTGCATATACAACATCAACCCTTTCATGGTGGACAATTTGAAGGAAATTCCTGCAATAAGTTGCTGAAGAACTTGGATCTTTTGCAAACATTGGCTGAAAAAGACAATGCTTTTCAAGTTTTTCCCATCATTGAAACTTTTCGAAAATTTGCAAATGTTGTATCATCCTGTTTTGGCAACAAGTTGCACAGTCAGTTTGAAGAAAAAATTGATGAGTTTCGAGCTTCTTTCCTTGCATTGCCAATTGGAACTGTCACAACAAAAACACATGCTGTGTTTTTCCATATAAAGGAATTTATCCTGAGGAAAAAGATGCCACTTGGTATTTATAGCAAACAAACAACAGAAGCAATGCACCATTGCTTTAGTACAAATTGGGCAAGGTACAAACGCCCAATCAGTCATCCAGAATATGGAAAAAGGCTTGTGATGTGCCTTGTTGATTTTAACAGCAAAAATCTTTAAAGAAAACACTGAGCACAAAATAAATAGAATTGGAGATTTATGAATAAATTATGTTGACCTTACATTAGAAATCTTTATGTGAGAACAGAATGTACCTTTTTATCCCTTTAGAATAATGTTTTTTTATTTATTGTATGTATTTTTGTTTAAAGAATGCTGTAAAAATGCAAAAAATAGAAATGCTGTCGTTTTACATATATGTGTAATAAAGGAAAATTTCAAAATTGATTTTCTTTCACGGACGTAGGCAGATGATTTTAATTTTTACATTTTTGGAATCCCATGGTCATAAGCTTTCACAGAAATGTTGCGGTTTTCTAGGGTGCGGACTGGACAGTTATCTCCTATTTTTGCTAAGAGTGTTCCTCCCCCTATAATATACCTCCCCCCTTCTTCATATGCACTTGTACACAAGTTACTCAACTTGGTACACACACACCCTCCCCCTCAGTGCGTACGTAATATATGGATGGCCCCTAAAAAGAAAAATTTAAATGATGCAAACAACTTTTGCTGAAAAGGTAGCTTCTGTCAGTGTGTTAGAATTTTATTGACTATTCAAATTAGAATGAAAGAAAAAAATGTCAACGCTCAGTAATCCTTGTGAAAAAATTTAAATTTTACCATTCCAACTAAGAAATACCACAAAGAAATGTGACAAAGAAATTGCCAGAACATGTTAAAGAAAAAAATTTTAAATTTCATGAGCATGAGGTATTTAGCAGAACAGGGAAAAAAGATTTGTGTGCATTGGTGCTAGAAAAGTGCATATGAAAACTATTCTTGGTTATATAACAGAACTTTTTGCAGAGTAGAAGAAAAAAAAAATGGAATTAAAGTTGGATTTTCTAAATTCTGTGAGTTAGTCCAAAATGACGTTATACTGTTGGTTATTCAGGCATCCATTGTATTTATGATAAACTATTCACAAGAACTAAAATTAATGTTTGCAAGTAGCTGCAGTTACGGTTGACTATAAATGTCTGATGAGTTAGTCCGAAATGATGTTATACTGTTGGTTCTTCAGGCATCCATTGTATTTGTGTAAACTATTTACAAGAACTAAAGTTAATGTTTGCAAGTAACCCCAGTTACGGTTGACTATAAATGTCTGATTGAAAAAGTAGTTTACAATATTAAATCTAGAAAATGTATGTTTTATTATTGTGATAAATGTCCAGGGACTAAAATGGTAAGACTTATCTGATGAAACTATAACTTTTGGATGATTGATAAACACAGATCATAAAACTCTGGAATCTATGCAATTATCATCAGAAGTCTATTTATTCAATAATTAATTAGTTTCCTAAAGTGTCAGTTTTATTTATAAATGGAAATAAAGTTCATTATAATGCAAAAAAGTATTTTTTTTTTTTTTTTTTTTTTTTTTTTTTTTTTTTTTTTTTTTTTTTTTTTTTTGCCAAAGCAAAAAAAAAAAAATACTCATTTGCATTATAACACCTATTTTCAGTCATTAAAAAATTAACTGAATTTAAATGATTTGGTATTTTTGATGAATTTTATTTGATATTTATTCCTATGTTGTGCAAGATGCTGTTCAGAAGCTTTGATGGGAAAACATTTAAGCAAACTTGCATCTTTTTGTTGTTTATCACTGAATGACGTATTTCAATTAAATGTTATTGTGTTATCAAAATATAATCATGTTACAACTTCTGTTCACGTGTTTCCTGGTAACCTGATAACTAAACTCAAAATTTGTTTTTCGAACTTATTATTTTGTCGATGGGTCAGCTACACAATATAAAAACTTTTTTATGAAGTTAGAAATAAATTTTTATGAAGTTAGGTTACTATCATATTTATCATGGCATTAGTGCAGAGTGGTATTTCTTTGCAACTAGTCATGAAAAATCTTCCTCTGATGGAGTTGGAGGAACTGTGAAGCGTTTAGCAGAAAACCCAATCAATAATCAAATTTTAACGTCTTTAAATTTATATGATTTAGCAGAACACCCAATCAATAATCAAATTTTAACGTCTTTAAATTTATATGATTTTTGCAAGGAAAGTAAGGTGGGTATTACATTTATTTATGTTGCCAATTATGTTGAAGTGTATAAAAAGCAATCAAGAAAAATAATTTAGTACTGGAAACTCACAAAATTATACCAGTAAATAAAGATCAAGAAAAATAATTTAGTGCTGGAAACCAGTAAATAAAAATCAAGATTATAAAATTTGGAAAATAAATTATATCCCCTAGTTTTTATTCCAAATTTTAAAAAAGAAATACAATATTAAAAATTAAACAAAGATTTTCAGGCTCTCCCAGATAAAAACTGACATCACAATATCTGATCTTTAAGTTAAATACAAAATTGTAAAAGCTAAAAAATGTATAAATTGACCTAATTGTTTCGTTTTAGAATAAATCTTCCCATATGATTTTATGTTGTTTTTAGAAGTGTGAAATAAGCTTTTTTCAATAATTAAAATAAAAAAAAATCTGTTTTAGAAGGTTAAAATATATCTTTTTTTAAAAAACTTTTTTTTTTTTCACTTTTGGTATTTCACTTATGACGCCATATTCTTTTCAGAATAACTTATCATAGACATGAACAAATTGGTTTTAATTTTTGCTTCATATCATTATTTTGGTATCTAGAACCTTCAGATAAAATAAAAATATTGTAAATATTTTGCTTCGGGACATATGATCTTATGGCATATGATACTGATAAAATTTTATCAATATCATAATATCAATATCTAAGATGGTTGATAGTTTCTAGTAACTCCCAACTTAATAGTGATTGCTTGCAGCCTTGTTGGGAGTGAATCAGAATAAAAAGTATATATAAATATGCGTTATCATAAAACACACATTGTCACACATCATAAAATACACAATGTCACACATAAAATACATATACAAGCTTAATGTATAATACATGTTTGTGCATTAATGTAAAAGTCATATACATTAATAAGATGGTATATGAATGATATAATACAAACACAATCATATATCACATAAAATAAATGACATTTATAACATTTATTAACATATCATCAGAGGGGATTCTACGAATAAAATGAGGGAAGGGGGATGAATCCTCAAAAAATACCGACTGTCTTCTTAAAAAAAAAAGGTCCTCAAAACGAGTATTTAACCAAACTGGATTGTGTCAATACCCGACTAGCCAACTAAATTCGTG
The DNA here is from genome assembly GCF_022113875.1 of Hydra vulgaris. Lineage (NCBI taxonomy): Eukaryota > Metazoa > Cnidaria > Hydrozoa > Anthoathecata > Hydridae > Hydra > Hydra vulgaris. The sequence continues at coordinate 16,260,566 of NC_061168.1, forward strand.
AAAAAACCGACTATAACTTGAAAATCACCTTTTTCAGGGAAGTGTAACACCCCCCCCCCCCACACACACATCCGTAAAATCGCCTCTGCATATCATGATAAGTATATTGTGTTTTATATATATATATATATATATATATATATATATATATATATATATATATATATATATATATATATATATATATATATATATATATATATATATATATATATATATATGCACACTTAGGTCGTTATAGAAGTTTGTTGAACTTCATCTATAAAGTTACAATAAGACAAGAAATAATTAAATATTTATATATCATCTTGAACTGTGTTTAATTATGAACGTTTTAAGTATTTGTTTAAATATTTTGAATGTTTATTTAAAACTTGTTTAAATTTTATTATATACGTTTGAAAGAAAAAATTTAAAAATGGAAAAACTTGAATATCAAGCATATATTAAAACCGTGCTCTATTTGGAGTTTCAGCACAAGCCATAACCGATGAATTGGTTTTAGTTCATGGTGACCAAGCTCCAAATATAGTGCAATTGCCAAATGGGCTACTTTATTCAAAGATGGTAGAGAGAGTCTTGAAGATGATCCTCGCTCAGGGCACTTTCAAACCACGTATACAACTGAGAATATTGAACGTGTGCAAGCTATTATTGAAGAAAATCCGCATGCAACACATGATATAATTGAAGCTCTGACATCGGTTGATCGTTTTACAATCATCAAAATCATTCACAACGCACTTTAAAAAAAAACTAACATCACGTTGGATATCCCACGAGTTAACCGATCAAAATCGAAACAATAGAGTTGAGGCATGTAAGAAATTTTAACCCTTTTTAGAAACAGCCCATGGAGGCTATGTGATATTGTTACAGGGAATGAGTCGTGGTTTTATTTGAGACAAGTTGGACACAAGTCAGCTAACGCTAATTGGGTCGGTGACGGTGAAAGTCCATAAACTATAGTAAGATGCGATAGGTTTTAGCCGAAAAGCATGTTCTGCATCTTCTTCAAAACAACAGGTGTTGTTTATTTAGGTTATGTTGAAAAGAGAGACACCATTACTAGCAAATATTAAATAAAAAATTGTTTGAAACCTCTTATATGTGAAATAAATAACCAAAGATCAAAAACAGGCACTCACAATTTCAATTTTTTCTATGATAATGCTGGACCCCATGTAACTCAAACCATCACAAATTGTCTAAACCAAGCTGGAATTACAATAATTTGCCACCCACCAAGCTCACCAGACTTAGCTTCATCCGATTATTGGCTATTCGATTTGATAAAAAAAAAAATCTTGATGACGATACTGACGTCGAACGCCAAAAAACACGCATAACGAAGCTACTTAAAAGTATACCCATAGAAGAGTATAAAAAAAAGTTTTACAAACGGCTTGAAAGGATGCAACTTTGTATAGATAATGATGGACATTATTTTGAACATTTAATAAACTAAAAATAAAAAAAATTCCTATTTTTTTTTATAGGGGAGTTCTACGAGCTTTCCTAACGACCTAAGTGTGTGTATATATATATATATATATATATATATATATATATATATATATATATATATATATATATATATATATATATATATATATATATATATATATATATATATATATATATATATATATATATATACTATATACTATATAAGTGATAACATATTGCTATATCTGAAAATATTTTTAAAGTCACTGTTTCAATGAAAGATTCAATTTATCATATTTAGAAAATTCATGAAAAAAATAACTAATAACAAAATCCAACAACTGGAAGATTTTCTCGACAAAAAAGAAGTTTTTACAAATTTTCTGGATGGATTCTGTTTCTTTCGTTTGAGAGATTATCTCCAGCTGCAGAAAACAGTCTTTCAACATCTGTAGAAGTTGGAGGTGGTGTGAGGTACTTTTTTGCCAATTTAGTCAACGCTAACTTGATTTTGGAATTGGCATTTTTTTAATAGTTTTTCCAAAACTCTAGGCATTGAGAAGCCATTGGACTATCCAAAAAATCATTCAACGCTTCTTTTATAGTTTTGGAAGATGAACGTGCATTTGGTCCTATTTGAGTTTGAGATTGCGCAATAATTTTTGACATTATATGATCAAACGATGCGTTTTTTTCATTGTCGCCAGATAGAATTTGAATTGCAGGAGCCAATTCATCTAGAGGTTTAAAATTGCCGTGTTTAGCATTTTTAAACCACCTTGAGATCTGAAAAAATACCATTTGTATATTGGATCAAGTAGAGTAGCAACTGAATAATGTTCTGATTTTTCAATTGCTGAAAAACGTTTTTTCATTGCATTTTTCATAGCAATTTTCCACTCCTGAACACTGATATCGCTAGAGGTTGTTTCCAAAGCTTTAACTATTGTTGTCACAATTTGAATACAGGAGCTGATGCAAGATTAAATACCTGACAACATTTTTGTTGCCTCCTCAAAAACACTTAAAATGTTCACCACTTTTTCATAGAGGCTCCAATCGTGGACAGAAAATTCAATTCCCACTGAAGAAAGTTTGATTAAGGTGGCAGCAATGGCTGGCTTCAGGTGTTTGCTCAAGCATATAATAGGTAGAGTTCCATCTTGTGGCAACATTGCTTATTAAGCCAAGTCTGACTTTTGTATCCATTCGGATTTCTTGCTGCCTGTAAAGTTCGGTGTAGAAAGCAGTAGAATGGGATGCGTAAGAACGAACGTAAGAAATGCGTAAGTAGAGTTTTCGACACTTTGCAATTAGTCCATCTATAATTGAATGTGAAAATAGTTCTTTTTTGATGACAAGTTGAAGGGAGTGGTTAAGGCATCCAGCTGACACATAATTACAGCTTGATTCATTAAAGGCTGCCTTTACATTTGCTGCATTGTCTTTTAAGAAAAATTCAATTTTTGAAGAAATTTCCCACTCCTCTGCTGTTGTTTCGATCTTGTTGAAAATGTTTTTTGCGGTATGCCTTTCATCAAATTGAGAACAAGAGATGCAGAATTTTACACGCTTCCAATATTTGGAAATAAAGTGAACCGTCATCCCCAGGTAGCCATGATGAAATGATAACCATGCATCAAGACAGACTGACACACTTTCAGCTTCTGATTGAACCAACTTTTCCTTGAGAGCAAATTTTATTTTTTTATAAGTTGGATCCAGTAAACCTCTGTAGTATTTTTCGCTAGCAATTTCGTAATTAGGAGCAACACGAGCATGGTGCCTCAAAAACCCAGCATCATTGACAATAGACCACGGTTAGAGGTCAAGAACCATTATTTTAAATATTGACTTGTGATCTTTTTGGCCTTTTTCAGAATTAGAGTCAATTTTTGAAGAAGTTTTAACCCAGTTTGGAATTATAGATTTTAACATGTCAATTCTTTGTTTTTTTGATCGTATATTGAAGATTGGAACTGTCTTTCTCTTATTTAATTTCAATTTAGCTTCTTCGTTGGCTTTTGGATTTCCTGAACATTCTGGCGTAAGTTTGATGTCAGGACGATGATTCTTCAGGTGTGACGTTAGTCCATATAATCCTTGTTTTTTGGGGTCGTCTGATCCTCTTGAAACTTTGCCGTTTCATATTTTGTAATGAACTAATCTTGGATTGTTTTCTTCAATTATGAAGTATTCCATGCTAAACTTGTTTTTATTTTTGAATTCATTTTGTTAGATGAAGACGGCTTATATAAGACGGCTTTTCAATGTTGATGGTTTGCGTCAAATAAAAATGTTAAAAATATAATTGACTGGTTTTTTGTATTTCCAATATTTATTGTAATGATTGCTACATGAAAATTCCCTCTGGACAATAATTAACAATATGCTCTCTTTGGACAAATATTAACGATTTCAACATTACAATTCCCTTGAGGAAATTACAGTGTTGAAATTGTTGTCCAATTGAAGTAGTATTGGACAATTTGACATTGTTTTCATTGGGGAAATTCTCAAATGCAATTAAAAACTGCTGCGCTAAACTTAAAAAAGAGTTGATTAAACAATAAATAATTAAACACCTTATAGATTATATGAAAATAGGTTAAAAGTTGGATTTTTTAAATTAATTGTAATATATATATATATATATATATATATATATATATATATATATATATATATATATATATATATATATATATATATATATATATATATATATATATATATATATATATACTCATAACAATAATTTTATCTTTGAAATAATAACAATACAAAACTTTACCAGGTATGAATATTAATTTAAACAAGAAAATTATTACGTTTTCAAACAAAGCAAAATCTTATATACGCTAATTCTCAAGCTTATCATTTAATTTTAAAAACTTTTTTTATTATTTTATCAAAATGATAATGCCTAATAAATCTTTAAAATAATTATTTTCGGTATCATTTTGAACCAAAATTTCGGCCGGAACCGAAATCTTAAATAATACCGGAACCGGTACAGAAACCGAAAAATCCGGTCAGAGTTGTGGCCGGAACCGAACCGAATTTCGGTCGATCACTACGAATAAGTCTTTAAATGTATAGAGATACAAGAGATTAAAAGTAATGTTAGAGAGTAAATGTGTATCCATACATGTGATAACCATCTGCCTCATTTGGTGTCTATAGCTGAGAAAAAGCTCCCAAAATGTGCAAAAAGCCGTAATTTGCTATTGCCATATATCTGCAATCTCAATCATCATATATAGAATCGTATCTTTAAGTGTATTTATCATTATCATTAATAAATAAATTGGGGCACAGTGAATAAATGAACACGGATGTGTTCATTTATTCACTGTGCCCCAGTACTGGGGCACAGTGAATCACGTATCACAACTCATTTTAAATCTTTCTGTGAGCCGTTAGATAATAAATATTTTGGTTCCATTGATTTCTTATTATGAAGAACATATATCTCAATCATTTCGTCTTAAAAAAAAAAAAATACATAAAATAAAGAGGGACCGAAATTTGGCTCTTAATAAGACCCGGCGATTATTAAGGCACTTTGCCCTATGTGCCAAAAAAATTTTTTTAGAAAAACTGCCATGATGTGCAAAAACACTTTTTGTAAAATTGTTCGGTGTGCTTATATACACAGGCTACATCTATTTATCTTCTTTTAGACACATCGTCTTATCTTCATTTCTTTTCTAACAAAGTATTTTTAAAAATAGCAAGAACACAAACACTAATTTCTAATATATTCACACTTCTATTCTTTTGTGGACAACATATATATTTATAAAACATACTTTATGGAGACATATTTAAAAACTTTATGGATACATTTTTTTTATCACTGTAAGCATCGTTGTCATAAGAGCAGTGCCGGATCAAGGAGGGGGGGGGGCATTTTTAGGCTCTGGCCCATAAAAAGGCCTCCAAAAACAAAAATAGTCCTGGGCCCCAAGAAGTCCTAATCCGCCACTGCATTAGAGTTGCAAGTTTGAAATGATAATGATAATGATTTTATACGATAAACAACAAACTATTTTTTTGGGGTAAGTACTGCGATGCTAAATGTTTAGAAAATATCTTAATATCGATTTTGCTCCACAACTCTAGAAATAGACAATATAAAACATCGTATAGTTTAACACAAAACTGTTTTTTTTTTCTTTCAACGCATAAATAAAGACCATGTTTTGATTTTCAATACATCTATCCGTAAGTAATGTGTTTATACATTAAATCCCTGCACACGTATAGATAATTTATTTAAAGATTTTTATGAATATAAATGTCTTATTTATTTGTTTACAATTTCTGTTCGTGGTTTTTTACTACATCAATAGCGTTGGTTGCAATCCGAGGCTTTTTTTTAAACGATATTTTTAACTTTTAAAACAATGTTTAATAGTTTTCAGCTGTTTTTTGTTTAAAATAGATTTACATAGCATGTTAATTGTTTGAAAAAATAAGTTATAAAAATGAGTATTTCTCTTTGTAAGTTAACGACGAGTAAAAGTACCAACAATTTCTTTGCGTCTGGTGTTGAGATTTTTTCAGCTTACAATCATCCTAATGTAAGTTGTTCTACCGCTCCTCCGTTTATTGAAAATGGAATTTCACCTTTCGTTCGTGGATTACCTTTAAAAGAAACAAAACGTAAGATAAATTTCTTTGTTCTTGGTAATATTTGTTATAAAATATATTTTTATATTTATTTATACTTTTCTTTTGTTATATACATAGTTGTTATATACATCTACTGTTGTAACGTAGGAGAGCGCAGTGCCAAAGTTAATTTAAATTAAGATTTTATCGGTCTCTCCTACGTTAAAACACGCTTTTTATATGTATATAGTATTATTTTTGCTTTTATATCACATATCTTATAAAATATTAGGTATAATATTCATATTGTAGAAAATAATTTTTGTTATATCATATTATATTTCATATCTAACTTGAAACATCTGTTGTTATATTTACGTATATACGTAGACTGTCTCGTTGTCTATACCATTATTCGATGTCTATACGCAATTCTTTTTAAAGATTAAATAGGACGAGAAAAAGAACAATAAATACATTGTTTTGATTTGTATTTTTTTTATTATTATTATTATTTTTTTTTTGTATTCAGCCTGTCACGGATTTGATATTAAATAGGAAAATTTGAAAAAATCAAAAATACGCAACCAGTCACGGATTTGATATTAAAAACGAAAATTTAAAAATATCAAAAAAAAAAATGCAACCTGATACAGATTTGCCTTTAAGACATACAGGTTATTAAAGAAAACTGGAAAGTCAAATTTTTCAATTTCCTTCATTTTTTTTTATTTTTTTTTTAAATTTTTATATAGTATAAAATTTTACATATTAGTAGCATGTTTATAAAACTTTATCTTTATTTATTACTAGAATTATCTTCCCAATTTACCTTTTAGCTAAATTGGAAAAATAATACCTTTAGACCATTAACTAGTAATCGGCTTAAATGAGTTTATTTTAGTTTCTTATCTATCATTACTATAGCATAATTTAATAAAATAAAATAAAGAATTGAAACTTTTATTGGTTAAACGATATAAATGGTTTTACCACTTCTATATTTCACCATTCTGTTATTATACTTTCGTTCTGATCCAAATTTGAAGTTTAAAATATTTAATTTTTTTAAGGAGGTAATATTATGTTTATAATTTAAAAAAATAAAATAAAAAACTAGTTAATAATAGATGTAATGATAAATAATTTTCTTTTTTTTTAACGGCTAATATTTTATTTAAAACTGGTTATCAATTAATTCTTGCAAATCTTTTATACTGGAATGGTAGATGGTTACAAGAAATGTTTTACGGTAAACTCTTTCACTTTTGAAAACCGATTATCTCCTTCTCCCTCCTATTTAATTGTTTTACTTTAGACAGTTCGAAATAAAAAAAATTCAAATTCTATTAAACTCTTAAGGGGTGGTAAAAAAGTAAAAGTGCGCGCTCACATATTTAAAAATGCTTTACAATTTTTTTTATAAATTGCGGATTCGTCCGGTTTTTCTTGGTGTTGAAAAGTTTATTTAAAAATTCAGAAACTATTAAAGTTTTAATCAAAATACCGTAACCCTGTTCCTAGCTTATCAGGGTTAGCAGAAATAAAATAAAAAATGTAAAAAAGTAAAAGTGCGCGCTCACATATTTAAAAAGGCTTTACAATTTTTTTTATAAATTGCGGATTCGTCCGGTTTTTCTTGGTGTTGAAAAGTTTATTTAAAAATTCAGAAACTATTAAAGTTTTAATCAAAATACCGTAACCCTGTTCCTAGAGTATCAGGGTTAGCAGAAATAAAATAAAAAATTGAGTTTCAAAATCAAATATATGTGTGTAATATATTTAATCTTTTATATTTATATATATACACACACACACACACACACACACACACACACACACACACACACACACACACACGGGATCTAAAAAGAAAGTGCGTGCTTATATCAACAAGTGGGCGTACATACTATACAGACACTTAATTCTTCCAAGTTCTTATAAAAAACGTCATTGTTTACAACCTTTTATATTTATATATACTATTTTTAAATAATGATATGATCTAGTTGTTCAATTGAAATGAAAATATAAACTCGAAAAGCCAAAATTTGAAAATTGAAAAAAAAAAATGGTAGAAATTAAGCGTAGCGGAGAAGAGTTTAATTTTTTTATGAAGAAAAATTCCTTTTCAAATTTTTCAAATGCACACCAGAGACAGGATTTGGTAAATAATCTAAACCAAAAAACTAATTAATTATTTATTAGCATAGTTAAATTTGATTAACTAAAATATATATGTTAGCGTATATCACGTACGTGCATGCGTAATTACCTTAACTGGATTTTACTTCATATATGTATATATATATGTGTGTGCAGGGCCGGCGCGAGTAGATGTCACGTGGGGGGTGCCATCACAACTTTTGCCGACTTTTAAAAAAAAAAAAAAAGGTCCTCGTTTTTGAAAATTTGCCGAATGCAATGACGACATTTGCCGACTGACTATCTAAATATACCGACTATTCTATTGACAGGTTGACAGGGTCTACATTTGCCGATTAAATAGTCAAAAAGGCAAATATGCCTACTAAGGGTCAAATTTGCCGACTAAAAATCATTGATGGGGGGGGGGGGTTCACACCCCTATCCCGCCGGCCTTGTGTATATATATATATATATATATATATTTATATATATATATATATATATATATATATATATTATACTTTTTTTGCTTATCTTAATTAAACTATAACTAAAAAATTTAATGTTAATTTGAAATAAGAAAAATTTTATAAATATTAAATTTTTTTTTTAACCTTTTTTATCCGCGAAAAATGGATGTTCACTACTTAAGAAAATTTAAAAGTTTTTTGAGTGGGTAGAAAAAGTAGTAATCGACTAGTAATGGTCATGGAGAATTTTCCTAATCTAGCTAGATCTTCATCTTTCCTTCCATCAGTTAATAGTTCTCAAAATTAACTACTCTAATGAATTGATGCTACCATTTTAAAGATTAAAAAATTTACTACTGGTTTTTAAGCAGCATATGAAAGTAAAAAATATATTCCTAAAATAGTTTTGTGCTGTGAAATTTATTCATTCATATGATAACTGAATTTTGTGCGTTACATACTGTTAATACTTTTTGCTAACGGCTAGATACATGTAAAGTTCGGTGTTTTTTTTAGTGAGTTAACGATAAATGCTGTGTTAAACGTTTTATTTCGAGGTTTTAATAATCTACGTTTAATATTCTCCGTCGTTTCTTTTAAAAAGATAATGAGACATCTGTTTTGTTGTTTTGTTTTTATTTGTAAAACAAATAATTCAAAGACTTGAAAGAAGTTCATACTTATTTAAGAACTCTTATGCAAAAAATAAATTGAAATTATAAAACGTCTTTTTAATATTTTTCGTAAACAAAAAAAGAATTGTTGTTTGTTTCTTAATAATAATTTTTTCCGTTGTTTATTTTTTTAATTTTTTTTATATGGAGCGAATTAATTCCAATATAAAATAAACATAATTATTATAAATTGCTGACATTTATAAAATTATTTATTTCAGTCAGACCAACATCTTCACATTCATCTCCGGATATTAAACATCAGTTGAATCAACAAAATATGCAAGGTACTCAATATTTTCTTTGTTATTTCATTTTAAATTTTTACATTTATATATATATATATATATATGTATATATATGTATATATATGTATATATATATATATATATATATATATATATATATATATATATATATATATATATATATATATATATATATATATATATATATATATATATATATATTGTTTTTATGTAACAACATCGGATCATGAATCACGAATTTATAATAAAAAATAATTGCTGTTTGCTTTGATTGTTTTAATTTTAAATTATTTAATTGTGTGCAACTAATCTGCAATCTGCGTGCAACTATTTTTAATATATTTTATTAATATTTTATTAGATATTAATGAATCTATGCATAATTTAGTTCCAAGAAATTACATCGGTGGTTTGCGACCACCAATGCAACTACGATCTCCAAGTGCACCAACGATTCGATTAAAACAGCCAGACCAATCTCTAGGAAAGAACAAAGCAACACTCCCACGCATGTATCCTCATAGTTCATATTCAACTACTGATAGCTTTCACTCAGGGTTAGCTGTTAACATGGAATTTTTAAACAAACCTGACCAGAGTAAAGAGGTTTCTAAACTTAATTCAGATAAATGTGAAAAATTGCAAAAAAATCAAGTGTTATTAGATTTAAAACAAGAAAAGAGTACACGCAAAGGTTTAACGCTTCAAACTGTTGAATCTAATACTTTACAATCAAATTTAGACATAGAAGCAGGTAAACAAACAAGATTGGACATGGAAATAGGTAAACGTTCGAAATCAGATATGGAAAGAGATAAAGAACATGAATTTCATGCTGAAAAAAATAAACATTTGGATAAACCGAAAATTTCAAAAATTCCATCAACTTTTTCAACTCCACGATCTATGTCTTCACTGTCAATTGATAGTGACAACATAGAAAAAATTCCGACAACATTTTCAACTCTTCGATCCATGTCATCTCTTTCTGCAAGCGACAACACAGAAAATCATAAATGTACCGAACTAGAGAAAAGAAACTTGTCTTTAGAATCCATTGAAAGACCAAAAATTGATACTAGTTCATTAGACAAAACACACATTCCTAACAAAACAATGGCTATATCTCAATTTGCATCTGTATCAAAACTTCGTAAAGCGTCAAATCCGAATAACCCAAATGTTTTCTCTAAACTCAATACTGTATCAAGTAGTAATATAATAACAAATTCTGCTCCAGGTACTGTTGTATCACATTCTTTGGCAGGTACTGTTGTATCACATTCTTTGGCAAGTAGTAAAATTATTAATACTATACCTAATTCTGTACCAAGTAGTAAAACCACTCATATATTGTCAAATTCAGTATCTTGTAGTAAAAATAATGTAATACCATGTTTCATAACAAGTAATAAAGATGTTATAACGAATTGTGTACCAAATATTAAAAATAATAATATAATACCAAACTCTGTATTAAGTAATAAAAACACTAATATAATTTTTGTACCAAATGGTAAAGATGTAAAACCAAGTTCTTTTCCGAATAATAAAAATACTGTTATACCAAATTATGTATCAAATAGCAAAAGTACTAATGTAATACCAAATTCTTTACAGAGCAGCAAAAATACTAATGTATCAAGTAGTAATGATTTTAAACCAATCTCTATACCAAGTATTAAAGATACTAATGTAATACCAAATTTTGTAAGTAGTGAAATAATGCAAAATACATCAAGTTTGGATGGAAGCACTGATTTAACTTTAACCATGAGAAATAAAGTTGTTGATACAAGTACTGGATCAAAGTCTAATTTGTCTATGAAAAATTCTAATTTAAAAATGGTAAATTCAATGAAAGAAGACTTTAAGACATCAAGTTTATCCGCTTTACCTAGCAATAATGTTATGAAAACTTCAAGCAATATATTATACAAGTATAGCGCAGTTAAACAAAATGTTTCATCTGAAAACGAGTCATCTGAAACAACTGGAATATTTTCTAAATGCTCAGAGGTTTTACAGTCAAATAAAAATGGTATTCCATCTTTAAAAAATCTATCTATTGCAGAGAATGAACAAAATGATATAAAACCTTTACTAAATGGATTAACAGGACCTAATCTTATAAATAAAGAAACATTAAAGCGAATTTCTTATAAAAAAAATAAACGCAGTCAATCTGATGTAAACAACCAATATCATCATAAAAAAAGTTTCGAGGAGCAAGATGAACAAGAACAGAAGACTTTACAAAATCCTACAATTGGAAAAATACCATCTGCGCTGGCTAGGAGTTTTAGTCCATTATCTTTTAACATGGTTGCTTTAAAAAGTACCGAAGAAAAAATTACCGAAGAAAAAAGTACTGATGATAAAAATTTTACTAATCAAAAAAATGATGTTCAAAAAAATATGTTTGAAGAAAGTGATATTGAAGAAGATAATTGTTCTTATAAAGATTTTGAAATAGAAGATATTCACATGATAGAGGAATGTAATGAATACATAAATGACTCAAAAATAGTAGAAAACTATGAAGACCTTACAAGTTTTATGAAGGAGTATGGTATAAGTATTGATAAAAAAGAATGTGATATTGATGTGGACAAAAAAGATGAGTATAATCTTCAGATGATGGATGATCCTTTTTCATTTTTGGAAGACACCAATCAAATGAAGCAGATTCCTTGTACTTCAGTGACCCCTGTCAATAAAAGAAGAACCTGTAGTAGTCCAAATTCAATAAATTGTAATATTTCTTCTACATTGCTTTTATCTAAAGAGGGGCATGCATCATTGAAAGAGGGGCATGCGTCATTGAAAGAAAACAAGGAAGCAAGTACTTTAGAAAAAAAGGTACTTCTGATGCTTTTTCTTTTAAATTTTTCTCATATAAATATAAAACAGTTTTTAAAAACTTGGAAACGTTTTTAACAGAATTTAAATTAAAAATAAGATGCTTAAGTTCCTATTAAAACTCAAATTACAAAACCTGATCTCTGATGCTCGAGCCTTAACCTCTTAGCAACGTTCCCGTTCCCGCAGCAAACAAAAGCAGATGTGCAAAATTTTTAACATGATCTATACTTATTTGAAATTTAGTATATTTTGTTGTTGTTGCGTAGAAAGTTGAGGGCTAATGCATTGTCCGGTTATTTGACGTTAATGTTTTTTTCTTTTTTCTTTGTGCGTTAAATCGGTTTAAAACGCTAAAACACAAGTACCCTTAAGATTGAGTGTATGTGACGCAAAAAAAATAATTTATTGTGAACCTTTTTCAAATTGACAACTTTCGTTTACAAGCCAAAAATACTCATTTGTTTAAAAGAGATGCAAAGATTTTATTGAACTCAATAGTTCAACTCATAGTTTTTTAAAAAGATAAGTTATTCAATAAATTTTCATAAAAATCTTATAGAATATTTTGTGATTTTAATTATAGTTAGATGCTGAGTTGCATCAGTTATTTTAAAAATTAAATTTTTCAAAAAAATTAGATGGGTACCTCCTAAATTGTTCAAAAAAGCTAGATGAGTACCTCCTAAATTGTTCAAAAAAGCTAGATGGGTACCTCCTAAATTGTTCAAAAAAGTTAGGTGGGTACCTCCTAAATTGACTAAAAAAGTTCTTTGAACTTCTTATACACTTTTGAAACGTAAAAATTCGTTTAGTTGGATTCTAAAAATGTCTCAAAAAACTCTAATATTGTTTAGGAAATTTCTATAACTTTTAATAGTTTCTGAAGAAATTATTTTCCTTAAACTTTTTGTTTAATAACTTCTATAGAAATTATTATAGTTTCTATAAAAGTTCTATTATTTATGCAGAAGTTTCAATATGAGCCGGTGAGAATCAGAATGGTGTAAGTCATCGTTTCCTAGAAAAGAAATAAAAAGAAAAAAACGCTGACGTTATACTTGAGGGGTAACGAGAAATATGGTTTTGATTAAAATTTTAACATAATTGTTTTTTAAGTAAGCTTTTTAATACAGCGAGAACACCACCCGTCGTCACTTTATGTTGAAAAGCTCTAAAAAGTTTTCGCTAGCTTTAAAGTAAAAAGTTTTTTTTCGAAAACACTCAAAGCTCAAACTGAGAAACTCGAGTTTTTAAAAGAGCGTTTTTGAAATGTTTTTTCTTTTTTATTCGAACCATAAAAAAATTTCAAATAATTTTTTATTTAGGTTATTTTGATTTAGCAGGTGCATTTTTTTATTGTCAAACAAGTTTATAAGCTTAAAAGCGTGATTTACTGCACAAAATTTGTTTCTTGTAGAGGACGCTAATATTTCCCGAAGTTTCATAAATATAATAATTTTTCTTTTCTTTCACATACTGTTTTAATCTCAGAATTAAACCATTTGGGATATTATTTTTTGAAGCTTAATGTAAAAGAATACTAAGGAAATAATTTTAGTTCAGGTAAACAAGTTTTATGGTGAGGAATAAACTTAAGTCTAGTTTTTAACAAATAGAGATTTTTTATAGGTCGACTATTTTTTAAAGCCTATTTACACTGAAAGTTTTTATTTTTATAGGTCGACCATTTTTATAACCTGCTTACAACGAAAGTTTTTATTTTTATCAGTTATAGTTAAGATTTTTTTGATTTTTATCAGTTATAGTTAAGATGTGATTGATAATGCGTTAATACCGTTGGTTGAATCTCTTTTCATTTACATTCTGCTAACTTTTAACTGACGTAATGTAGCGAGTGATCTTCATTGTCAAATCATTGTGTTTGTCGTTACGAGTGTTACTAGCTATTTGTTAACCGACTGATGTTCTTAAGAAAAAGTCGTTGTTTTTTGAAAAGTTTTGAAAAGGAAATTTAGCTTTTTTCTGGTTTTTTTGGGGTTCTACTATCAGCAGTGGGAGTAACACGATTTTTTTTTTTAACTGCAAATAGATCATATATCTCTGTAAATGTGAAATGAGTTAGTTGTCAGTGGTTTGGGTAAAGAAGACCCCGTAGTGAAAAAAAGTCAAAATGAAAATTTTTTTTTGTCTTCAGAAATAAATGAACTTATAGAATTATTGTTTTTTTATACAATATGATCTGTTCTGATCGTTTATTGCATTTTTCCATAATTATAAGCTCTTTCTTGGTCGGAATTCTAGTATTTTTGTGTGAAAACTAATAGAAATATTGTGTTTTGACAACTATATAGTTAATATATGTCAGACCGATTAGAATTAGGATCAGTAGTAAATTAAGGAATTTTTTCAAAAGATTTTAACTAAATTTATATTAAAGCCGATGAGCGGAATTGATCTAAATAGTGTTCTTTAGATTCACTATTACGGGTAGTAAAAACGTTTTGAAAACTATACAAAAAAAAGAAAAGAAAATATTAAAAAAACCTGAAGCAAAAAAAATTATATCATCTAAAGCTTTTGTTTGGACGTAATACACTGATAAAATCATGCTTATTCCAAATAAAAGTATTCGAATAATTTGTAAATTGCCTTAACTACACCGAGTCCTCATGGCCGAGAGGGCTACTACAGTCGAAGAGGCTTTTTTGTTGCGAATGTAAGTCTCTCTTAACTCTTTAACTCCGAAACACGAACCTTGACGAACAAGGTCGCTGCGCAAAGAAACAATTTGAGTTTTACTACTAGGGGCAGGGTGGGAATCAAACTCGGAATTAACCTTCAAAATCTATTATCGCTAAATAAAATGATAAAAACAGTACCAAAAAATGTTCATCTTTTTTTTAAAAAACCACTTTAAAAAGCAAAGTTTTGGATAAATTAAATATAATTTTTTTTTTATATACTAACGTGTAATATTATTATAATACTAAAGTGAATCGTTTGTTTTAATTCTATTAAATGAATTTATCAACAAAATGTTGATTCGAAAATTTTAATCATTGTGCAGTGCACAGTGGTCCAGAATTCACTTTTACTGAATAAAACTAATAATTTGTCATATAAAAAAGATTTAAGAACCTTTTTTGCACTGTTTACTAATTTGAGGATTGCGTTTTCAATGGTGACATTAGTTTTAATTATGGGTTGCTATGGATACCTAAATTGTTTAGCAACCACATATTTCATTAACTTTAATAAATATAAACTGGAAAATATAATAACTTTATTGGATTACTCCCGTAATTACCACATGAAGTATTTTTATACAACAAATGTAGTGGTACTATGGATTTTTGATTTGGTTGATAGTGACACCTGAAATGCCTGGCAATGGTTCATTTTGCATAGTTACTAGCTTATGTAACTTTTCTTAATGCATGAATGTTATAAACTAGACTAATATTAATGTGGCAGTCTGATAAAAAAACATTTTATGCATTTAAAAAATTTAACAATTTCCCAATTAGTAATTTTAATTTAGTGTCTTTATGCAGTTCCAGGGCTCTTTTTTATATTTCATGAAATTAACACATAATCCATATAAAAAGGAAGCTTAAACCTTTTTGTGCATAAAATATAAAAATTTTGATTTAAAATTATTTTTAGAATTAAAACTCATATTTTGATAATTGTAAAACTGATTAAGCTTCTTTTTCTTTTTTCATCTTGGCGAAAACTAAAACCTGATGCAAAGTTCTTGAGATGAATATGATGCTACTAATGGCGTCAATCTTCTTTTCTTTGTTTTACAACTTAAAGTATCAAAATTCCCCTGGGGCCTACTAGATTCTACAGTTAGATAAGAGCAGAGTTTTCTTTATCAATGGAAGCAATTAGTAGAATTTTCTTATTATCAATTACGAATCGAATTAATATTGGTTCATTTTGTAGTCATTTTTTGTTATTCTCTTCAAAACGAATTTTAGCGTTTTTGCATTTATACCATTGTCAAAGAGGCTTTATCAAATTAGACAGGTTATTATTTACTTTTAAGTTTATGCCATTTACGACTGCGTCCAAAATATTAAGCTAAGTTTCTTATTATTATATATGATATATATTATTATATAATAAATATCAATGTTTTTGATGTTTTAAACTATATTAAGATATGAATTTCATTTACAAAATCTTATAAATAAATATTTTAAGATGTATTAATATTAAAACAAGTTTGTAACACTAATCTAGTCTTAATTATTATGTAACTATTTAGAATCAAATACATATAATGTTTTCGCCACATAAAATCGGATACATCATTTAACTTGTAAAAATCATTATAATTGACCAAGCGGATATCCACGGATTATAAACCAAATTTATATTGATAATATACTGTATTTCAAATCTCAAATTACTGGACCGCTTCGGACCGCAAAAGTATTCGTCTGTATAAGTGAAATTTTAACTAAAAAGAAGTACTTCAAATTTGTCATTTAAAATCATTTTATTTGACATAACTTACGAACAAAATAGTGTTGCAATAGCTCATTTGAAAGATAATACTTGATTTTATTAAATTATGCAATAAAAAGAGAGGTTTTAAAATTAACATCTATTCCATGCTTATAAGTTATACAAAAAATATTATCAAATTAAAAAAAAAACTTTTTTTTTTTTTTAGAAAAAAAAAAAAAGCTTTTTATTCTACAGCTTAGAAGCATACGTCATTATAATTACGTCATTATAATTATACAAAAATATATACATATTTTAAAAGCAGAATGTTTAAGCTATAAAATAGTATATAAAAATGTAGTTTTTAATAATAATGTATTTTTTTTACTTTTGTCCACCACCTGGCCCACTGTGCAGCGACGTAAAAAACTCAAAAGCATTTAAAAATTTAGGCTTTATCAAACTTGTAGTAGAATTGCAAATTTCAAGTAGTTTTTAGCATTAGAAGTGTTAAATATTAGTTAAGTATTCGTTAGATGTTTGTTGTTATAGACGATGTTGTTGTTATAGTCAATGTTGTTATAGACGATGTTGTTATGTTGTTAAAATTCTGGTTTTTAAGCACCTGCAATTTTCAATTTTTTTCGGAAAAATAAGCTGCTTTTAGCGGTAGGACTATATTATTTCGGAAAAATAAGTTGCTTTTAGCGGTAGGACTTAATTAGAGTATTAAACTATTATGTGAAAAATTTGTCTCCCCGGTTTTATCTTATTTTGATTAAAATAATTTATATATAATTCATTATGGAACATAAGCTAATGTGTATTAATGTGGAACACAAGCTAATGTGTAGAGCTAATGTGTAAATTTTCAAAACGAGTGTTAGTGTAAGACATGTTTTTTCATATATAATAAAACTTCGGTGTTTTAAATAAAAAATTTAGTCGAGTACATTAATTTTATATCACCTATTCATTTATATTCTCCAGTCTTCTTCTAAATTATTCTTCACTTCAGTTAGTCTTCATCTCGGTTAGTCTTCACCTATTTCAATGGTCATAACGAATGAGTCTTATCTTAGCCGCGAAGTATAACGAGTGAGTCTTATCTTAGCCGCGGTAAACTCACTCGCTATGCATGTAAACGAGTTTGGAGTTGATACCTCAAAGTTGTCTATCCTATCTTAAAGACCAAATAAAAAATATGCCCTGCGCAAATGTGCGACTACAAAAATTTATATATATATAAACATTTATATATGTGTGTGCATGAATACACTCTAAATAAAATAACAAAAAGTATATAACGCCTTAGTGGAGCGAATATAACGATACTTTACCATTATATTGGCGTTACAATTTGTGGTTATGTTTGGCATTATATTGCCAGTATTAGTATCAGTTATAGTTACACAATCTAGCGTTATATTAGCGTTATATTATTAAAAAAAAACACAAACGATTTATGTTATATTTGGCGTTATATCTATTTTACTGATGCTATATTTACAAGCGTAGCATTAAAAATTAAAACCTTTTGAGATAATAATTACTGCAGTAATTAATGTTTTATATTTAAGTGAATTTAATTTATTTAAAGTAGTTTTATTATATAATTAGTTTAATTTATTTAAAATACATTAAATATTATTTCCAGTTAAATTATGTAATGTTTGACGATATTTAGTTAAATCCAAATAGTTTGAACCCTACATTAAAAACCAGTTTAATTTTGTATAGTTTAACATGTAACAAAATAGTTATAATAAATTCAAAAATAAATATAATAAATTATATTTCCACTTTGCAACGCATAGTGTGATGGTTGCAAACATTAAACTGCTTGTTAAGAATTTTGCCATCCGAAAAATTTTTTTTTTTTAGTGGGTTTTTAAAGTATTGCTAATTCTCGTATAAATTCTTTGAAATGTTTTTAATGTAAAAGTCTGTTGGTTGTAAAAGTTTCTTGGTTTCAATTTCCCTTGGTTTCCAAATAATCTGAAGTATGTTAATTTAACAATCAATTGTTTATATTAATAGGGCTGTCAAAAATTTGAAAATGCCTGCTCGGGTACCCGTCAAACGAACAGACGGATACCCGGCTACCCGTTCAAAAAAATTTTTTTTTTTAAAGTTGTTTTTATAAACTGTCAATAAAACGTTTTAAATCAATAATGTCACTTATTAACAAATCTTTTTTTTCTAAACTTTATTTTACTTTAAGTGTCAAGGTTACATAAGTCTCAATTACGGTTTAGAAGTATTAGCATCTTCACTGTTTCGGATGCTAAAGATGCACGCCGTTGATTGACAACGTCCCTAGCAGTTAACAAAGCGTATTCTGATGATACTGAAGTCGCATGTGTGCACATGCTCTTGTGTGCTAAAATAGCATAAATATATCTTCCATCTAAAATTATATCTTCCATCTTTCTATCTATAATTATATCTTCCATCGTTCAGATATTGAAAGATTTTTGTCCGAGAGACAAATTAATGAACAAGTTAGATAAATTTTTGTTTCACGTAAAGGAAAATATTGTACACAGACTTAGTAACAGGAATAATAATAATCATTGAGTAATAATAAGTAGGTATCCAAATCAGAAACTCAAATAACTTTCGAACGTCATATCGAACGTTATGTTGAATGTTTTCAAAAATTCTGATGGTGATAAAGAAATTGTGACTGTTAAAATTTTTAACAACAAGATCTTCGAAATCTTCTTTCATATTTTTCAAATTATTATTTTTAAACAGTTGTATTATGATTATTGATTTTAAAATATAAAAATGAATGAAATTAATTTTAAACTTATAAAACGACGGTTACCCGTCATTTGAAAATCCTACCCGGGTAGTAACCAACAGGCGGGTGCCCGTCGACTGTCTTAAATGTTATTTTAATTATCAGTTGTTTAAATTAATATACAGTAAACGCTCTATATAAGCAACTCAATTGAATCAATTTCAAGAAAAAAGTTTCTTATTCGGAAAAGTTGCTTATAACTTAACTTACAATTTAGTAAAATAAATAAAATATTTCTACTTATTTCTTTTACTAACTAAACATTTGCAAATAAAAATATTTTATCATTATTACTATCATATAAGCGTAGTTAATAATTTCATTAAGAAAAAAAAAACATTAAAAGTTCAAATTTTTATAAATCTTTGGTTTAGTACAGGACTAATTGTCAAAACAAACAAAAACAATTACATATATATATTCATGATAAGGAAGAATGTTGTATTGAATTTCATCACTTGGCGAAAAAAGATGTTTAAATGAATTTTGTATATACGGCAATTTCATATCATGTCTGCACCACTAAATAAATAACATTTTTCAAATTTATATTTTTCAGTGCAGAAACTATTCCATTTTCTGCATCTAAGGCTGCAAGACATCCCATTAGATGTTTGCGATAGCGTTGTTTTAGTGATTTTATCACATTTTGATCTAGTGGTTGCAATAATGGTGTGTTATTTATGTGTTATTAGGGGGAGGGAGGACATAATCTTAAATTCGAGTTATCAGTAAAAATTATTATCAAACCCATGGCAAGTTGCACTATCTACTGAGAGAAGGGTTTTTACGAGAAGATTTTAGTTTCCAAGTGTCGAGTTACTGGAGGTATGAATATATCATTATACCAGTCGTTAAAAAGTGTATAAGCTTGTCAAACATTTTTAGATAATTTGTAATATACTGACAAATTCATATTTTTGAAGCAACAAAGAGATTTTAATTTCCCTCTCATCATCAAATTTAATTTATGTATTTAATTTATGTAGCGTTACGCATGGCGTAACAGAACTTTTTATAATTTGACGTTATGTTGTTGTGAACAGCTGATTTTACTTCTGATTTAGCCTAAACTTAACTCAAATATTTAGCTTAAAAAAAAAAAGTTGCTTATACAGAACAGT
Organism: Hydra vulgaris; assembly: GCF_022113875.1. Lineage (NCBI taxonomy): Eukaryota > Metazoa > Cnidaria > Hydrozoa > Anthoathecata > Hydridae > Hydra > Hydra vulgaris. Next base: position 16,281,416 of record NC_061168.1, read on the forward strand.
TGAACTAAAGTTTCTTGTATAGAGGTTGCTTATAAAGAATGTTGTTTACAGAGAGGTTGCTTATATAGAGCGTTTACTGTACTTTGTTCTCTAAAATTGTTTTCTAAAGCTGTTTGATGGCCTAATGATAAATCTTTTTCTTTTTTGTCAAACAAAAATGAAGAAAAAGATTAATTATTATATATTTTGTTAAACAACGTATCTGGTACTGAAAAGTCAAAAGTTAATAATAAATAACTTTTTTTTAAAAATGTAACTTATATTTTTATCATAGACACTACTAAAAATTGCAAAATAAAAAGATAATCATAAAAAAAAACATTTTTCAATTAAGTGCCCGCAGGTTTTTTTTTATTTTTCAAATATGACCTTTTTGGGCATTTCAACCAAACTCTAAAAATAATTATTTTCATATTTTTTACATTATACTAAATTAATTTAATTTTTATCTAAATTCATTTTTAACTTTTTCGTGGACTAGCCAGCTATGGTAAAACAGCGGCTAGCTACTGCAGGAAAAAATTTGGCAGAACAACGGTTAACCATTACTACGCCGTATCATCGTGATTTTACTATTGGTATCCAACTCGGTCATTCATGGGATTGTTCTAGGTTTTTATTGGGCAATTCTATTTGAATCTAATTTATTTTCCTTTTTGCGCCCGTTTTCTTAATTATTTGAAGTTATTTTCAGCAGAGTCGACTGTACTTTTTTGGTTAAAAATTGGCGTAATTTTAACAAAATACGTTAAAATTATTATTAAGGAATTTATATTTACGGAAACATGTTAATCTTTCTGAAAACACTTATATTTCCAAATCTAGATATATAGACTTAGTAACTTTTCCTATCTTGTGCCTCATATGTTAATAATACTTAGGCATCCCATACAAAAATGCTCTAAAATTTAAAACCTCATTATGAGTAATTGTTAGATGACATCATCAGATTACTGGTTAAACATAAAAACTGAATTCTTTCACAAATGCCGATGTAAAGTGTTTTAATATAGCCTGCAACCAAATTGTTTTTTTTTTTTATTGCAACATTTTTCCATAACTCATAAACATAGTTTATTAACTCATAAACATACTTTATTTATAAGTACGATGTTATCTTTATATTATTCCTATTTGATTGTAAGAATATAAAAGATAAATGTGTTGATAACACTCAAATTATGATTATGACAACAAAAAGATAATAAAATAAAATTGTTTGAATAATCAACACAACAATATATTATAAATATTAAATATTCCCTTTTCTATCAAATCTATATTGCTATCATATTCATATCAACTTTTATCATCGACTTTATCAGCCTTTAAATTTTTCATTTATTATACTTTACTTTATAAAATACACATTAATATATGTGTATATATATGTATATATATATATATATATATATATATATATATATATATATATATATATATATATATATATATTTATATATTTATATATTTATATATATATATATATATATATATATATATATATATATATATATATATATATATATATATATATATATATATATATATATATATATTATAAAAGTATTCCTATTTCTTTAGCTGCAGTCGTTTTCATCATTTTAGGTTTTAAATTTCTTCAACTTATTTTGCTTGTAGGCAAAATCAATCAATTTCATGGTTAATGTTTGATGTAAATAGTTGCGTTTGACATAAATAGACTTGCAAATTTACTTAATTTAAATTCCTTTAAATGTTACTAGTAGTACTAGTAATATTTAAAGTCATATTTAAAGTCATGAATGTTTTATAAAATCTTTTTTTTTTTTTTTTTTTTTTTTATTATCCCTTTTTTCAAATTGCTCTGAAAGCATCTTTGCATGTATTTTATTTTTGCGAAAGGATAAAAAAAATTTTATGCAGCAGTAGTTCATTTTTTTGGAGTACAACAGTGTTGAAATGCTTCATATATAAAATACTATTCATTTACAAAAAATTAAATATACGTAAAAATGCTTTCAGAGCTATTTGAAAAAAGGGAATCGTTGCAGTTTATAAATATAGGCAATGGAATATCTCGAAAAACAAAACATTAATAATTTCATTATCAATATCTCTAACATTCTATCGAATTTTACTTAGCTCAGTAGTTATCTTTGCTCATGTTTACGGTCTAACAACGCATCCATTGTAAAACCTTATTTATTTAACAAACGAATTGATTTGCTAAAATTTATTTAGAAATTATTTAAAAAAAAAAAATTTCTTTTAATAAAATATTAACTTTTAAAATCTATTTATCTAGAAATTATTGTGTATGTAAAATAGAAAATGACAAAACAGAAAAGATTCACCTGAAAGTATTTTTTGAAAACTTGTGAAAGTATTTTCTGAAAGTAAGTTCTTAAAATATTTATTTGGATGAAAAGTGACTTTCAAGGTGGATGTGCGTTGTATACGTAAATGCGATATCTGTAGTTTATATAAAGTTAATATAAATTCACCACTGATGGGCCAGTATCAACCCGATAAGATGTTGTTCTGCTTCGGCAAATCTTTGCTGGAGCGTTAAAAGTTCCGCGGCTACTCAGCTCAGGCAATGTTATAAAGGTTCGGCAATAGCCCTGTTACGACTTCCCTAAACTGTCAATCCAAGAACAAAACTCTATCGCTCCTCTAATGAAATATATATATATATATATATATATATATATATATATATATATATATATATATATATATATATATATATATATATATATTTATATATATTTATATATATTTATATATATTTATATATATTTATATATATTTATATATATATAATTTTTTTTTTTTTAGAAATCTTACCGAGATAATGATATTCTGTATCGAGGTGATGTTTTAAACAAAAAACACGAAGATCGATTCGAAAAAACTAAATCAGAAAGTTTTGGTAAAGTTTTCAGTAAAGATAACGGTAAGTTTTTCATTAATGACGCCTCTAATACCGTCTTAACGTATAGTCTACAAGGACACTGCCCGTAGACCCGCAATAAAAGGGGCACTGGCGCCCATAAATTAAATTCATTGCTCAAGTAAAAATTACATACATATACAAGTAAAAATTATAAATAAAAATTTGCCTGAATAGGAGAAAAAATGTAAAACAATATTTAAAAATAAAAATATTTTCTTTACAAAATTGTAATAATAAAAAAAAAAATAATAATAATATATACATTTTTTTTATTTGCTATTTTAATTGTGAATTTAAGTGTGGCAATCTTATTGCCGAATAAAAAAATAATTTACGATTACTCAGGATGCACACGTGCATTAGAACTATATGGATTAATACAAATTTGGGAAGACATCATTTTGATATTTGATCAGGAAACAGGTTACATTGAACGAGATTTTGTATTATATTTTTAAAAAGCATATAGTAGTATATTTTAAAAAGTATATATTAAAAAGTTTTCTATTGTTTGATTGCTCACAACTCATTAATAATAATTTAGTAAATAATAATTTATAAAATTGGTATATCAGTTGGAAATGCTTTATTTAAATTGTAGATATTTATATATTTCTGCTTTTGAAACAATTTTTTTTTAATATTTTACGTTTTCTTAATAAATAATAAAAGGATTAGTTTTTCTTATATTTTATAAACTTAAGCTAATAAAAAATTAGCTTCTTAGCAGAATGATCTGACACAATGATCTGACACAATAGAACAGAAGCGCTTATTTCTGTTTACTGATATGCATAGAAAATGCCCTTTAAAGAGCATTGATGTCGACATTATCGTTAAAGAATTTATTTATTAAAATAATTCTAAACATGAAACATAACCAAGTTTTGTTTCATGATTATAATGTTCTGTTAACTATTTTAATAGTTTTTGTTTTTTAAAAATTAAATAAAAAATAAGATTATAAAACACAAAAATTGTGTTTTGTATTATCTAGCATTACCGACATTAAATAAATTAAATAAATGAAAAAAACTTTTTTTTTCTTTTTTTTTTTTTTTTTTTTTTTTTTTTTTTTTCTTTTTTTTTTCACTTCTATGTGTGAAATCCTTCTTTAAAAAAAAAAAAGCTTCTGAACAATTATATTTTTAACGAATTTATTTAAATAAAATTAAATATATATATATATATATATATATATATATATATATATATATATATATATATATATATATATATATATATATATATATATGTATTTAATTTAAATATCTTTTTTTTATATTCAAATTATCCCAAACTTTATAATCCAAAAAAACCTTCACTTAAGAAAACTTCATCAATTAACTTAAAGAAGAAGAAAGTCCATACAAACTGTCATGCGTTTCATTCAATTTATTTTGAAAATACCTTTTGTAATAATAATTATTTCTTTTTATATCAACGTTCTCTGTCAATCTTACTTAAGTCTATTAATCACATTTCATTATAAATATTTATGTTCAATTAGCTTCAGTTGTTTGGAGTTCCTAGTTGGAATATTTACAAGTTTCATCCAAAATGATGAACAGAAATAGCTGTTCCATTCGTACGTTGCTTTGTTTTTGTTTTTTTAGTTTTATTATGTCCTAGGTGATAAATTTTTAGTTTTCTTGCGTTTTCATAATTAAGGCGTTTTTGTTTTTTTTTCCATTCTACCTTAATAATTTGACAATGCACATAACGTAAAAAATTTTATATCAGGTTTAGTCATTAATTAATAATTTATACGGAAGGTTTAGTAAAAAAAGGTTTAATACGAAAGGTTTTGTAAAAAAAGGTTTATAAGGAAGGTTAAAAAGGTTCAGATAATTAGATAATTTTTTTGTTTTTAAAAAACATTGTTTACAAATCTTATAAAAGAAAATACCGATTTCTAAACAAAAAAATTAATTGCGTCACTAAGTAAACTGTTGGGTCAGTCGCGCGATAAATTTCGAGAAAAAAACTTTTATATTCTTTGTCACGACTCTTTTATATTTACATTATTTTTATTTCTTTATTTTTCGTATTTCTTGTTGCTCACCTTCCAACAATATTTGATCTACATGAAGTAATCTTTTTATAAATGCATAATGGTATAAAACTACGAAGATGGTAGCTAATTTTTATAATGATATAAAACTACGAAGATGGTAGCTAATTTTTATAAATAAAACAAAAGTAATTGTTAAGAGTTCAACTTTTCAAAGAAATTAAACGGACAGAAAAATTTAAAAGTTTTTTATTTTTAAATCTTGTTATAACTTATTTTTTTGATGAGATTAAGGAATAATTATTGATTACAAAAAAATTATTTTCAAGTCTTACAAAATATGTTTACATCAAAATTTCTTAAAAATAAACTTTAAAAAGTCTCATTAACTTAAGAAGGAACTTAATAAAGAGTTAAATATTGGTTTTATTTTATATATATACAATGTATGGACTTTTATTTGTTAGGTTTGCGGTTTTTATTGAGTAAGTGTTTATATTGACAAAAATAAAAAACAAACTTCCGAACAAACTTGAATTATAATGATATTTTTGCAATCAAAACCTGATTTTGGTATTTTCAAACATTTATAATTTTATTTTGTTATATACGCTCATTAATATAATATAAGGTTCATTTATTTATTTTTATTAACGGTTTTTTTGTAATTCTTGTTTTATTTTTGTCTCTTAGCTCGTTAGTTTTCTCAAACTTAAATTTCTTTATATTAAAAATTATCATTTCATTTATCTTTATTCCATTTGAAGATTTCTTTTTTACTAGCATTTAAGCTAAAGTTTGATGTTTTTTTCATTATTTATATAAGAAAAAACTGAATGAATATTTTTGATCTGATTCTTCTCGCTGCTTGTTGGAAATCCCTAAAAGCATTTGTTGGAACAAGTTAATCCCTTAAAGCATTTTACTAAAAGTTTTCTTTAGGTATAAAACATAAAGTGCCAGCATGGTGTGTGTGTACATGAATTAGCAGTGTAATGTTTTTAAAACTTTTCAAGTTTTTTTTTTTCAATACTTTATTTAATTGAAAAAACTTTTTAGCAACAAAGTGGTGTAAGGTAATGTGATTGGTTGTATTTTTACACAAGTTTATTTATATTTATATAATTATGTAGATCCGTTTGACAACTTAGAATCCAACGCTCGTTTCTCACAAACTAATGATACTGTATACCAGTTGCATACGATGACCTTAGATCGAGACAAGAAAAAACAATCCAAATTGAAAAAATTCTTTCGAAAACTTGCCTCCAAAAAAGATGACAATAAAGTTGAGTTCGAATATTGTGGTATTCGTGAACCATCAACGCCAACTCATGGTATAAATTCATTTGTGTCAGATAAAAATATAATTTACAGACCTAGTGACAACATTTTTATGTCACACAGTTTACAAGACTTACACAGTGTTAATAACAATAAAGTATTACGACAAAACTCTTTTTATTTCACGCCAACGTCTAAAAGACGCGTATTTAGTTTCAGTTTTATGAAAAAAGGCAGAAATCGAAGTACAACAAGCTGTCACGTCATAACGGACACTCAAACAGACTTGTTACCGCCATCTGATATTGTGCAAACCTGCAGCCCCGTGATGGGTCAACGAAGTTATCCTATAAAAATAGCAAGGCGTGTTTCTGACCCTTATGTTTATAGAATATCTCCAGTAACTCATAAATTAAATCCAGTTTTTAATTTTAAAAAAGATAAAAATTCATCATGCTCTAGCGCAAGTAGTAATGACAACGACGGAAACGACTATATAAACTATCCTTTCTCAAAAAACAACATGCAACCTCCAAGAAAACCGATACGATCTAACGACACAGGTGAAACAATTTTTATAATTTCTATAGTATGACTCAACTTTACTCGAGAAAAACAATTTTTCAGTATAACAAAAAACATATAAATAATAACAAATAAATTATTTATAAACAGGGGGCAAATACAGACGTGGATTTAGAGAATTTTTTAGTTAAAACACAAACAAAAAGTCAACATCTTTTTTATAAAAATATTTTTGTAAAGTGTAGCCATATGCTATATTTATTTAAAGTTATAAAAAATGTTGAATGCCTTCGTATCTAAAAAACTAAACTAATTTATATTAAAATTAAATTTTTGACATCAAATATTTATATAAAAAATTATTTATATTATAGTAGAAATTTGAAGACAAAAGTCCTGTACCTGCCCTTGATATAATAATTGACTTAACAAAAGATAACAAATATCATGTTATGTTTTTTTTTTTTTTGTTTTTTTACATTTAATGAGTCTAATTAATTATTAATGTCTAATTATAGGTGTTGCCAATGATTCTATTTCAACACATGCAACTGTTCGACCATCTGACTCGTGTTTATCAAATCATATTGACCAAAAGTTCAAAATAGTTTCTGACCACGAAGAATCTAACAGTTCTATTACAACCAGTAATTGCGATTATATTCTTCGTTGTAATTCTTCTGATTCGTCGCTATTTGGCGAAAGTATGTCGACAAGAAGTTCCAACTCGAACTCTGATACAGATTTTCCTGTCAAGAAAAAAGAAATTTTCAAAGAGAATATTAGTTCCAACTCTTTACGACGGACTCCTTTAAGACACGCGGATGACAGCTATAGTAAAATTGTGGAAGTTCATAAGCAAGCTGTGGAGAAAATTGCTCGTCAGGTTTCTACGCTACATTGCAGCTGCAATTCTCTACACGAACTTGGGTGGGATGATTTTGAACGCAAAGAAGATCACATACAGTTGGGTTTGTCTAATTACATTGTTATTCCTGTGAAACGAGGAGATAATAAACTATATAGTGCTTGGGTGAGTTGATTTCTTTTTTTATCATACTACCAAGGAAAACGAATGATTGTTTGCCTTCTTTCTTTAAGAATACTTTTCAGCACTAAATAATTACCCAGGGTTATTATGCTTATAAATTTTCTAAATTTTTTTACCTCTTTTTTGTGTGTTCAGATGAATCATTCATCAATACCCGATATAAATGTGGATTATATAAAATCAACGTTACATCCAAATTGCTTACATGTATGCCATAAAATAGTTCAAAAACAGGTAACTCCGCAAGACGGTATACCAAAAACAATTCAAATTAATTCTGTTTACATCTCACCAATGATACCCAAAATGACTCTGTCAAAATATGTGTCGCTTACTCTTGAAAAACATACCTTGATTCCAGAAGCGTATGAGCGTGAATCAGCAATGATTCTTTTACAAGCAGTTAAAGGTCTTCAACACCTCTACAAGAACAATTTGCAGATATCATCTATTAATTGCGAAAATATATTTATTCTTGATACGGGAGAACATTCTGTAGTGCTCTCACCGAGAAAGAAACCTAACAGATGTCCTTCAATTATAGTCGGGGAATTACCTGGAATGAACTGTTTGCTCCCAGAAAAAAAAAGCATGATAACAACCGTATGTCACGAGCTTGCATTTGTTCTTTATGAATTACTTCACTGTCCGTATCATGACGAGTTACGAGATGCACACGATATACCGATGCTTCAAGCAACGTTGCCCACACTTACAATAAAAAGTATTTATACTCGTTATTTACAGATTGTTATAAACTTTCTAGTTGGATCTTATATGCATACAATTAAAACATTAAGAGACATTCGACTTATGCTTGAAGTTTTGCTGTTTGGACCTACGGAAATTGATAAAAGTGCAAGTCTTGATCTCATAACTAAATGGCAAAATAGACGTTGTGTTGACATTGTTACACATCTTTTACAAGCAACCCCAATAATAATGCTCACTGGCACGTCTGGAAAATGTACTCCAATTGATCAAGAAATAATATTGGAATCGGAGTTTTTATCAGAGATTAGCCCTGAGGAAATTCAAAGTATATCCTTTATGTTAAACAGATAGATTATTTGATTCGTTTTACGAATTAATATTTGTGTTGTTTATTATTTTTGATGCAGGTTTCTGCGTTTTTTATATTGCACCTGCTTAAGAATTCAACGCATAAAAACGTTTAACGCTTTTATTGCTTTATACAAGTTTTATAATTTCTTATAAATTGGATTTTTCACCATCTCTTTATTTAAAGTGAGAAATAAAAAAGAAAGATGATTGGAATGTTTGAATTTGAATGATTTGCTCAACTTTAATCGTTTAAATTGATCTGTTTAAGTTTCATTTTATTAGTTGTTTAAGTTATATATATAATCTAGGTGTGAGCAAAGCCGGATATTTGGTCCGGTTTAAATCAGATTTTAACAAACCGGATCGGATATCCGGTCCGGTTTGTTGTAATCTGTAGTTGGAACTATAGGTGGGCACAACCGGATATCCGGAATAGACTAATTAAAATCACCCTTAGATAAAACCTCTAACTTGGAAGTTTTAACTACGGATGAGGAAAACCGGATATCGGATCCGTTCGTTAAAATCCGAATTCAATTTCAGCAAACCGGACCGGATATCCGGTTTTGCTCACGCCTAATATAATCATTATTTGAGGCGCGAAAAGTGTTTGGTTACCAATTTTCCAGAGTCAGACAATTTTCCTAACGCACAAACTTTTTAATCTCAGAATCTTCTAATATTTAAATGGTTATTAGGAAATCGTTCAATGTTTTCATATTTTTTATTTCAATTTATTAATTATTTAAATTTTCATACTACCTAGGGGTCATTCGCAAATTATGTCACACATAAAAACAACTTTTTGGACCCTTCCCCCCTCCCCCACTTGTCACAAAGTATCACAAAATATTACCCCCTCCCTCCCTTTGTCACGTCACACTAAAAATTTTATCTTTTTTTTTTATTTATAAAAAAACAACAAGTATTCTTCAGTTAAAATTTTTATTACTACTTAATATTTTCCCAAATAGGATCAAGATGTTCTGCGACAGAAAAAATTGGAATTGACTGTTCTTGTACACAACCTAGCGCTTCTATAAAAAAATCAATAAAGTTTGATTCTTATTTGATTATTATCATTATTTTCTTACTTGATTATTTCTTCTGATTTAAATCTTCTAAGAAAGCAAGTTGTACATTTTCTTCCTTTTAAATAATCTTCTTTTGGTTTTTGAACTTTATTCTCTTTCGGATGAACTATTTTATGATTATTAAGCAAAGTTAATGATGCAAAAAAAATGTTGCACTTTTTGCACACTCTACATTAAAGGATTGTTTTGATACTTGGACAGTGTTGGTCAAACGGAATATTTTTTGGAGCAAGATGTAGAGATTGGAAAAGAGACGTATAGCGATAAGTCTTGTCAATTGAACACTGTGACTCAATAAGAGGGCATTAACATAAAGGAATGAGAGGTGGAAGAAATTTTTCTTTAAAAATTTGAAAATATTTTCCGCGTGGCTCAGTACAGCATTTGATGTCAGGATATTTTGAAATCTGCAACATATATTGACTAGATCTTACATAAACAGCAATCCATTCTTGACTTTTTTTAATTACTACTTCGGTATCAATTTCTAACTCATTATTAGTTATTTGTATTTCCAGAAGAATTCAAATGTGATCCATAAGTTTCGTTAGGCAAAATTAATCCTGAAGGTTCGCGTGGAAGTCGAGCCATTCTTCGTTCAATTGGATTGAATGCACTTCTGTGTGGTGCATTTGTGGCAATTATGAAAGAATCCAAAGAAAAAATAATGAAGTTGTGAATGGCCATTTTAATAGTTTTTTGATATCTGGGGTTTTCATCTGGTCCTCCGTCAGTAAACATTATAACAATTGGCTTTGTATTACCATTCAAATCCAACATAATGTCTTGAAATAGCGGTAATTTATATAATTTTGCAAAATCTCTTGCGTGAGAATAAGCAGTGGATTTCCAATGTTTTGCTGATCTTATTGAAATATAGGTAGGACCCGAGTAGCGCACAAATTCTTTTTTGCCGAATCCATCTTTTTCAACTTTTAGCCCAGCGTAGATTGATGAAATAAATTTATGACATGGAGCAATAACAAAATTGTAATCAGGTAATCTTACCTTATATTCCATATGCATCATCAAGGGAGCTTGTAAAGTAGCTGCTGGTAGGCCAATTGGCGCTTTTGACTCACTAAAGCAACTTCATCTTGTCTCAAGAATGAAGCCAATTCCATTAAATACTCAATAGAAGCAAAACAAAATTTCGTATCCTGATGATCTTTATGAAGATCTCTTCCTGGTTTGTGTTATACAGGAACAGTAGTGATATGGTTCTTCCCATCTATTGTGTGAGAATTTTTTGGTGCAAGATAATAATAGACTGTTGATCTGCCAATTGTAAACCCTTCATTAATCAAAGCTTCTGTTAACTCACCAAGAGATTAAACTGTTCTTAAAGTCTTGCATCTTCGTTTGTCAGCTGCAGCAGCGCCGTGAGTCGCAATCTGAATAATTGTTGATAGTAATTCCAGTTGACTTTCAATAACAGAAGGGCATCCAGCTTCTTCATGAATTCTTAATTAAGAGGCAATCTTAGGCAATCTTTTAAGATCTCGGCCAATACTTATTTCTTTCTTTCTTGGCATTCTTTCTGTTGTTTACGACTATCCTCAAGTGAATTTTAATTCTTTTTTGATACTATTTTTTCTTTTTCCAAATCTTTTATTTTTGAGTTATCACATTCAGAGAGCATTCCGAATTTTTCTCGAAGCAAAAGCGAAATAAGTTCTGACTCCACAATTGAAAGCTTTTTGATCAAAACGTCTTGTTTTGGTCGGAGAGTGTGTTGATCATGTGATGACACAGTACTTAAAACTTGAGATATTTGAAAGGTGGAACTATTTGCTTGAGAAACTGAAACTGATGAAGTTAACAACGCTGAATGGTATTTGAAAGATGCTGCTTTTGAACTATTGATGGGTTTGAAAAAGCTTCATATAGTTCTTTTGGAATTATTCTTTGTTACTTGAAGCTCCAGAATTTTAACCTGCCATTTATTTTGAAAATCAGGATCATTTTTTTTCAAATTCCAAAAGATGTTGCAATCATTTTGCGATTGTGAGTTTGGTTTGCTTGACAGATGTACTTCAGTCCATGCATTGAAAACCTCTTTGTAGCAAATTTTTTTATCCATTAATTTCTAGAAGTTTTAATACCAGACATTTAATATATATATATATATACAGGGGCGGATACAGGTTGTAAAGATAGGGGGGGCACAAATGGGGTAGGGTTTAAGGGGAGTGGGTATCCCCTCCCCTCAATAATAAAATAGATTGACATTTGATATAAACAAAACCATTTATATTGAAACAAATAGACTTTACGAAAGTTTGTTGTTACTTATTTGCTACCATTTTTATTTTTTTCCCTACAAACCGCGTTATATGAATTTGGCTAATGGCCGTAAGTCATAACGCCAACGTATATATTCTATTATAGAACGAAAAGTAGCCTGGACCCTGAAAACGCTGTTAGTTTTATAGAGTGAATGTCTGTCTTTTATAGAGTGAATATCTGACCTGAGAATGGATCGACATAATTATAAATAAAAAATTAATCAAATTTTAGGGGGGGGGGGGCACGAGCTGGCTGTGCCCCCCTCTAAATCCGCGCCTCATATATATATATATATATATATATATATATATATATATATATATTTAAATGACTAAAACTATTTTTGTTAAAATGACTAATTACATGTTATTAAAAAAGTACATATATTAAAATAGTGTATATAATGAGCAAAGTAAACTAGAAAAATAATAGACAAACAACTCAAACACATACTATATAGACGAGGACAACCAAAAACGCTACTCAACAAAGAAATAAACTATGCAAATCAAAAAAATTAAGAGTAAATACAAATTTTCTTTGCTTTATTTTTCCTTTTTTTCGTTGGAGAAACTGCTTTTATCCTCTTCTTTCAAATTCCTTTTTTTTCAAATTTACTTTTTAATTAACTTTAAAAAAAAAAAAATTAGACAAAGTTAAGGAACAATATATATATTTTTTTCTTATTTTTTGTTTCACTTTTCAATTTAAATTTTTTTTTTTTACTTTATAGGGTTACTAATTATTTGTTTATTTATTTATTACTTTTTTCATTTTCTTCTTTACTTTTCAATTTACTTATAAAAAAAAGAAAAAGTTAAAAAGTCATAAATCATCGCCTTCAGCAATGCCACTGCATTGATAATACATTTGTATATTTGTATAGCTTTGTATATTTTATACATTTGAATATTTAAGCTAATTTAAAAGCTATGAACGTGGTCATATCATCCGTGACGTCACAAATTTTTCCAACCCTAAAATGTCACAGCTTGTCACAAAATCAAAGACCCCCTCCCCCAAAAAGCGTGACGTAATTTGCGAACGATCTATACTAAACTTAAAAAAAAAAAATTGGGGGAAAAAATTGCAGTTAGTACAAGTTTTTAAGAGACTAGTCAATGTTTTAAAGAAAAAATTGATTAGTAAATAACTTTACTTTGTTTAACAACATAGAGTTAAATTCCTTCCTCATCCTTCCTAAACAGTTTAAAAAAATTTTTATGATAGCAACAGCGGAATTATCACTTTCCAGTCTGCAATGACTAAATCACAATTAAACATCACCACGGGAAAGTATATCTATAAAACTGTTTAAGATACTATCGCATGCTAACTATTTTTTAAACGAATGTGTGCTGGCAAAAGATGGTTAATCATGTTAAAAAGATGATTAATCATGTTGTGTGTCCTATAAATGTACAAATTTTGTTATTGAAAAAGTAGAAGACGATGGTCTTATCATCTAGCCCCGTTAATTTCTGTTATATTTTACAATCAATAAATCATAAATAATTTGTGTCTATTTTATAACCAGTAAATTATAAAACAGACACAAATTATAAGATATTTGTAGCACATTGAAATAGTCTATTTTCTATAAATAATCGCGACATGGCGTTTAAAGGTTCTTGGCCCGTGGCTGATCTTAAATAGTTGTTTAATGAGCTTAAATTGAGAGAATGAACGTTCTCCGCTGCAATTGCTTACCATTAAAAGAAACATGCGTAGTGCAATTGAAACATTTGCCATTTGAAAGCAGCCACGAGCCTATGCTTACCAATAAATAAAAACATCTGCAATTCTCTATTTTTGTTTATACAAATTTTATTTTCAGTCGATGTGGTTTTTTCGTTAAACTGTTTGAAAAAAGCAACAAATTGAACAATTTTGTTGGATAACTAAAGCTCAGGGTCTTCATGGTATATTTCAACTTAATACATGGTTTTGGCTCACAAATCATAAGATCTTAAAGTATTAACTTGAGACAAAAAACCAAATTTATCATCAATAACACTGCATGCAGAAATTCTCTCATTCAAGACTTATAAAAGCTTGTCAATAATTGAAAGAAATATGCGTATTTTAAACTTTTCCGAAGGCGTCCATCTAGCGTCAGCATCATCTGGTTCTGCATCACGATAGTTCCATCTTCTGTTTTGCTTGACTTTTCTTTTATGCTCTTGTTGATACGCAAGACCATAAGATATTACCTGGATTATTAGTTCAGTCTCTAATTTATTCATACTTGCATTAAGTCCAATTGCATATCAGATTTTTGTTGATTCAGATATACTGACAAGAATCTGTCGAATTGTTTTATATTCTTTCTGCAGTTCAACAACTGCATTGTGGTTAGCAGACCAACGCGTATCCGAAAATCGTTTCAATGTATGTAATTGTAAAGAAGTAATGCCAGTTAAAGTAAATTCTATCGGTGTGTTAAAGGAGAGAAAAACATAAACAGTTTTTGAACAAAATCAAAAAGATAAATTGCAACGCGACAGCTGTCGACAGCGTTTTGACCAACAAGATTTAGAGAATGTCCTTAACATAGAATGTATTCAGCTAAACATTTTTTATTTGTTGCGAATCCAGACTTGCATATCATTGTATTTTCCACTTATATTTGATGTATTATCATACGATTGTATTAAAAAAATGTTTGATAAGTTGACTCCAATAGTTGCCTTCAGACATGTACTGTTCAACAAGACTTTTATCTATTTGCTTCCCTGTAGTTTTTATACAAATAACTTTTTCAATAATATTTCTGTGCAAAGTACTGGCTCCATGGCTCCATTCTTACATCATCAGAAAACTTTATATCTAGAGCTACAAGTTTATAACATTGCATTTCCACTTTCACCTCTTCTGCTAGACCTTCTACTAGTGTTGGTTCATCTTGAAGTTCTTAATCATGATTTATATTTGAGTTGAGTTATCTAATATTCTCCATACCAATTGCTTGGTCATGATCATCAGTTTGACAAGTTTCAGTTGCAATTACGTTATTTGTACCAATTTCAATATTCGATTCAGGCTTAGTAATGTTGTAGGGTTGATAGAGTTCAGTAATCTTTTTTGTTGTTGCCAGAACTTTTTTGTAACGTATAAATTCTTCAATCTTAAATTTTATTTTCTCCCATCCGCTTTTTTTATTATAATTTATTTTTCATGATAATTTATTTTTATTTAAATTAAAAAAAAAACATTATATAAATAATATAACGAGCAAACAGTCTGCACTAAAAATCGTATATAAACAGAATGAAAACGAGAAAAAAGACAACTTGTGCAAGAAAGTAGAATATATTGTTGTAATGTCTAGATTTCCAATAGTTAAATATCCGATAGATAAACATTTTTTTACAGTATCTAGATGTTTGATAGTTAAATATTTAGTATGTAATGCCGCGAGTTAAAATATCCGATTGACGATAATTTAGTGTTTTTGGCTTTTTGACGTTTTAAAAGATGGGCCTTTTTATTTCTGGATACTTTTTTCTAGGAGTGGGCCTATATTTAATAATTGTTTAATATTTTTTTCAGTGAGCCTTTTTTTTTGTGGTGGGCCTGTAGCTATAGCCTCCTCAGCATTCGCCTGAATACGGCCCTGAAGTAAATGCATTTTTTTATAAATATAACCATAAACATTTCCAGCTATTGTGTAAATGAAAAACATTTTGAGACGTGTAAAAGTTTTTAAAATAAGAGATTGTTTTAGTAATGTTGAGGTCAAGTAACTGTTGTTTAACAACACATTTAAAGTGTTGAATCGAGTTAGTCGTTTTAATATTATTTGTGAGAAATAAGTTCCACATTGTGGTCCTCTTCTAGATATTGAGATTTTGGCTTCTCTCAAAGAAGTTTTTGGAGTATAGTAGTTCTGCATAGAATGTTTTGTTTCGTATTTATGATTAATAAATTGAAAGTAATTGATAATAATTTTGTATTTATGATTAACAATTGGAAGTAATATGATTAATTAGTTGGAAGTAATTATGGAATCTTTTGAGACTAGACTATTTTTTAATTTAAACATAAACTGAAGGATGTTATAGATGTTTTGTTCATAAATATTAGAAACTATCAGTTCCTTCATTATTTGTTTAGTACTAGCATATCCAATAATATATTATTTTGTTTGGTATCCTGTCAGATTTTTCTTTGCATATTGAATTAGAAGTAAAAAAGATTAGGAAATGATCACTTACATCGGTTTTTATGATCTCTTTTTGAGTGTTATATTTTGAAAAATTGTTAGTTAAGATATTTTCTAAAAGTGTTTCAGTTTGATGAGTAATGCAAGTCGGTTTGTTAGTATTAACAAACCAACTTGTAATATAATATGTTGATAAAGAATATTTATAAAACGTTCAACTTTATTATGAGTTTTTTATGTCTAAAAGGTTTATATTGAAGTCTCCCATTAAGTATAGTTGTTTATTTCTTACAGTTTCTAAATACTGCTAAAAATATTTTTCAAACAGTTTTATATTACCACTAAGTAGTCTATATATTGCGGTTAAAAAAACGTTGTGTACGTTTTTTTTATCATTAATCAGTTTTAAGGTTAATAACTCGCAATCTGCACAACGATGGTTCAGATTTTCTGCTTTTTTAAATTGCAGTGTATTGTGGATAAAAAAACATATACCGCCGCCCATTTTTTTACCTCTAGTTAGATGAATTGACTTATACCTTGTCAATTGATGATTCGAATTATTGGAATCTTTATCTTGACGCCAAGTTTCTTTCCAAGGCATATTACCTTAAACTCATAGTTTATGTTTTGTAACATTGATTTAAATTTCTCAATTTTTTTTTTCAAACTTCTAATTTTTAAAGTTAATGACGTAAATGATGGTTGCGTTCAGCAACAAAATATTTCCTCAACATTACAGTAACAAGACTCAATATCAATATCCTCAAAAAATTTTATATCAGGATCATTATTTTTGTTCAAAAATTTTTCCTATCAAAATCTCAAAAGTTTATGTTTTAATTATTTTATCAGTCATTTTTGTTAAATTTGAAATTTTTTTTTTTTACTTAATTATATCTTTCTTGGTAGTTTTTTTAGTTAATTTTATCTTCTTTGCTTTGCCTCTATAAACAATTTTTTCCTTATATCTGTGCGATGAACTCTATCAATTCCAACTTCGTTGAGTTCTAAAGTTTTAGAGAACACTTTATCTTCGGTCTCATTTCAAGTTTTGCTAATACTTTCAGTAATATCTTCTATTCTAAGGTTATTTCGTCTTGAACGATCTTCTAATATTCCATTTTTCTCGCTTATATATTTTATAGGGCTTTTGTTCTCTAAGTTATTACATGTTTTAATTTTTTGGTCAATTTAAGTGGAAGTTTAGACCTTTTAAATCAAGTTTTTTTTCTTTCTAATTTGTTTATTTTGTTAATTCTCACCACTAATTTGTTTTCAATTTGGCTCAATCAATCATTTATTTTTTTTAAATTGGAGCTTAAAATCTCAACATGTTTTTAAAAAACCAGCGAGTGAACCCACTAAGACAGCAACTCTTATTAAGTTTCAATAGTTCTACAGCCAATCAAACTTAGCCTTGATAACATCAAATAGTTCTGAAAATACTATATCGTTAGTTAATATATTCCAAATAGGAGCAATTCTGTTGTGTAAGAAATTGTGTCTAGATATTTAGTTATTTCACAACCATATTTACAGTTATTATTCATCTATTAGACTGGAATTTTTTCGACTCAAATTTATTTATAAGTTTAACTTCTTCCAAACCATTTTTAACTTGGATTAAATCACCTCTCAATCTTCGCCTATAAAGATCTGTAATATTTAGACATTTCAACTTTTCGTCTAATTCCTCAACAAAGAAACAATTCTAGTAGAGCGATGTAGTAGAAACAATTCTAGTAGAGACTCTTTCTAAAGCTTCAATTTCACCTTCGAAGGAAAGGAGATCGAACGGTGCAAGTTCAATATGGGACCAAACAAATGTTGTATATAAAAGCCTAATCATATGCACGTCAATTTTAGAAAAAGTATTTTTTACCAACCCCATCATTTTATTTGCTTTTGAGATACAAGCCATTACACGATCTTTCCATTTCAAGTTTGAAGAAAATAAAATCCCAAGATCTCTTTCTAAGTTTGTTTTTCTTAGTGATTTCCCATCTATAAAGTATTCATACTTAATATTTTTTTTACCTAAATGCATAACTACATATTTATCAGCAAATTTTACAAGCCGTACCTTTGACCGTTCAACAGCTTTCTTTAAATCTAATTGCAATAACTCAGCATCATATCTATCTTTGACCTGACTAATTAACTTTGTATCATCTGCATAAAGTTTTGAGTTACAGTCAAAATGTTCTGCTAGGTCGTTAATTTATATTACAAAAAAAATCTTCTTAATTACCGATCCGTGTGGCACGCCGCCTGCAATAAATCTCCACTCAGAAACTACTTCACCTTATTAGCCATTTTAGCAGCTTACTAGTACCCATACCTTTTTATTTTATGTATCAATCTGCGATGAGGTACTGTATCGAAAGCCTTCACAAAGTCCAAGTAAATAATATCTACTGGATAACCAAGCCCAAATTGATATATATATATATATAAATATATATATATAAATATATATATATATATATATATATATATATACATATATATATATATATATATATATATATATATATATATATATATATATATATATATATATATATATATATATATATATATATATATACATATATATATATATATATATATATATATATTTTAATATTTTAGTTTACATTTGTTAGTTCGTTTTTACAATAAAATGAGTAATTAAAAAATTAATACAAATTATAAAGTAAGCAAATACAACTAACATTTGAAAAACTAGGTATCTGAAAGAAGATCAGTGATGAAATAAGATCTTATTGTCAGAACCTTATACTAGTGTAAAGAAAATATTAGGTTATAAAGTAACAATAACAGCAACAAAATAGAAATAAAATATACATACATATATCACTTTGTAGTATAAATAATAAAAATATTTCTATAATATAAATATTATTGTCAAATTTTGATAATACGGGAGAAAAAAAGATTTTTCAGCTTAACTTTAAAAAGATGCAAAGAAGTAGGTAGATCTAAATTAAAATTAGGCAAAACAATTTTGTTCTAGAGATGGGGTGCACGAGAATCAATGCAAAATTGGTTAAAATTTGTTCGACAAAAAGGCTCATATAGAATGTTGTTATTTATAAGAGAGTATTTATTGGTAGGTTTCAAGTAATTAAATTATCAAAAACGGCAGAAGAAAGATTGTTTATACATATATATATATATATATATATATATATATATATATATATATATATATATATATATATATATATATATACAAAGCATAAAATATTAAAAACATTAAGTTCGTAAATATTAAGTATTCTCATTTCATAAAAAGAGTGAGAAAACGATCAGCAAAATTAATTACACGTATTGCATGTTTCTGACGGCGATAGAGAGATTGTAACTTATTTTTTTCAGTGCTTGCCCAAGCAATATTTGTATAATTCATATAGCTATGAATGAATGCATAATAAAGTTGGGATAAAACTTTTTTATTTATATAGATTCTGGCCTTATAAAGAATTCCAATATTTTTTGAAACTTGAGTACCAATATATTTTTTTTATTTCAATTTGGTCAATAAAAATATCAGGTTGAGTTGGGGGTAAATAACGTTTTTTAGTGAAATTTTTAATGAAAAAGAGTCCACTTTGTTTTTTTTTTATATTTAGGGTAAGTTTATTGCATTTGAACCAGCTAGAAATTATTTTGAGTTCTTCATTCATAGTAGTGAAGAGTTTATTAATATTGTTATCAGATAAAAATAAATTAGTATCATCCGCAAACATAATACTTAAAAGATTAGAAGTTTTATGCAAATTATGTATATTAAAAAAACAAGTGGCCACAAAATTGGTCCTTGCGCAGCACCACATGAAAAATCTAAAACATTTTTTTGATAATGATCGTTAAAAGAAACAAATTATTTTCGGTTTGTTAAATAACTTTTAAACCATTTCAAAATTACACCATCCACATTCAAGTTTATGAATCAAAATGCTATGATATACTGTATCAAATGCTTTTGATAAATCCAAAAAAATAACTAAAGTGAATTGTGAATTTTTGAAAGAGTTAGAGATTTCACGGGTGATTGCATACTCAGTAGAACTATTTTTTTTTAAATCCAAACTTTTTATAAAAAAAATTCTTCTCCTTAAAATAAGTATACATTCTATTGTAAATAATTTTTTCTAAGATTTTTGAAAATGTTGATAAAATAGAAATAGGTCGGTAGTTACATACATTAGTTCTGTCTCCTTCTTTGTATATTTGGATTATCTTACCTATTTTTAACTTATCAGGAAATACTCCTTGTTGTATTGATGCTCTGAAAACTTTAAAGAGAATATCTTTTAGTTGTTCAAAGCATTCTAAGACTATGTTTCCATTTATTTCATCAGCTCCAGGGGCTTTGTTTTTTTTTTAATAGATTTAAACGACACTTGAAACTCCTCAAATGATAGCTCAGAAGATAAATTATTGGAGCAAATGCGTCATCGGTGTTAAAAAGTTATTGAACACAACTTGGGTATTAGGAATTTTATTTGCTAGTTTGGAACCGATATCAATAAAGAATTTGTTAAACTCATGAGCTGTTATTCTAGGTTCAAAAACATCTTTGTTATCCACTCTAATCACCTGCGGTAGGGAACCTGAGCAAGTTTTTTGTTTTCCACTAGTTTCTCTTAATATTTTCCAAGGACGTTTAGAGTCGTTCTTTACATTTTCAATTAATTTTGAGTAGTAATTCTTTTTTAAGTTTTTACGAGTTTTTTGTAATAAATAGATATTTGTAATCTTTGTATACTTTTTCGTTCAAGGTGTTTTTGTTTTCAAGTAATTTATATATAGCTTTTGTTTGATCTTAGATGATTTTTTAAAACCCATAGTTATCCAAGGAGCATTAAAGCTTTTTTGATTTATTGTTTTTTCACAGATGGGAAAATTGGCATCATAGAATAAAATGTTTTAAAAAAATTTTCATAAATTTTATTTGCATCATCTTTAACATTTATATGCTTCCAATGAAGCAGTGATAATTGATTTTTATGATATGAGATCTTGAAACTTTAGATATATCTAAAGTTTTAAGAAGATTCGTGCTGGATGACTTATTCTTCACAAATCCATGTTAAAAAGGCAAAAGAAAATTATTTTCAATCATATGTTTTGTAACCGACTCCCCTACTATGCCTTCTAATATTTTGCACGGTACCGAAGTTAGTGAGACAGGTTTATGTTTTCCTGGAAGTAATTTATTTCCAATTTTAAAAATTGGAGTAACACTAGCTGATCTCCATTGAATAGGTAGATAACCCTACTCTAATAATTTTTAAAAAAATAAGAGTTAGAGGTATTGCCTAGCCGTCCGCACAGTTTTTAAGAAGAAACGGTTGTTATCTGCTCCACACAACCGATCTGGATTGAATTTTTTAGTTGTTAAGTTTTTTTTTGCAGATTCAATCATACGTAATAGTGAGATGCTAAATATCTAAACAATTTTTATTTTTTCTTAAATTAAAATCTATAAGTACTTCTCGTTCTTCACTAACAAAATACTCGTGAAGTTTGTTCGTGAAGTAAAAAATACCTACTTCTTTTAAGTCATTTGTTACATACCCATTGCTTTTTATTTGATAAAACTCTTTACAGTTCGCTGATTGTTTATGTAATAAAATAACACTTTAGGATTTTTCATAAACTTTATGAAAAGTTGATTTTCATATTTATTTCTAGTTATATTAATGTTTTATTTCACGGTTTTACACATTTTCTTATATTACTCGGCTGCCAACGTTGTATTTATATTATTATGGTTCAAATGCGACGTCGCCAAGAACTAAAAATGAATGTTGATAAAACGTTTATATAAAGTCAGAAAATGGTTATATTTTCTACGTTGGTTCAATGTTTTATTTTATACGTTGGCCCAACGTTGTGTTTTAAGTTGGCACAACGTTGCATTTACGTTGATTCAACGTTGAACTTTAATTGGCAAAACGTTGTATACAATATTATTCGGAATTAAATTTTCATTAAATTCTATTTTCTTTATATATATATATATATAATATATATATTTATATAGATATAATATATGTATTGATATATATATATATATATATATATATATATATATATATATATATATATATATATATATATATATATATATATATATATATGTATATATATATATATATATATCAATACATATATTATATCTATATAAATATATATATATTATATATATATATATATATAAAGAAAATAGAATTTAATATATATATATATATATATATATATATATATATATATATATATATATATATATATATATATATATATATATATATATATATATATATATATATATATATATATATATATAATATATATATATATATATATATATATATATATATATATATATATATATATATTTATCATGTTGCTCCTCTAAGGAGGTACCTGGTAATATTACGTTAACCCAAATCATACCATCCTCAATACCAAATCAACAAAAATTATTCTCCAATGAACTAAATTCTGACGAAAAAATTATGCCAGACAGAAAATTGTTAAAAACTAAAGCATTAAAACCTAAACGACCAAAACCTAATCGAACTTTGCGATCACAATACAGCCAACAACATAATAAAGCTTTGCTTAGAGATCCAACAACTATCGATTTTTCTGATATACTTTATTACTGGGCCAATAATCCATGCTCACTTAATAAAGATAAACATAATGAACTTGTTGCCAGGCTAGCTAATATCAGAGATCCATCACTGTTACCGCACGTCATATGGTTTACTGAAACCTGGTTCACAAACGATTCTGATACATCAATCGCCGGTTATCAATTACATCGTAAGGACAGAATTGGCAGAGGAGGCGGTGTTGCCATCTACATCAAAGATAGTGTCGTTGCTGAAGGAACAAATGTTGTCCAACTTAACTCGCCTGAAATTGAACAAATATGGCGAATGATCAAAATCGGGGAAAATGTCATTCTCATTGGTTGTATTTATCGCCCTCACGACTTCAATGATGACTACTTTGTTTCTGTTTTAGCTACCATATTAGCAGCAAAAAATGTTCTTCAAAAACTAGGGTGTTCATCAATGCTTCTGTATGGAGATTTCAATCTTAAAGAAACGTCTTACAAATCCATTGAAGAAGGAAGTGCTGTAGCAACCATTGCTTATGTAGCCCACAAGCACCCAACCGATCTAAAATTCCAAGAATGTCTCAATGAGTGTCATCTTACCCAACTGGTTACATTTCCAACATATCGACAGTATAGGGATGCTCCTTTTAGTAGCACGCATGACCTAATAATCTCTGACAAACCAGACCGCTCCATAGAAATCACTAGAGCAGATCATCTAGGCGATACACCAGGAGGTCAAGCACATTGCATGATACACGGACTCTTTGCTTTAACCGGGCACAGTATAACAACTACTCCGATGAAAAAACGATTCATCTGGAGCAAAGCCGACTACAATTCCATATCAACATGCATATCATCTATAGATTGGATAACAACTTTTAATGGAAGCTCTGTGCATGAAAATTACAAGATTCTAGTTAAAAACTACAACGACGCAGTCAATAAATTTATTCCAACAACAACCTCACCATTCTATAAAAATCAACCGTTGTGGATTACGCCAGAAGTACTTAAAACTATCAAAAAAAAAGAAAAGCTCTAGGGTAAGTATATTGCTGCTGGTCGCGAAACACACGAAGCACTTCGAGTAAAACATAAACTTGCTTGCAAAATAGTTAAAAAGACTATAAATAAGGCGGTAACCGATCATGAGGAGAAGCTTGTCAAAGATTCAAAATCTCACCCAAAAAATGTGCATGCGTATGTCAGAAGTAAACAAGAAGTCAAAGATCCTCTTCATTCAATCGAAACTGACAATGGCATTATTACAACAGATAAAAACATAATTTGCTCCAACCTCAATAACTATTTTCAGTCTGTCTTTGAAACTGAACCTGATGGCAGTATGCCAACATTTCCCGATCGTACTCAAGCAACATGTAAAATTAATGAAAATTGGTTCACAATTGAAGACATTCAAAGTCATCTAAATAATCTTGAAGAGACTAAATCAATTGGTGTACATGGAATCCACCCACGTGTATTACGTAACTGTGCAGCAGCATTTGCAATACCATTCAACTCTATTTTTAGACAATCTTTATTGTCTGGCTCTGTACCTGAATATTGGAAAAAATCAAACATTACTCCCATCTTTAAGAAAGGGAGCAAGCTTAAGGCCTACAATTATCGACCGGTCTTCCTCACCTCAATACCGTCCAAAGTAATGGAAAAAATAATTCACAAACATATTATGGCGCACTGTGTGGAAAACAATCTAATCTCCAAGCATCAGCATTTGTAAAAAGGGATGTCTGACTAACCTCCTCGAAGCTCGCGACATACTTACCGAGGCTATGCATCAGGGTTACAGTGCTGATATTATCTACACAGATTTTGCTAAGGCACTCGATAAAGTCCCGCACAAACGTCTTCTACATAAACTGAAAGCATACGGCATTCACAAAAAGCTGCTACTTTGGATTAAAATGTGGCTAAAAGATCGTAAGCAACGTGTTGTCTTGGGAGAACACGTTTCTGAGTGGAAGAACGTCACAAGTGGAGTTCCGCAGGGTTCTGTCTTAGGGCCACTGCTTTTTATTTTGTTTATTAACGACCTTCCTGATAGTATCGTTCACAAAATAATGCTATATGCTGATGACAGCAAAATTATTGGGATCATAAAGTCGGCATCGGATAACACAACGCTTCAGGCAGATATTGATAACGCGGTTACATGGTCAAACACTTGGCTCATGCACTTTAACATTCATAAATGTAAAGTGATGCATGCAGGTCGTCCTAATAAACGTTTATCACATTACTACTCTATGGAAACCGCTGATGGCATGCGCCACACTATTGCAACTACAACTATTGAATGTGACCTTGGAGTTCTCATATCAAACGATCTGAAATTCAGAGCACAAGTTGAAAAAGCAGCATCCGCAGCCAATCGCATGTTAGGAAAGCTAAAAAATGCTTTCCGCAGTAGAAACTTAAACTTGTGGCGCACACTCTATATATCTTATGTCCGGCCACATCTAGAATTCGCCATTCAAGCCTGGTCCCCGTATCTCGAAACAGACATTAAGTTACTTGAGGATGTTCAAGACCGCGTCACTAAGACAATATCATCCATCAGCCATTTTGATAAAATAAAGCGTCTTCAGGTACTCAAACTAACCACCCTCAAAGAACGTCGTTTGCGTGGTGATATAATCGAACAATTCAAGATTTTCAACAACTATGACGAAGTTCAATTTATGGTCCCACAGCACCAACTAATTGGGCGTGAGGTGTACAACCTACGCGGCTATGACAAGCAGCTTGATTGTCAATTCGTAAGAGGATGTGAGGAGAGATCATACTTTTTCACAAACCGAGTTGCGGTCGATTGGAACTCACTCACACATCACGCGGTAAACGCTCCATCTTTAAATGCATTTAAAGATCGGATTTCGATGCGATAAACTGTTAAATCAGCATAGAGACTCCTGGAAAAGTCTCTTCATCAAATAAATAATTTAACATTTAAATATAAACATATGTATATGTATATATTTTTTAATTATTGTTACAGCATTATTGCGGTTTAAATGTATAAATTTGATTACTGAATATATCAAACTCAAACTCATATATATATATATATATCTATATATATATATATCTATATATATATATATATATATATATATATATATATATATATATATATATATATATATATATATATATATATATATATATATATATATATATATATATATATATATATATATATATATATATATATATATATATATATATATATATATATATATATATATATATATATATATATATATATATATATATATATATATATATATATATATACATATATATATATATATATATATATATATATATATATATATATATACATATATATATATATATATATATATATATATATATATATATATATATATATATATATATATATATATATATATATATATATTCGACGTTGATTCAATGTATATAAATCAACGTTTTTTCAATGTATGAAAAAACATCGCAAAAATTTGATTGTTTTTACTATCTAAACCCAACGTTGATCCAATGTATGCGACCAAACATTGCTAATGCAAAATTATATAATTTAAATAAAATCTTCCGTGATAATTAAAATATCAAACCACAATCAACACAAACATGATTTTTGTTCCAACGATCAAGCGTTTGTAATTTTTTTTTTGTATAATTATGCTTACGTCAGCTGTATACAACCGGAAAAAAACACATCTAAACTTCTTTTTAGTATTTGTGTTTTTAGTCCCTGTTTCAACTTAATGCACATCCTAACATCGGGTGCAATCCTGTCCGCTTTCTCTATGCTATCTTTCTAACACGATTTCTTCTGTCTTTCACTCTAACATATCTTCGTTCTTCCTAAACTCACTTTACTCTTGGTCCGTAGAGCAGGTTATGACGCTCCTTGGGGAGCCGAACCTGTCTTTGCGGTACCTTGGTAATGTGGCCTCTATATGGCAACTAGCCGGAGGAGGATAAACCACAATACCTCAGCTGTATACATCCATACATGCATATATACATACATATATGAAGATAATAGAAAATAATGAAAATTTAATTCCGTATAGTAATGAATATAACGTTTTGCCAATTAAAGTTCAACGTAAATACAACGTTGTGCCAACTTAAAACACAACGTTGGGCCAACGTATAAAATAAAACGTTGAACCAATGTAGAAAATGTAACCATTTTCTGACTTTAATAAAACGTTTTATCAACATTGGTTTTTAGTTGTTGGCGACGTCGCATTTGTAATCATAATGATATAAAAACAACGTTGGCAGCCAATGTTGGGCCAACGAAACGCGCGACATTGTTCTAATGTTTTAACAACGTATATGTGCTAGCTGGGTAGTTGCTTCTGTTTTTACTTTTTAAGCGCTGTAGCGTGTATGCATGACTGTAGCGTGTACACGCTGCGTATTTATGCGCCATACACGTGTATGGCGCATACATACGTATGCGTATGTAATGCGCCATACTGTATGGCGCATTTTTTGTAAATATTAAAGTATAGTCTTGAATAAGAAATAGGTAACATGTTTAAGTTGCTTTTATCATACGAAATATTTTTTTGGGGGACGAACCGCGGCAAACACATTCCGAGGTCGGGTCAGCGCAAGCTATACATTCTGAGGTGGGGTCAGCGCAAGCTATACATTCCGAGGTGGGGTCAGCGCAAGCAAATGATTATTAATGTGTTAATGAGTAAAATTTATAGAAATATTTTTCATATATTACACGGCGTTAATTTTTGGCCAAAAATCTTTCAGTGAGAGTTGTTCACGCGACTATTAAAACTAAATGTTGTATAGACTGGAATATTTTTACGTTTAGTTCAGTCTACACTCTAAATATGCTGTTAAGTAACCAAGGTTCATAGCTTAAACCAATCTGAAAGTAGAAATCCGGCCGAATCTGAAAGTAGAAATCCGGCAAATCCGGATTTCTACTTTCAGATTCGGCCGGAATCGGAGCCGGATTTTGAAGCAAAACTACAGGAACCAAAATCCTGTACATCCCTACTTGGTGCTGAAAATAGTCAACAATGTTGACTATTTAGATCACCAAGTGACAGTTGTTTTCTATTAAACATCATTTTTGTTGTTTAAAAGTTTTATAGCAATTTTTATAGAAATTAATAGACATTTTATATAAATTCTGTAGTGTTTCTATAGGCCATATGTTTCAAAAATTTAGAGAAATTCTATAGAGCCTTTTTTTCTGGGATGTTGTCACTCTACCACTGTAGTGAATCAGCGTGTCTATATATTCCTGATTCTTCCAGATATTGGCTTAGCTGAGTGTCAATGCTTGTTGGTAACTGTTGTTCATGTGCTGAAATTATTCAGTCTACGCCCACAAGCGGGCGTAGACTGAATAATTTCATCTATATATATTGCCATTGTAATGACGATAATGTAAAAGTATTATCCAGCCGCGATTGTTTTGCTGGATTTTCTTTAGTTTTGTCAATCTGTCAATATATATGAGAGTTTCTAAAACGCCGAATTCTAAAACGCCGAAAAGCCGAAATGCCGAAAAACCATCTTGGAGTAACAGAATAAAAAACGGAATGCGAGCAAAGAACAACCGGTAGTCAACCCCCGCATTATTAGTTTAAATTAATGTTTTGAATTTTATAAAATTCAAAACATGTAAAATTATAAAATATAATGTAGCAATAAGTTTTGTATTGCTATGCCATCTATGTGTTGTATACCAAAATAATAGTGGCCTGCAACAATAAAGTAAGTTTAGCGGAAGCTGCACAATAAGGGGAAAGCCTGTCACTAATGCTAAACATGCACAGTAAGATAAAAATCTGTTATCACAACAATAGGAAATAGTAAAATTTTCGTTGTTTTTCTTTCTATTTGTTTCTTTATTTTGTGTTAGCTAACACAGATTAAAGATTAATTATTCTTTAATCTGTGTTAGCTAACAAATATTAAGACATTAAACTTTAATGTTTTAATAGTATGGTTGACCCATCAGTTTGACAAACCTCAAGTACTTTTAACAGCCATACTTTCCTTTTATAAGCTAAAACGATTGCTAAACATATTTATTTTATTGAAAGTAAATATAGAGTAGTTAGTTTAGCAACAAAATTCAATAAAGCTTGTTGAAGAAACTTTAATGAAGTCTTAATAAGTATTCTAATTTGTTTTTTTGCTTGTTTGTTTATGTTTAGAAAAATGACAAGGAATGCAAGCATTGGGAGAAGCTTTGAGCTTTGCAAAGTGCTGTGTATGAAGGAAGGTACCTAAAGGTATGTTCTATTCAAATTATTATTGTAAAACTGTCTAGTGAGAAGAGAGTTTGTTACTGTATAGAAAAAAAAAGAATTAGTATATGAAGTTTAATAATTTGTTAAAATTGGAAAATAAACTTCTAGGCATGAATTTATTATAAACAGAACAGAAAATTTATGGAACACATTGCCATTGGAAGTTGTCAAGTAAACAAATGAAAGATTTGTGAAATTTAACTACTCCTTTATTAGTTTTTGATTCTGAAATTAAGTAATTTCTAATCCGCATAGTTTCCAGTGGATTAATATTTTTCTTAGAATGCAAAACTTTCATTAGTTCTCTGAATTGTGACACTATTTTTGCATAACATTGCAAAGTCTTCACTTGTTACACATACAAGTTTTTATTTATGTTTTTAAATAAATTTAATCTGGAGTTGATAAGATTATGGCAATGTTTTTAAATTGTTAATTAGAATGTAGTTTTCTGAGAAAAGATAAAATAAATTGACCTATATCTTAATCAATTTTAATATGAAGCTAATAGAATAGTGTAAACTTTTTTTATGTTTTTTTGGAAATCATAATAAGATGTAGGTTTTATTAAATTTTTAAGATGTAGATGATAATTTTTAGATAGATTAGAACATTTACAAAAATTTTCCCAAATAAATATGACAGTTTTTACCATAACAATTTAATTTATGTATGCCTTTAATGTGTATTTGTTTTTACTAAGTATTTAATATTATTTTTATTACCTTTATTGTTATTTTTTTACTTAAATTTATCAACAAAAAAAATTACCAATTTTTTTCTGAATTATATTTTGTATCTTTGAATGAATCTCAAAATTGAAAATTATGAAAAAGAACATTTCTTTCTCAAAATTCAAATTTATGGCCAACCAACAAGAAAGATCTTTGTTTTATGAGCAGAAATATTCCCTTCAACATTTAGAAAGTTTCAGACACCAATTTCTATTTGTGTTTCAAAATGACCACAACTATGCATTGCAAATAATACCTGTTGATCAATCTTATTCTAATACAATCAATGATAAAACATCAACAGCTTATTTAAATAAAAATGCAAGCCTTAAAGATCAAAATGTAATTGAGGTTAATATGCATAATGAAACTTCTGACAAAGTTTTTATTCCACTTTCCATGACATCAGAAAAATCTGTGACATCAAAAAATTCAAAAGCAACTTTGAACATAACTGCAGCAACTCCTGCCATAACTAAAAAAACAGAGACACTTACCTTTAATGAAGTTCTGACTCTATTACAAAATGCTACTTATTTTAATAATGGAGAAGAAACTATACCTGTTCGTCCCAAAGCAGGAGAAATTTATGGGTTTACAATTTCCAGTGACAAAACATTAAAAAAGCATTTGCGAGCAGATGGCTATATGTGGAGGAACAAAAAAAGTTGTGCATTAGGAAATGGTTTAATCACTAAGACATATTTTTAACTAACACGATATATTTATGTTTTATAATAAAAAAGTTGTGTTTTTTTATTTATTAGAGTAATTTCTGTTATTTATATATAGCTTTTGAAACACTTACAGTGAGTTTGCGAATAATTTGAAAGAAGTTTTAGTTAAAATTTTCCTTGTGTAAGATATTTTTTTATACCCATTTGTTTTCATATAGTATTTAGTTTTAAATACTTTTAGTAATAGTAGAAAAGAAAATGTTTTTAAAGTTGTTGCTTTTTTTATCAATAAATCTGGTATAATTGGTATTGTTTTGTTTTGCATCATAATACAAATTTTCATAAAATAGTTATATATTGTTATATATTTTCATGTTATGTAAAACTTCTTTAACATAGATAGATTTATGTAACATAGACACCCGAAAATTGCGATATAGGTTGACATCTATTTCAAATGATATCAAAAATTAACTTTGAATATGGGTGTATGTAAAAACACTGGCAACCAGCTTGTATGCCAATATATAAAAGTCTCATTGACCCATGTTTCAGGTAAACAGCTTATAAGGTTTTTCTTTTTTATTGATAAATTCTAAAAAATAAATTATTTTTTAAAATGTATTTTAGTGTATGCTGATGTAGCTTCTAAAATGTGAGAGGGCAAGGAAATTAGACGTTACAGTACTTTTCACAAACTAATCTGGCTTTAGTCTATATACTACAAGAAGTAATAAGAAAAATCAATTTCAGAAGATTACCAATCCTTTCTTCCTGGCATCTTTCAAAAACTCTTAAAAGTGAATTTGGCATTGACAGGTTATATACTTTTTTTGTTGCTGGTACATAAGATATTTGTCATTTTTAAAATATAGACAACCCAATACTTTTCTTATTTTATATATACTGTGGGTGGGTGAAATAAAAACATTACTTAAGAGGACTTTTTACTCATTTATTCAAAAGTGTTAATTTATATGGCATAAATTTGGCAGTGATTTTTATTTGACAATTGCTGTTTCAAATTTTTTTAAAACTCAATCACTTCATATTCAATCCAATTTATTTAGCCTTATTATTAAATATTATGAAATATTTATTTATCTGTAGATACTAAATGGCGATAATTATGTTATATCAGCAAAACGAGTAATGAACAGTTTTAGTCTTCAACGGTTGAAATTACTCAGCAAACATGAATTCATTGAAGAAACTGATTGTCGTTGCTCTAGCATAAAGATCGTTGCACGATCGACCTGATAAAAGATGAAATTACTTATATATGTGATTAATTAAAAAAAGACAATTAGTTTGTAAATAATCAGGTGAATGGTAGCCTTTATTATATGGCTGGTTGTGTTTAGCACAGGATGTTGTGCATAGTTAATGTAACAATATCAGTTTTTCAGTTCCAAAATTAAAAATTATGTTTCACATAGCAAATTGGGTTTTCTTACTCTTTTGCATTTTATTCGTTTTTGTCATATATTATTTAGCAGTGCTCCAAAATATGAAAAAACGTTTTTATTTGTAATTTTAAAAAAACTCTTTTTTTATTCCTACACTTGACATCATCAATTAATTTAGAAAGTAACAGTATTGGTGCTAAATAATTATTTCTCTAATAACTAACTTTTAAAAAAAAGTTTTAACATTTAAAAATTTATTACGGTCTATGTGGGTACCGCCAATATTTTTTTAATTTGCATTTTATATTTGCTATTACTACTAAAATTTTTAAGTTTTTATAAATAATGGAGCTTTAAAATATATTTATTAATTACACAGGTCTGCAAATTAAAACTTTTTTTTTTTTGGAATGGGTGAATTATATGTATATTGGTATGCTGATTTCAATAATACCATCCATTTCGACCCATTACGTAAGGATTTTCCGCTAAGTCGAAAATAAAATATGGGCAAAGCCCGCCTTACACTACTATTTTAGACAATAATCATAAGAAGAAAAAAAATGGTAAACTATGCAAATTTGGTTCATTTTAAATCATAAAATAATTTGTATACATTATATACAACTATAAAGCTTTATAAAATCTAATTTTTTTAGTTTCGAAGCTTCGTTTAGAGCTTTTTCTTTTGTGGGATGTTACATTTTCCCTATGCAGCATCCAGCAGTAGTCGCCCATCATATTTGTATCCCATCGACCTTGATGCCTTCTCTCCATTTCTTTTATATCTTGGTGAAACCTCTCACCTTGCTCTTGACTAACTGCACCAAGATTTTCCGGGAAGTAATCCAAATGGGAGTTCAAAAAATGGAGTTTTGAACTCATTGAGCATCCCAGATTTTTAGAATTGCACAACATATTTTCTACGATATTTTTTAAGTCCAAGTCTTTCTGATTCCCTAGAAAATTTGTTACTACGTCTTTAAAAGAATTCCATGCTGACCTCTCAACATAGTTCACCATATTTTCAAAGTTGTTATCTTTCATTAGCTCACGAATGTCAGGACCAACAAAAGCTCCCTCTTTCAGCTTTGCTTCAGACAGACCAGGAAACTTGCTTGAAAAAAATTTAAATGTCTCACCATCTTTTAGCAATGCCTTCACAAACTGCTTCATCATGCCAAGTTTGATATGGAGTGGTGGTAGAAGGACCTTTTTAGGATCAACCAAAGATTCAAAGTGCACGTTTTCATCTCCGATCTTCAATGCTCTTTTTGGCCACACTTTTTGCTTCCAGTGTTTAGTTTTAGCACGACTATCCCATTAACAAAGAAAAAAGGGTAATTTTTTGTAACCACCTTGCTATCCAAGTATCATAGAAATTACTTTAAGATCCCCACAAACTGTCCACTCGAATTCTTTGTACTTTAATTAATCCAAGATCAATGCCAAGTTACAATAAGTTGCCTTCAAATGCACTGAGTGACCAACGGGTATTGATGCGTACTTATTCTTGTTGTGAAGTAAAAAAGCTTTTATTCTTCTTTTTGAAGAATCAATAATCTGTCTCCAACTTTCAGCCATATGTTGAACTTTGAACATGGATATTAACCCATTGTTATCGGAACAATAGACCATCTCACCATATTGAGGAAAATAAGGGCTCAAAATATTTATTTTGCAGATATGTTTTGAATAGCAGATTGTTTTGAGAGTCCTAAATCTCGGATCAGGTTATTTAATTCAGCTTGAAAAAAATGTTGAGGACTACTGTAGTCGCCTAACTGAAACTCGTCACAAGAACTTTCTTCTGATTCACTTTCTAATGATGGTAAATCATCTAGACTTTGGGGTGCTTGTGGTGTAGGAATGCCAGGTCCGTGAGGGACTGGGTGGAGTGTCGATTTCATGTTTGGATAAAAAATTTATTTTTTATTTTTGGTACTATACCCCTGCACATAACACGAACAAAAGTAGCAGTCATCGCTGTGGTTTCGAGGCTCTCTCCAGATTATGGGTACACCAAAACGAAAAGATTTAACTTTACCTTTTGACCACATTCTAAGTTCTTCAACGCACCCTGAACAAACTCCATGCGGAGCCCAAAATTTGTCCTGATTGCCTATCTTCACACCAAGATACACAAGTACACATTTTTAACAAATTCAGAAATATTTCATTGTTGTTTTGTATATATCGAGATTTTCCATACTTACTATGGAAAATCCCGATATATATATGGTTCAACGCTTACTAATATTATCTTCATGAGTTACTAAATATTTTGTTTTAGCCTACGAAACATAAAATTATCTTATAATAAGTTAATAAATAAAATAATAGATATTTTGGCAATAAACCCCGTTTTGCGCCCTAAAATAAACAATCCCACAGCATTTTGCGTTTTTTATAAAAACCTTACATGATGGAATTTTTTTGATAACTTTTTCGAATTCAGCGACCTAAAATTTATAAGAATTAACTCTTTAATCTTAGAAAAAAAAAATGTTGCAATTAATTGCCCGCGTATTTTAGAGATTACACGAGGCTTTATTCTATTTAATGAAATAATTGATGTGATTCAAACCCATATATATTTAAAACAAGGTATATTAAAAAACTCTTTCTAAAAAGTCTTTAACTCTTTAATGAGACCAAAAAAGCTAAAAGGTATATTTTGTTCTGTCATTTGCGATGTTTCAATGTTTTGGTCTGTTTAACATCGCTCACAAAAGCTTTGAATGCGGGAAAAGATTCGTAGAAGGCGCAAATTATTGGTAGAGATTCTCAAAGATATCTTTTGTCAATGTTGCTCAGTGTGCAAGGATTCATTCTTACATGAGTTTGAAGCCTACATAGAATATTTTCCAACCTCGTATAACAAGAAATATTATCATAAAAGATGTTCTCTGCTTAAGGACCTAGTTTAGTTAGAATTGTTGTAGTGTACCAGTAGTTTCTCTTACACAACAACAAGGGTTTTTATCTTTACACAGTTTTCTTGTGCAGTAATTTATGAGAATTCGCTTGCTTTATGGTTCACCCTGGTCATAATGAATAACTCTAATTAAAAATTTTAATATTTAATTAGTTAATAATTTTTAGGCAAATTTTTTCGATAACACAACTAAATATAAAATTAGCAAAAAAGTTTCAAAATAATTTTATAACATTAATTTTTATTTCGTCTCTTTTTCTATTTTTATTCGCGAAAGTTTGAAAGGACAGAACCAAAAGCCAAATTTGGCTTTTGCCAAGTTTAAAAGGACAGAAGTCCTTTTAAACTTTGCATTTACAAATGCGCAATAAAAAATCCGGGGGATATTTAACTTTTCGTTGTTTTTTTTGACGGTTACCGAAATCTATTATTACGCCATTTTTTTCGGCATTTCGGCTTTTCGGCGTTTTAGAATTCGGCTTTTTAGGCGATCCCAATATATATTTCGTCGCTTTGAGTAATTACAATACCAAAAAACATGAACAAAACATGGCCTACTATAATTACACGGCCGGATATCTTGCTTTTCGCAGCGAAAAATTAGAAGGGTAACTTTTCAAAACATAAATATATCGCATAGCATGATTGACCACACTTACTGCAATTAAAATTAGAATCTTTATACGGATTTTTGTTTACAGAAGTGTGTATATAATATAAAGTTTGTTGGAAAAATATAACTTAAGTCTCAAAAATTATACATTTTCCTTTGCCTGATAATAATGTTTCTAAAAACTTAAGAATAAGAAAATAATATATTGTACTTTGTTCATCAA
Organism: Hydra vulgaris; assembly: GCF_022113875.1. Classification (NCBI taxonomy): domain Eukaryota; kingdom Metazoa; phylum Cnidaria; class Hydrozoa; order Anthoathecata; family Hydridae; genus Hydra; species Hydra vulgaris. The sequence goes on from NC_061168.1 coordinate 16,317,410, forward strand.
TATAAAATTGTAATAATTTTATTAATAATAAAATATTTAAATTTGTAATGACTTAATTAATTTAAAGATAAACCGCATATTGTATATGTATATGTATGTATATATATATATATATATATATATATATATATACACACACACATATAATTCTCATAATAAAATCTCAATAATGTTAACAAGATATATAAAATGATAAACAAAAATCTAACAATAAAGGAAGAGTATACATTAAAAGTATAATAGTTAAGCTGTATAATTTAGCTTCTTTAACTCATTTCAGCTTAATTGATTATTAATTTAATTTATTCAGCTTTAATCTTTTTTTTGTCTGCATTTAAAATCCTATACACTGTTCTTTTGAATTTCATCAAAAAAGTGTTTCTGTTCATTGTTAAAATAAATATTTACAACAACACGATTTACAAATTTTACACCAATTATTTGATGTTCATTGCATAAGAATGAAGAAGCACAATCATTTAATCTAAGTACCCAATATCTAATATTGCAAATGCTTTGGCAACATAATGTGTAAGATCAATAGCTGGTAAAATCAATCCACCACGAGAAAGTTTTTCTAAATATTGACATTGTAGCTCACAGATTCAGCTAATAGAAAAGTTTTGCAAACACCACATTTGATCTTTTTATTAAACTTTTTAACCACATAACCAGAAATAACTGTAGCAACTTCAAAGCTCTCTGAATCTAAACTGCATTCTTCAATATCTGGTAAAATTTCTTGCTATTTATCATTAAATAATTTAAGTAAAGATATATTATGACTCTTTTCAAACAGCTTCCTTCCAGATATTGACTGACTCTTTAAGTAAAGTTTTCAAAGCTAATATGCACTTAGATGTCTCAAGCTCACCCAAACCAATTAAAAATCTGCCACCACTTATTTGACGACACTTTAAAAATATTAGTTCTAATGGATCAGTTTGCAAGAATGATACTAAAAAATAATGATACCCTTCTTGAATTAAATCATAAATAAGTGAAACTGTGCATCTTAAAGTGGTTCTTCACGCTTCTGATGTTTGTTTACTTAATACAAACTTTTGAGAGTTTGAAACTTGAGATAATTGCCAATTCTCAATCCATTTGGCTAGTTTCCTCAAAAATAAAGGGATCATGTCACCCATAACAGCTGCATTTCCAATACAAAAATTGTTGTTATATATTTGCTTTCTGTTACTTATTGTCCACCATAATATGGTGGTGAAAGTTATTTTCCAGATAGGACTGATGCCTCAAGCTTTTTAAAGTTGATAACTATATGGTCCATATAATTATCAACTTTAAAAAGCTTGAGGCATCAGTCCTATCTGGAAAATAACTTTCAATAGATGCAGAAGTTGAAGGATCAAATATTGCAAGAGCAAGTGATACACTTTGTTTATTATCTCCTGGATGAAGTGATTTATAAAATAATTTAAAACCTTTTTTTTAAATTTGACTGAAATAATTGGTCTTTATCATATACATCTTGAAGTAACTTCCATGATATTTCACCAGTATGTACATCAATAACATCATGAAACTGATTAAAATGAAAAGCAGGGAATATACCTTTAGAATTCAGTAAATTGATATACTGATGGTGGTATTTTTTCAGTTAAGCAATAAATAGTTGGAACAGGATTTCAATCCTAAACTAATGTTAGTCTTTTGCCAATTTTTAAATAGTCATCTTCAAAATGTTTAGCACAAATAGCCGAATTCTTTACTGGGCTTCTATAACTTTCGATTGACAAATGCTACCCACTGTTTAAATAAGCCAGGATTATTTTCCTGAAATCCAAAAAGTGAATGCTTTTTCTCTCTTTTTATATCCAGTTTTACAATAAACTACAACACATGTATTAATCATATTATGAATATTTAAATAAACAATTTTAAAAGACGCTTAAGAAAGTCTTAAAGTTACCCTTTTAATTTTCGCTCAGAAAAGCAAGATATCCGGCCGTGTAATTATAGTAGGCCATGAACAAAAATAAAATATGACCGGGGCAAAATGAAGACTGTAGTTGTCTTATCACTAAGCTCCGTTATAAATACACCGTAAGTTTCAATGCTTATAAAAACCGGAATAATGTAAGTTACATATCTTTTAAATTTTTTTTTTTTACCGTTAAAGTTTACTAAAAATATATTTTAAATAGGGAATAAAATAACAAACCAAAAAAAAAGACCAGCAAAAAAGAAGAAAAAACAAACAAAAAAGACAAAACAAAAAAAAAAAGCCAGTAATATTATTCATCATATTTATGGATCTGAATAAATAATCTTAGTAATAAACTATTATTAAAATTAAATTGTTAAACATAATTGTTATGCAAAAAATTATTAATAATAGTACTCTCATTTAAACGCTTTAGAAGAAATTTAGCTCATTGTCGTTTAGTAAAAGATTTTGCTTAAGTTTAGTTTTAAATTAATTAAGTGAAGAAAGTGTTTTAAGATCTTTATTTAAAAGTGTATTCCATAATTTAGGACTCGGTTTGTGATTGAGTATTTGGTGGCAGAATAATAGGTTTTGGATTGAGTATAGTTATTATTATAAATTGCTGTATATATGATTTATTTTTTTAAATAAAAAGTTGAATAAAAGTGGTGCCATTTTTTTTATCAAGTTTAAACATAAATATAAGAATATGATAGAGATTTAATTTAAAAACATTTAAAATATTAAGTTTGCTAAAAAGTATTTTTGTATGAGAGAAGCGATTTTCATTTATAATAATCCTAATGGCATGTTTTTGTTTGTAGAGAAGTTTACTTAGTTTTGTAACATTGGTGCTGCACCAAGCAATGTTAGCATAGTCTACATAGTTTAGGTAACAGTGTATAAATGAATAGTATATGTATTTAAGACAAGATTGGTTTAAGAACTGTTTAGCTTTATACAGTATTCCAATATTTTTAGAAAATTTATTCTCAGTTACACTTACATGTTCTCTCCACGTAATATTTTTATCGAGAATTACGCCTAAAAATTTTAGAGACATTTCCCTTTTTATTATATTTTTATCAATAAAAAGAATTGGAAGTTTCAATGGAATATTTTCTTTTTTAGGAACACGATGGAATAATGTGCATTTGGTTTTAGCAATGTTTAAGGATAATTTATTGGATTTAAACCATTAGGTTACTTTATCAATTACTTTGTTAACTATTAAGAATAAAATATTAATGTCTTTATGAGAATAAAATAAATTAGTGTCATCGGCGAATAAAATTGTGTTTAAAATATTAGAAAATTTATACAAGTCATTGACATAAATTAGAAACAAAAGGGGCCCTAGAATTGATCCCTGGGGAACACCGCATGTGTTGATCATATTATCTGTTTTACCACCATCATAAGTGTTGCCTGTAATGAGATGAGTTTAGTTTGAAATTATGGATCAACTAGTGTCACCACTATATAAAAAGGTTTCTCCTAAATGCCTTTAAAACGCTTATCCAATGACTTGATTAGGATTGACTTCATAGTCTTTACACCTGCATTATTGCAGAATATCGTGTCTCTTCTCTTCAGAATTTTTTGTTGCGTTGTTGTTTGAAATTAGGCTTAGCTAATTAAATTGTAAAGAAATGTAAATACAGATACCAAAACAAGCATAAAGTTCAGAGACTATAGAATTACTAAAAACATTGATTTGTAAAAATCAAATATTAGGTATACATGTTATCACGGGCAAGAAAGATGTAATAAATATCTGACCAAAATTCAGAAATCCGGCCAAAATTATGCCGGATTTGGGCCGGAGCCGAAATTCGGTACAGCCCTAATTTAAACACACTTAATATTACTTTTTATTTTATTTGGCTGAGGTAAGCAGCCTTTGTGAGAAAGTAAGGTAAGCAGGCTTCGTGAGAAAAAAAAAAAAAAGAACAGTTTGAAAGTTTTTGAAGTTCCAAATTTTATCTTTTTATTATTAGATCTTCATAATTGTTTATATCAACTTTTATTTTATTTTCATATTTTTGTTTTATTTTTTTGTATGTTTTATACGTATTCATGAATTTCAAAATTATGTCCATTTAATTTTAAAATTGTCTGGATTTTATTTTGCTTTTTTTTTTGTATACTTGTATTGTAACTTCATTAAATAATTTTATGAAGGATAAATTTTTTACTTGGTTACATATTATTAAGTTATTATTAAATTGATATAAATTTTTATTATTGAAGTTTATTATTGATTACAACATTTATTAATGAAAGACTTCCAGGAATGTAAAGACTGGTACTACTGTGAATAAAAAAGTATAAACAGCTACAAAAAAGTATTTTAGGATAATTCCTAATTAATTAGTTTCAAACGACTATTTGAATAAAATGTTACATTATGTAATGAACTGAAGTGTTACATTATGTAATGAACTGAAGTGTTACATTATGTAATGAATTGAAGTGTTCACATATTTTCTATTTTTACAGATTTAAATGTTTTATATTAAAAAATTTTCATACCAATGTTAGTGTAAATCATAAAAAACTGTGTTTCCCTCATTAATATTCATTAATACCCATTTATATGTTGCATGTTAAAAAACAAAAACAATTTTTAGTTTGTTTTTCAAAGTTAATAAACATTTGATAAATTGTATCAGATATACTTGGTATGAGGTTATAGTAATCTGATACAAGGTATCAGATTATTAAAAACCTTGATTTCAAATTTTTTCTGCAAATATTTAAAATTATCAATGTGAGAGTATAATCTCAAGATTTAATTTTAAAAAAATGGTAGGACATAAACATGGTAGGATTGGTACATAAACCAATGGTAGGACATAAACATGGTAGGATTGGTACATAAACCAATGATATGCTTTTTTTTTCTTATAAAGTGTGAAAACACGCGCAAACCGGGAGATTTTTGAACAAAAATTAACACCGTGATGATCATGATAATGATTATTTTTGCAATTACTTAAAAAAAAACTGCCAAACTAATATTAAAAAAAAAAAAAAAAAAAAAAGTAAAAAGTACAGAAGTAGGTTCGTTCTGAAGTAGTAGTACTTCAGAACGAACCTAGGAGAAACAGCTTGTCGATGAAAAAATTAGATAAGTGTTTTTTACTAATTTATATATATATATATATATATATATATATATTCGCATAAAAAGTTAAGATAGGGTATTCTAGAGTGGAGGTGTGCAATATCCTTTAGTAATTATAATCTGATATCTTTTACATTAGTAAAGACACCAGGTAAGACTATACAGCAAACAGTTGAGTTATCAAATAAAAGCTAACAACTGTTTACAGTATGTATACATGTTTCATAAATAAAAAGAAATCTGCGACTATAAAAATTAATCTTTAAAATAACATTTTCACGAACTTTTGCGTCACTTTAATTTTCTTTTAAAATGCGAGAACGAGAAAGCGTCACTTTAGTTTTCTTTTAAAATGCGAGACAAGACATCTTCAGATAACTAAATGCATCGGTGTGTTGAAAACAAATGTTCTTCATACTTGTTAAGAAAAAATTCTTCAATCTTTTCATTGGTTATCTAATTTTTTAATAATAAAAAATTGAAAATAAAATCTACTGTCAATTTATTTAAATTTTAAAATGAAAAAAAACTTCGTAAATTAAATTTTAACTATTACTATAAAGATTTTTTTTTGATTGAAAATGAAATTTCACTGAAAGAGAAAAATCTAGTTGCTAATTATTAACAAAAAGGTTTTCTTTAACAAAAAGTTTTTCTTTAAGCAATTTTACAATTTTAGTCGTAATACAGTTTTTTTGAGTTATTTTTTTTATAGTTTTCTTCTATTCATTAATATTATAATACTCGCACGCTTATGAATAACTTTTATTCATGAGCGTGAGGAGCTTTTGGTTTCACCAACTGCTTACCGACTAAAGAGTACTAAAGGTTATATATATATATATATATATATATATATATATATATATATATATATATATATATATATATATATATATATATATATATATATAAAACTAATATTATAACTATATATTAGGGTGTTTCAAAAATTTTTTTTTTTCGAAAATCAAAATGTGGAAAAGTTCATTCGTTGTCATGTCATGTGTTGTTTATGTATTAGTAGCTTATAGTGAAAATTATGTATTAGTAGCTTATAGTGAAAATTTCAGCCTTTCAAATCAACTCAAGGTAAAGAAGGTGGTTTTAGTCAATTTCTATAGATTAGAATATTATATTGCGAATTCATCATTTTGTAATAACTTTTTTAATGTTAGGAGAATTTAGCAAACACAACTTTTTATTTATGCAAATGTTTTAATAATATTATTAATAAAATTATTTTTTAGTTACTCGCACATTTTTATTTATAATGCATAACAAAAATTATTAAAAAACTAAAAAATAATATATTTAATGATTTTAATGACGTTAAAAAAAAAAAAGATTTGTTTGCTAATTCTCAAAAACATTAAAATTGCGCGCGGACATACGAAAGTTCTTAAATAATATAAAGTTTCATTTCATTAAAGTTTATTTTTCATTTGTTAACAGGCCCGGGTTAAGTACTTCGTGGCCTCCCGGCACTTCAGGCTTTCTGGCCCCTGTTGGCCTCCTAGCATTCAAATTTAACAGTTGTTTAAAATAAAGAAATCTTTGTAATTGTTGCGCTATGGCTTTATAATGTATTTTCTTTTGTATTTAAACAAGCTTCTCACGTTATTTATTATTAAAAACACGTCGTGATTAGTATAGGTTTTAAAATACCTTTCGTCTGCATTTTATGCTTGCAAATGCTGATTTTAGGTCGATGGAATCCAATACCCGGTTTTCTATTTAAACAAAAGAAAAATCTAAAAGACTGAAAAAAGCTCCAAAAAGAAGACATTTGTTCAATAAGTGAAAGTTAAGATCAGTAGGATATCGGTTAACAAGTTGCTGTGCACTGCAAGTAATCTCCAAGATATCCATGCTGCGGAGATTCACAAGAAAATCAAACAGAGAGTTCATTTCAGAACAGATTTTCTTTTTTTCATCTATATCACTCATTAGTTTGTCTGTGATCTCATTAACGTCTGCAATCATTTAAAATCGCCCTAAAAACACTTTAGTTTCCTCACTGTTAATTTCATCATCGTTATGCCTCATGTTCATCGTAATGCCATACTCTCTGAGCCTATGAACATAGACCGTTTTGAACTTGCTGCACGTAACGCTCCAGGGAGTTGTAAAGTTCTTCAACTATACTTAAATCAAGCTTTACGAATTACAGTTTCTTGTTAACTTTGTTAACCATTCCATGATTCTGTTCCGAATGATTATTAAAATAGCTGTCTGAAGTTGTTCCATTTTGGTCAAAAGTCAAAAGGCCTCTTGATTTTGATTTTTGATTGTCGTTAATATCAAGTAGTTAATATAGAAAATATTTGTTAATAAGTGTGCACAACTACAAATTAGATGTTTTTATTCGATTTTTGAAATAATTCTTAATCATCTTGTAAATAAGCATCAACTTGAGCTAACTAACGAGTTTGTGAGAGAGTCTAGGGAACCTTAACACGTATTCCAGCAAGGAACTTTGACTTTAAGATGCGTTGATGCGTTAATGCAAAGAACTTTTCCTTTAAGACTTCGATGCGTTGATGCAGAAAAGAAGTTACAAATTTTTTGAAGAAAGCTAAAGAAATTAATAGCAGCTCCATTGGATTCCGCGGCACTCACTCCTACAATGTTCAAATAGTGAGTAGCACACGGAATCTATTTGACGAGAACGTTGATGTCTTTAATTCTTGCTTATAAACCAATGTAGATACCAGACATTTTACTGGCATTGTCGTATGACTGGCCACAGCCATTTTGAATGTTGATCGTATACTAATCTAACTTTTTAAAAACGTTATCAAAACGTTTTGGAAGTTGCAAAATGATTATGCATGGGAATAAATGCTAAGAGACGCTCAACTGGATTTCTGTTTTGTACATAGGGAGTAGAATCAACGATAACCGTTACTTAAGGATGATCATATTACCTATGAATTCCATAACTTCGGAGGCTATTAAGTGAATGAGTTCTTTGCAAATCTTTTTAGATAAGTATGAGATCAATCTTCTCCTTTGTTTCCATGAGTTATCAAATGTTGGGCTGTTATTCAAAGATTAAAAATCTCTGGAACATGAGAGGAAGTCAAGGATAGAGGCCGATAATAATTTTTCTTTCAAATTATATCTCTCTCAAATATTCACTTAAATGCTCTAGCCCCTTGAACTAGCCCCTTGAGTGGCCTCCCGGCACGTTTCCAGTGTGTCCAGTCGTTAAACCGGCACTGATTGTTAAGCGACTTTTTTCAAATAATTTCAATAGTGTAAATAATTATAATAAAAAAACAACACGTGTATGCTATATATGATACGCATTTTTTTTTGCTTGGCAAAAAAAGTATTATTTAATACATTAATTTAGTGTAACAGTATTATTTGATGTTACGAAACAAACTACTGTACTGTAAGCTATATTTTATATTATAAATTTATAAACTGTACTACTAGCTATATTTTCAGACAATGCCTTCAGGTAAAAAATGCCACAATACAATACTAGAGCCAGCTGAAGATTTGCGACAGGCTGCAAGAAAGCGTAGACAGTTTTATTTGTTAGTATTTCCACTGCAAAGCTTTGCACCAAATCAACTTCCAACGAATGGAGAATTGCTCAGAAGGTTTTACTGGCTCAACATTAGAAAAAAAACTAGATAACGTCTGAAAAATTTCTGAATTTTATCTGTTTATTTTTACTTAACTATTTGATATTTTCTTAACACTACCAAAATGAACTGTAAAGTTGGATGTGCCCTTGCTTCTGGAAAAAGTTATTTGAAATACAGCAAGTTAGCTGAAGGAATGTGTGAAGAGAATTGGCGACAGACAATCAGAGGTGTTTGAGAGAACTAGTAAACTTGTGGGGCAAAGCTGGATTCGACAACAATTCTATACTCACAGAGCAGCAAATCAGAAACAAAATTACCAACAAGATCAAGAAGTATCAATCCTTAAAAAGACTCAAGACTCTACCAGAAGGAAGCTACTGCAAGAAAGTAAACAACTTTCTAAATGAAAGCAACTTTTTATTCCCAATTCATAAGGTTAACATCTATAGCTTGATAAAGAGTGATCCATTGAGGAACAAAGAGGCTCAAAAAGAGGACATTGAATTTCTAAAGCACTGTCTCAAAGGACGCATAGTCAAGATGGCGGGTATTGATAGCACATTTCAAAAAAATGCTTGTTTGACTGTGGAGAAAATAAGAATAATGGAAGAAAAAATGGGCTCACAAGATAAAAAGCTCAGAAATCAAGAAAAAAAGAATAAAAGAAAGGTAGAAGAACTAGAACAAAGAGAATTTGAAGTTTCCTGGTACACAGACAGTGATAGCCTTTCAGACTCTGACGAAGCTTTTATGCCTCCTACAAAGATCCAAAAGATTTCAGGGGAAGTAAAAGTTAGTCTTCTGCTTAGTATGGATGGACTCCTAAACAATTGGATCCTAATCATGACAAGATATGGTATTTATATTCGACCAGGAACCTGTTTATTGACATCTCTTTATAAAGCTGGCGGTATTAACATTGAGCAGTTGAAGATCTCAAGATCAACTCTGTCTAGGAAAGTACACACTGTAGTAGAGTCAGAAGCCCAGATCATCCGAGAGCAGAACATGGACAAAGTAAGAGATTTAAAGCTAGTGATTCACTTTGATACTAAAATTGTAAGGCAGTACACCAGTGAAGAAGCCATTTCCATGAAAGGATAGCTATAAGCGTTTTTTCTCCTGAAGCTGACCCTTTAGATTTTCTGCTTGGTATTTTGAAAATTAAAAGCACCTAGGAAAGCAACCAAGCTGTAGCCATTCAAAGTATCCTCGAATACTATGAGCTATCTGATCAAATTATTGGGGTGTGTGCTGACACCACAGCTAGCAACACACAAAAGAACAATAGAGCTATAAGAAATGTTATTGTTCATGCTTTGGGGAGGCGAGTTTTACTTCAGAAGCTATAGCCGCAAATACATAGAGAAGTTAATAAACTTGAAAGAATTGTCAAATTTGAATGGTCTCAGGATGCATTTAGACCAGGTACTCTTTTGCACAAACTTGCAGTTGAAACTAAAAAATTTTGCACTACAGCACTTCAGAGAAACACTTTCCAAAGAGAAGACTACAAGTATCTTTGCCAGCTCTGGCTTACTTCCTGGGTGCAGATATAACTAATTTCTTCTTTAAGTAGCCGGGAGCTCACCATGAGGCCAGGTTTATAAGTGACTGTCTTCTTGTCCTGCAAATGACACAAAACTATTATCCGAATGATTCAAAAACAGTAGAGCCTGCTATTCTCAAGAACATAAACACTGCTACAAATTACATTGTGTTTTTCCATGGTCTATTCTTTCTGAAGAGTCCTATGGCAACTCAAGCTCCTTCTAATGACCTAAGAGCTTTTAAGGTAACTTACCAGCTCCAAATGTTAGATGATTACAAAGCCTATGCTGATATTGGGAAAGTTCTCAACAAAAGCTTTTTACGGCACACTTGGTATCTAGCTCCCCAGCTTGCAGTTTTGTCTCTTGCTGACAGGGATCTAGATGCTGATGTTAAGAACAACATCCTTAACAAATTGCTGTATTTTGCTGTTCCAGAAAAAGAATATATGGTGCTTGAGAAACCTAGAATCCAGCCAGTTGTTGTTCCAATGTTATATCTTGATGGTTTTGTCACTGAGCAAAGTTATCTTCTCTTTTTTCTCCTAGAAATCACTATGGAAGAGCTTTTGCTGTGGAGGGAGAAAGGTATAGCTGCTTGCGAAAGTGAAAGAGACCCTAAGTTATTTGTCAAGTTCTCTGCTTAAAAACCCCTTACAAAGAAGTACCTGCAGAATACCTGCAGGTACTTCTTTGTAACAACAAGTATTACTACTGTCATCATGCTTTTGTTGCTTTTCAACTCTATTTAGAACAATTATCTGAAATTAAATTGTCACAAAGATCTGTATCTTCTATATTCTATTAGATATATTTTAAATCGAAACCAGTGTTTTACGACTGTTTTAAATTTAAAACTATCTATATAATATTCAGGAAAAATTCTATTATATAAAAATTGCTTTACTATAAGCTACTAATACATAATGATAACAATTAAACCTTTCCACATTTTTTTTTGAGACACCCTAATACATATATATATATATATATATATATATATATATATATATATATATATATATATATATATATATATATATATATATATATATATATATATATATATATAAGATCTACTGGAAAGATCTGTCCATTTTCGGTACAAAATAAAATACAAATTTTTAATATCACCCACAATCAAACAATATAATTGCCATTATTTTCAATGACATCTTGCCATAAAGTTAGTAATTTGTATATTCGATTTTTAAAAAACGTTGTATTCTTTGATTTAAAAAATTGAACCAGCACTTGTTTGATATCTTCCTTATTTTCGTATTTCTTGCTATTCAAGAAATTTTGTAAGAAAAAAACAAGCAATAGTCGGAGGGCACTAAGTCCGGGAAATATGGTAGATGCAACATAATTTCCCAGCTTAGTTCTGCAATTTTTTGACTAGTCCATAAAGCAGCATGAGGCCTGGCATTATCATAATGCCATATGATGTCCTTCCTATTGAACATCACCAGCCTTTTTACTTGGATTTTTGTCTTTAAATTATCCAATACCTAAATTATATGACAATACTTCTCTGAATTAGGCTTTTCATTTGGTTTTAAAAGCTCATAATGTATTGGTACTTGAATGTCCCACCATATACACAACATTCTTGTATTTAGAGTCAAATGTGGTTTAGATGTGGAAGGGCTAGGTTTTCGGGGTTAACAATATGCCCTTTTTTTAACGATATTTTTGTAAGTAATCCACTTTAGATGTATGTGGTTCATAACTTAGATGTGTGTAAATCCACTTTCCACCCCCAGTAATCATCCTGTTCAGGAATGGTTCGGTTCCGAGCAAGTAGAGATGTGTATATGACAATTAGATTATTCAAATTCCTCTGACTTAATTCATTTGGCACCCATCTTGAATATTTTCATGCTAAATCTATCTTTCAAATATGGACTGAAACAGTTTGCTGAGCTGTTTAAGTGTTTCTGCAATTATGGATGTTGTCAAAAAAGGATCTTGTTTTAATATGTCCTTAATAATGTCGTTTTCAATCAAAGATGGACACCCAGAGTGTGACCGACCAGAAAGAAATCACCGGTTTAATATGTTTGGAACCATCTTATATATATATAAATATATATATATATATATAATATATATATATATATATATATATATATATATATATATATATAAGATGGTTCCAAGTCTCTTGTGCCATCTACTAAAATTCATTCTCGTGTTACTCGTCATTCAATTAAGTCTCATCCTTTTTCTGTTACTGTTACTAAGTGCTCCAAAAACTCTTATTTGTCTAGTTTTTTTCCTCGAACATCAGTTCTTTGGAATTCGCTTCCTTCATCTTGCTTTCCTCATTCATATAATTTGCAATCTTTTAAGTCGTCTGTCAATCGTTATCTTGCTCTACGATCTTTATCTTTTCTCTTCCAGTAACTTCCAACACTAATTAGTGGTTGCTTGCAGCCTTGATATTAAAATATATATATATATATATATATATATATATATATATATATATGTCCTATCTGAAGCAGTACCTTCATCAAACACTTTCAATAAATACCTACATGCGTCTGTAGCATTTCTTCCTTATTGAAACTCTTATAAAACACAGTGACATAAATGAACTTTATCAGTAGTCATGTTTACACTATCACTTTGTAAAATAGAAAAACGTAAAATAATCTTGTTTGAGTTAATTTGCAACATCTGTATGAATATTTATGAATATTTATGTATGTACGTATGCATGTATGCATGTATGTATGTATGTATGTATGTATGTATGTATGTATGTATGTATGTATGTATATATATAAAATTTAACTATAAAAGTATTATGTATATAAAAGTAGTATGTATATATATAAAATTTAATGCATTTTGAATTCGCCTCAAAAGGGTTTTCCAGCAACTTGATTACAAAGAAACTATTCAAAAAAAAAGCTTTTATCAGTTTTATCGCTCATTTTTATAGTTGGGTAAAATAAAAACAGTAGACAAATAGACAAAGCAGTTTTCAATAAAACAAATCCTAGGTTTAGCAACAGCAAAAATTACCTCAATCAACCAATACATTTTAATCAAAATGTAAGCTGAGAACTTGTCAGAAGAATGCCAGGTAAAAAAGTTATTGGTTATTACATTTTAATAATAAAACCAAAATCAGAAGCATATTTAAATCTTTTTCCAATCCTAAAAAAGTTTCCAAAAATGATTGATAGACCATCATGTAGTTCACCATTAGAAACAGATTTTATGGACAACAGTGCAGGTCAGTTATCTCAAAAAAATTAAGATATATTTTTTTTATTAATAAAATAACCTGCATTTTCTTTACTTTGTGTTTTTTTTTTAACTTCCATCTTTTTAAAGTTTGAAAATACAACCAGATTGCTATCTTCCTGTTTCAAAAATACAATCAGATTGCTATCTTCCTGATTCTAAAATACAATCAGATTGCTATCTTCCTGATTCAAAAATACAATCAGATTGTCTTTCTGATTCGATCTTGTTATTCTGATTCGAAAAAGATCAAGATTAAAACCTTATTTTTTTGTTCTTAACATTTTTATTAGAAGCATGTCCAGTAAGCACAGAACATTTTTAAAACGTTTAAATACACTTTAATACGTTTTTTAAATAATTTAAAAATGTCTTGTGCTCACTAAGTACGCAAAAATACAATGTTTTCTCAATCTTACATTGCCATCAGGATGTTCCACCTCTCGATTTGGCATTCATACTTTATAAACCAAAGCACCTTATTATAATTTGTTAATGAAAAAAATGCTTAAAAGCCTAAATCTCGACTGAATATTCCGACAAAAGAATTTTTTATTTTTTGCATATTTTACTTAATTGCTGAAATTAAGTTTTAAAAAAGAGTAAATTTAACCTCAAAATATTATTGCAATCAAAATATGAGAATGCATATTTCTATAATACACAGAATATTACTATAATACACCAAATATCTCTATAATACACAGAATATCTCTATAATACACACAATATCTCTATAATACACACAATATCTCTTTAATACTCAGAATATCACTAATACACTGAATATCTTTATAATACACAAAATATCTCTATAATATGCAGAATATTTTTATAATACACAGAATATCTCTATAATATCCAGAATATTTCTATAATACACAAAATATCTCCATAATACACAGAACATCTCTATAATACACCGAATATCTCTATAATATGCAAAATATCTTTATAATACACAGAATATCTCTTTAATACACACAATATCTCTATAATACACACAATATTTCTATAATACGAAGAATATCTCTAAAATACACAAAATACCTCTATAATACAAAGAATATCTCTATAATATGCACAATATCTCTATGATAGACACAATAGCTCTATAATTATAGCATCTGTATGATATTTTGTTGACTATTAGATATTTCCGTTAAATAATCATGTCTGCGAATTATAAAAAGATGAAAAAAATTAAAATGATTAATTTTGCGGTATCATAAAATAAAAAATTTTTGTTGCGAAAAAAACCCAGACCACAGATTCTTTTTTGTTTTCAAAAAAATCTTCTTAAAATCCCAATTGCTTGTCCAAATTTGAATGAGATTTAAAAAAAATATGTTTTTTAGGTAAAATGAACGTAGTTTAATAATATGATCTGTTCTGATCGCTTATTGGTGCTTTTTCTTAATTAATAGCTCCTTATTGGTCGGAATTCTAGTATTTTTAGTAAAAATTGATAGAAATATTGTATTTTGACAACTATATATAGTTAATATATGTCAGAACCGATTAGAACTAGGATCCATAGTAAACTAAGGACCTCTTTAAAAAGATTTTAACTAATTTCATGTTAACTCTGATGAGCGGAATTGATTTAAAGACTCCAAAATGGTGTTTTTTAGATTCACTATTACAGGCTTCACAGAAAATACTTATGAAGTGTGCAGGAGTGTAGAAAATACTTATCAAATGTGCAAGAGTGTAGAAATCAACATACATGCAAATGGAAAATTTTAATTGCTAACGCTAAACCAAAAATTAGTGAAAATTCAAGGCTAAATCAAAAAATAGTAAAAATTTCTCATGCAAAAAAAAAAAAAAAAAAGAAAGAAAAGAAACAACAAATCTATAAACTTGAATCATTGTATTATTGCAGCTTATTACAAGTTCTTCAACATTTTCTGACTTTTAACTGTGAAAATATATTATTTGTCATTTTTCTATTGTTCAAAACATAAAATATATAAGATTTTATTTTGGTTACCATCATTTGGTTTTATATTTGATGATACTGGTGATAAGTTTTTGTTAGGCCATCTTTATTAAGAGTACAATTGTTCCGCAATTTTAAGCTACATTTGTTTTTATAAGTGCATTTTATTTCAAGAATAACCATGGTTATTCCTATGGCAACCAAATCTTACAATAATATGAAGAAGAAAAAACCAATGTCATTTACTTTTACAGAGTATGTGCTTTAACTAATAAATTTTAAAATTATTTTGTGCATGAACTTTAAAATAATAAACAAAGCAACCTGTCTATCTACAAAAAACTCTAATTTCTAAAGTAAAACTAAGACTTTTTTGAAAGCAAACAAAAACAACTTTATAACATCAACGCAGACACAATTTTTAAAAATGAATATTTGTGCCTTGAATATTCAACATCAAAAGATAAAATAAAACATTTAATACTATGTTTCCATATCTACTTTACTTTTTATAATTTTTTATAAAGCATTTTTTGGTGACCAAAGAAAAGCTTTTTTTTTTTAATACAAAACCATAAATATGTTTTTAGGTGATTAAAGGAAAGCTTTTTTTTAAATACAAAACCATAAATATGCTTTAAATTTGTTTTAACCGTTATCCCATTTTAGATTAAACTTATTTTTTGTCAAATGAAAACTTATTAAAGTAAAATTTGGACTTTTTTTTTAAGATCAATATTTTGACCTTTTTTGTTTATCCTTTTGATTTTTAAAAAAGGTTCCTAGATTCAGATCTGTTGTTAATTTTTGCTTGACCTGTATGCTTTTTGATCTTTTCAAATATAAGCTTTTCTCATATTTGATTGGATCCAATTCTATATAAGATAAGAAAATCCTGAGTATTATTAGAAATGTATTCAAATGCAGTCCCTGCAATAATAGTGTTTAATAAAACATTATGAAGAGGTTTTATTCCTATTTTTTTTATTCATTAACTTAACTTACATTTTTCATAGACTCATTTTTACATTTCCCATTTTTAAAGGTCATTTACAGATATTTTATTAATAAAAGAACTAACCTGAATTAGCTGAAGATGATGATGAAGATGATAACATTGAATTTGTGCCAGTACAGCTTTGCTTACCAGAACTATCACTATCAATGTCATTATCAGAATTTTCAAAATTAGATGCATTTTTTACAATACTGAGGTGTTCTTTTCTGCGCTTTAAAGCAACAATACGACGTTCAATTGATGTGAATATTTTTTGACAATCATTTGGTCCACACTTTAAAGTAAAAATTTTTTTTTAAAGCAAAAGTAAAAATTTTTACAATCAACATAAAAAACTATTTGAGAATAACACAGCAAACCACAGAATAAAAAATGTTATTAAAATATTAAATGTTAATCTAGTCTTATTTTAATGAAGCCATATGCCCTTTTTTACGATATAGCCATATGCCTATTTTAATGGTATGCCCTCAGAGTTTTAGGACTCAAACTATAGATTTTTAACTCTTAAACAACTTGGTTGTATATAGAAGATTTTTAACTAACTCTTAAACAACTTGGTTGTATATAGAAGATTTTTAACTAACTCTTAAACAACTTGGTTGTATATAGAAGATTTTTAACTCTTAAACAACTTGGTTGTATATAGAAGATTTTTAACTAACTCTTAAACAACTTGGTTGTATATAGAAGATTTTTAACTAACTCTTAAACAACTTGATTGTACAACATATTTTTGACATCTGGTAAAATTTTGTTTTAAGTGAAACTAAGAAATGATTAAAATTTTTTTAAAATTCATAAAAATCATATTGGGTAAACACAGAAAAATCTGCTCAACTTTAAATTGAGATTTCTCTAAAACCATTAAGGCTCTTTAATTCTTTTTTTTTTTAAATATGTTTAAATTAAATAGGTTTCAACTTAATTTTAAGGGGTTTGATAGGCTGTTTGGCATGAGATTGAACTTTATAGTGATTCATGCATTGTTTTACAATTTTTTTTTATTTTTCATGTTATTGGTGACATTAATCCACTTTTTTTGGAAGTCCTTTTTATTTTTTGTTACTCCACCTGTCTTACAAAGAACTCCTTTTTTTTTCTATTGCCCAAAAATCTTCAATCTTGTGCTCATCAGGACAATTTTGAGAATGCGCATCTTAAGGAACAACTTTCACATAATTATTTTGCACCCCAGAAGAACTTTTTTGGCTAAAAGAGACATCATTATTTGTGTTTTTTCATAAATGACAAAAGTCTTTTTTGGAGGCATTATTTGATTTAGAGATCCACAGTTTAAGTCTTCTTAGTGACAAAACAAGAGGACTGCATACCATAGCTACAAACTGCAAGAAAATACAAAGAACTTGGATGCAAATTTTTCTTGTAGAATATATTTAAATTGATCATCGACAGGATTATTCTCATAGTAAAATTGTTGACACAAAATTTGTGAAAAATCTGCCTTACAATATGTTTTGTCGTCTTTAATTATGCACATTTATCTGCCATTATTTTAACCAACTTCTTTGTTTATCAAATTCCGTTAATTTCACAATTTAAGCTTCTCTTACATGTATTTTTCTTATGAAATACTTTGATTCCAGGATTTGTTAGTACTTTTTTGATATAAGAACATAAAGTCTTGAATTTTCTTGCTAGATCTTGCTGTGGTTTGGATTTCTGGCTATTGAAAAGAGAACCGACTGGTTTTATAGAGAATTTTCTTTCCAGGTTTTCTCTTGAAGCTTTGACTAGTCTTAAACTTATTTATAATATGTATGACTGTAGATTTTGGGACATTTGTAATATCTATGACTGTATTAAAGATAAGGAAGTTATGTTTAATTAAAAAAAATTAAAGAAATAAAATGCATTTTGATTGACTGGATTTTTCCGTGTCCACTCAATAAATCTTTGCTAATTATAGATATTATACATTATTTTAGTTTAAATTAATTTTATTATTATTAATTTATTGAAAAACTTGTTGCCATTTTAGCATTGAAATTTCTGCTACTGTTTTTAGCTTTTCATAAGATGGTTTAAACCTTATGATTGAGATAAATGGCATCTAAAAATAAAAAAATCTTGGAAAATATTACCTGAAAATGTTATGGGAAATATTACAAACCTAATAAAAGCAAACCATCACATAAAAAGTTGGTATAAATCTATAGCACACTAATCTAATGAAAATCAAATAAAATTTGGAAACGATAGGAGAGAAATTTTTTTTATTGAAAACATTATTTATTAATATAAAACTAATATATTAAATATGAATAGTTTCTTGTTGATTATTATATATAATATAAAATGTAAAAAAAATTTTTTTATATATTATATACAAAATTTTTTTTAACTTACATTTAATAAAAAGAGTTTAACTTCTTGAGAGTCTGGTGTAATACCACTTATGCGCACATTTTTTTCTCGAACTTTTTCACAGCACATTTCAGGCCATAGCATGGTGTTTAAAAGTACAATATTTGTACCTTGGGTTCGAAATACTAAAAAAATCAAAAAAAATATTTTTTATAATAAATATAGTAAGTTTTAATATATTATAAGTTTAATATATTGCAAGTTTTAATATATCTTATATTTAATTAACATTAGTAAAATACTACTTTAGATTGAGCAGTAAAATATTACTCTAGATTGAGAAGTAAAATATTACTTTAGATTGAGCAGTAAAATATTTCTTTAAATTGAGCAGTAAAATATTTCTTAGAGTTTTAAGTTGAATATGTACACTAAGAAGTATTCTGTTTGATCAGGAAACAGAAATATGAAAATCAAATACAAGAAAAACACACAGAAGAGGTAGGGAAGAAAAACCATCAACATTGTTTTCATTAATGATTTTAATATATTATTAAAATTTCAACTTTTTGCTATTTTGCTAATGACAATAAATCTTCAAAAAAATTAAACAAATACATTTATCATGATTTATCAATTTAAAACTCTGCATTAAATTGACTCAATTAGTAAGTTAATTGAGTCAATTCAATTGACTCTATTAGTAAGTTTTTTTAGTAACTATTTCTTAAAGAATATTTGATAATAAGATACTGTTCCTAAGGCTTCTGATCACTTGGTTCATTACTTGGTTATTAAATTATTATTGTTACTGTACTTTTATTATTTCTATTATTACTGTTATTGTAATAAGTATTAGTTATAGTACTGATATCAATATTATCATTATTATTATTATTATTATTATTGTTATTATCATCAGTATCATTATTGTTATTACCATTATTATCATTTTCATTATTATTGTTATTATTGCTATTAATATTCCAATTGGAATAACTATTGTTACAATTACTTACTCCTTATTATTATTGTTAATCCATAAAGAAAACAATACTATTGTTAATCCATAAATATAACAATACTATTAAATCAAAAAATATTGTTAATCTATAAAAATAACAATACAATTGTTAATCAATAAAGATTACAATACTATTATCTTTATCTTGTACTATTTGTAAAAATCTTTAAAATTTTACAACTTATTTTAAAATATTTTTAAATATTAATTGACTAATTTAATAATTTAAATTTATTAAATAATTTAACTTGAACCAACAGTAATAATACATATTAAAAACTTTCTGTACCTATCCTTGACTGAAACAACCCATCTGACTGTGTAATATCATTTAGTCTTAATGTTCCTCTTCCTTTTTCTTGCCATGTTTTTGTTTTACTATTGAATTCATGCAACTTGCATAAAACCTAAGAATAAAACCAAAGAACAAAAACTAAGAAAAAAACCTAAGAATAAAACCAAAGAATAAAACCAAAGAATAAAACCTAAGAATAAAACCAAAGAACAAAAACTAAGAATAAAACCAAAGAATAAAACCTAAGAATAAAAACCTAAGAATAAAACCTAAGAATAAAACCTAAGAATAAAACCAAAGAATAAAACCTAAGAATAAAAACCTAAGAATAAAACCTAAGAATAAAACCTAAGAATAAAAACCAAAGAATAAAACCTAAGAATAAAACCAAAGAATAAAACCTAAGAATAAAACCTAAGAATAAAACCTAAGAATAAAACCAAAGAATAAAACCAAAGAATAAAACCTAAGAATAAAACCAAAGAATAAAACCAAAGAATAAAACCAAAGAATAAAACCTAAGAATAAAACCTAAGAATAAAAACCTAAGAATAAAACCTAAGAATAAAACCTAAGAATAAAAACCAAAGAATAAAACCTAAGAATAAAACCTAAGAATAAAACCTAAGAATAAAAACCAAAGAATAAAACCAAAGAATAAAACCTAAGAATAAAACCTAAGAATAAAACCTAAGAATAAAACCAAAGAACAAAAACTAAGAATAAAACCTAAGAATAAAACCTAAGAATAAAACCAAAGAATAAAACCTAAGAACAAAAACTAAGAATAAAACCTAAGAATAAAACCTAAGAATAAAACCTAAGAATAAAACCTAAGAATAAAACCTAAGAATAAAACCTAAGAATAAAAACCAAAGAATAAAACCAAAGAATAAAACCTAAGAATAAAAACCTAAGAATAAAACCTAAGAATAAAACCTAAGAATAAAAACCAAAGAATAAAACCTAAGAATAAAACCTAAGAATAAAACCTAAGAATAAAAACCAAAGAATAAAACCAAAGAATAAAACCTAAGAATAAAACCTAAGAATAAAACCTAAGAATAAAACCAAAGAACAAAAACTAAGAATAAAACCTAAGAATAAAACCTAAGAATAAAACCAAAGAATAAAACCTAAGAACAAAAACTAAGAATAAAACCTAAGAATAAAACCTAAGAATAAAACCAAAGAATAAAAACCAAAGAATAAAAACCTAAGAATAAAACCAAAGAACAAAAACTAAGAAAAAAACCTAAGAATAAAACCAAAGAATAAAACCTAAGAATAAAACCAAAGAACAAAAACTAAGAATAAAACCAAAGAATAAAACCTAAGAATAAAAACCTAAGAATAAAACCTAAGAATAAAACCTAAGAATAAAAACCAAAGAATAAAACCTAAGAATAAAACCTAAGAATAAAACCTAAGAATAAAAACCAAAGAATAAAACCAAAGAATAAAACCTAAGAATAAAACCTAAGAATAAAACCAAAGAACAAAAACTAAGAATAAAACCTAAGAATAAAACCTAAGAATAAAACCAAAGAATAAAACCTAAGAATAAAACCAAAGAACAAAAACTAAGAATAAAACCTAAGAATAAAACCTAAGAATAAAACCAAAGAATAAAACCTAAGAACAAAAACTAAGAATAAAACCTAAGAATAAAACCTAAGAATAAAACCTAAGAATAAAACCTAAGAATAAAACCTAAGAATAAAACCTAAGAATAAAAACCAAAGAATAAAACCAAAGAATAAAACCTAAGAATAAAACCAAAGAATAAAACCAAAGAATAAAACCTAAGAATAAAACCAAAGAACAAAAACTAAGAATAAAACCAAAGAATAAAACCTAAGAATAAAAACCTAAGAATAAAACCTAAGAATAAAACCTAAGAATAAAAACCAAAGAATAAAACCTAAGAATAAAACCTAAGAATAAAACCTAAGAATAAAAACCAAAGAATAAAACCAAAGAATAAAACCTAAGAATAAAACCTAAGAATAAAACCTAAGAATAAAACCTAAGAATAAAACCTAAGAATAAAACCTAAGAATAAAAACCAAAGAATAAAACCAAAGAATAAAACCAAAGAATAAAACCTAAGAATAAAACCTAAGAATAAAACCTAAGAATAAAACCTAAGAACAAAAACTAAGAATAAAACCTAAGAATAAAACCTAAGAATAAAACCTAAGAATAAAACCTAAGAATAAAACCTAAGAATAAAACCTAAGAATAAAACCTAAGAATAAAACCTAAGAATAAAACCTAAGAATAAAACCAAAGAATAAAACCAAAGAATAAAACCTAAGAATAAAACCTAAGAATAAAACCTAAGAATAAAACCTAAGAATAAAACCTAAGAATAAAACCTAAGAATAAAACCTAAGAACAAAAACTAAGAATAAAACCTAAGAATAAAACCTAAGAATAAAACCTAAGAATAAAACCTAAGAATAAAACCAAAGAATAAAACCAAAGAATAAAACCTAAGAATAAAACCAAAGAATAAAACCAAAGAATAAAACCTAAGAATAAAACCTAAGAATAAAACCAAAGAATAAAACCAAAGAATAAAACCTAAGAATAAAACCAAAGAATAAAACCAAAGAATAAAACCTAAGAATAAAACCTAAGAATAAAACCTAAGAATAAAACCTAAGAATAAAACCTAAGAATAAAACCTAAGAATAAAACCTAAGAATAAAACCAAAGAATAAAACCAAAGAATAAAACCTAAGAATAAAACCAAAGAATAAAACCAAAGAATAAAACCTAAGAATAAAACCAAAGAATAAAACCAAAGAATAAAACCTAAGAATAAAACCAAAGAATAAAACCAAAGAATAAAACCTAAGAATAAAACCTAAGAATAAAACCTAAGAATAAAACCTAAGAATAAAACCTAAGAATAAAACCTAAGAATAAAACCTAAGAATAAAACCAAAGAATAAAACCAAAGAATAAAACCTAAAAATAAAAACCTATACATACTAGTTTAAATAACAGATACTTTTTTAATTTGATTTAGAAAAAAGTTCGTTTCAAAAACATTAGGAGGAATGAACACATATGACAATAAATAGATTAGATTTATAACAAAATTATGTAAAAAAAAAATGAACACATGACAATGAATAGCTTTATAACAAGGTTATGTAGAAAAAAAAGTTTTGTTTCAAACACATTTGGATATATGACATATTTCAATGAACAGATTTATAACAAGGTTGTTTAAAAAAAAAAAAAAAAGACTTTTCACATAAAC
>NC_061168.1:16343293-16618293 GCF_022113875.1 Hydra vulgaris
ATCTAAGAAAAAAGAAAATCAAATAAAGAAAAGAAAGAAAAGTTGTCTTTACTATTATTGTAATATATGAATATATTTTTATCATTTATTTAGTCTCCTAGGTAACATTTATTAGTGTTTTTTTTTTAGTCTATCATGTTCTGGTTTTTGGCAACTCTGAAGAAGGAGCTCTAAAGAAGCTTATAGACTACTTTAGGAAAAAAATTAAAACTTTTAGGTTAAAGGAAAAATCAATTTTTAAATCTGCAGCGGTTATGTATAATGGTGGCAAAGATTCCAGGACTCTGGGACATTTTTACAAAAACCTCAACAAAACTTCTGCATTATCGATTGAATGAATCTTAACATGCATTAATAATACATAATTATAATTCATATTTTCCCCTGAACACCAGTTACCATACTTTTTTTTTTTTTTTTTGTGTATATATTTTTATTGTTCATTTTTGTGTGCAGATTTTTTGTCTTCTTTAAAAACAATGATAAATGTGACAATCTATTTGTAGGTATTGAAAAAAGATATATTGTGATGAAAGATAAGTTTACTCGATCAAAACCAGCTTTCAATATCAAGAGATTGTTGTTGTTGCTCTTGACAAATTAAAGACTTTCATTAAAGTTTGGATGATCTTTTCTTTCAGCTCTTTTTATCAAGTAAATTTAGAAAACTTTTTACAACTATTGAATCCTATCAAAGTATTAAAGCTGTCCTTGATGGACAACACTCTTTTATCTTCAGTAACCTGAGATACAAGATTCCACCATTGGTTATGTGTTGTTTCTCATCTATACTAATGATCACCATGATAATCTTACACCATGATAATCTTACATCTAATTTTACATCATGAGTTTACAGTGAAACTCATGAACCTGATTTTTGATTTGTGACAGCTTAAGCTCACAGCAGCAAATTTGAATTAGTTTACTAATAATTATTATAGTATTAATAATAATTTTAATATAATAATAATATTTATAATTACTATTATAAATAATATACAATTAATAATAATAATGCTGATATACCTTGTTTGGTGAATACAAACTTACTCAACCTTCTACTGAATCTTCTACTATTAGTCTTCTCATTTTTCACCTCATTAACCTTTATACTCCAAAAGTACGCCTTTTGGCATTTTCACAAGATCACTGATTTTACACCATTAAGAAATAGTTCCTCATGTGACAAGTAAATAAAATACAAATTTTTTGAAGACTGTTTTCTTGCTTTTTCAATTTTTTTCATCTTTTCAACTTTTCTTATTCTTTTCAACATAAATAGTTTGCTTACAGCTTTGTTGGCTTTGTTGAACTTGTTAAACAAAAAGTGTTTTAAATTTTTGTTTCAAGCACTGGCATTTAGCACAAAAGCAATTTATTTTTATTATGTGATTAAATACAATACAAAATCACATTTTTATCAATTTTATACAAAATCACACACATGATTTTTTTGATAAAAATTGGCTCACAATAAATCATTAAAAGGCTAATCAAAAGCACAAAAAATAACACCACAATTACTTAAATATAGCAATTTTAACTAATCACTTTCGATTCCTTATCTAAAAATCACTATCGAAATTTACCAAACAATTGGATTGTGGTAACGTCAGTACTTATTAGATTCATTTAAAACAAGATAGACTCAACTATCATCAACATTTTTTCCATAAATAATATTATTTTCCATAAGAACTATATATTTCAAAAAAAGATTTCTGAGAAGAGTTAATAACAAGGAAATTATTAAACTTTTACAACTACATCGTTGTCCAAAGTCCAGTTAATCTACTTTAAGTCTCTGTATGCCAATTTTTGTATAAATTTAATACAATTCACCAAAGCTTTTTACAAATACATTCTGAACCTTTTTTATAACAAAATAAAATAAATTGAAAGATAATTTTTAGTGGTAAATAGAAAAAAACGATACAGCCCTAGTAGTTTTAAACAAAACTAAATGTATAAAAATAAAAGAAAAAGCATGATAAATGTAAGCAAAATTTAAAAAAAATCAACAAAAACAACAATTACAGAAAAAAAAACTTTTTAAAATGAACATTAAAAAAAACTTATTTTTTTACAGTATCTAATAACTCACTTTTGTTTTTTTGTTTGCCTCCTCAAACTGATCAGTCTCTACATAAAAAGAAAAATTAAGAATAAATTTAAAATTACCATTTTATATCTTATTTTTAAAGTTAACACAACAAAACACCTTAATAATTTTAGTTGTTTTTATGCAAATGCAACCTCGTAAAACTCAGTGAAAATTGCTGAGCTGCAAAGTCTTATACTAGATTTCCACTGTGACTCTCCTCATCTTAATGAGAATCAATAAACACTTTGGTACCTTTTCGAAGCAAGAAAAAAGAAAAAATATATATTTACTTGGTGCAAAATTTAGCCTTTTATTTAGTTTAGTCCTTATGTTGATATTTTCTTGTCACAGATTGTCATTATTATTATTATTATTATTATTATTATTATTATTATTATTATTATTATTATTATTATTATTATTATTATTATTGCTAGATACTTCAAAACAGTGAGGCTAGGATCATTGCTTGTGTTCTTAATACAACCATATCCTATAGATATAGTTGTATTATAAGTAAATAAAACCAATTTAGAGGTAAGATTATCAGGAAGACCAGATAGATTAAAAAGGTTATTATGATTTTAAGATACACCAAAAAGAAGCAATAACAAATATTCAGGTTAAGTAAAATTCAAACCACAACCTAAAAACCTTAGAAGGTTTCTAAGAAATATTAGATATTAAAAGATTTATCCATAGAGCCTTATCAATTTGCTCTGAAAATTTTGTAAATAAAGAAATCAATTTCCTAATAGATGTATTTACTGAGAATAGATGTGAAAAAAAAAATATATATATATAACCTTGCAAATACTGTAATAAAAAAACAACACTTAAATAATGAAATAGTCTCATTTAACAATGAAGGAACCATGCCAACTATTTCACTACGTGGAACCCAATGCTATTACCAAAACTTCAAAAAATATTTAGGAAAACAGTTCTTAAATCTAATACAAATTTTAAATCTTTGCTAACCTCACACAACAAAACAAAAAAATATTAAAACTATATCAATAGTAAATAAACCATCAAATAGCTATCTTGGTGTATACCTAATAGAATGTATACAAAAATACATTGGCAAAACAAAAATAGTAATGGTAAATAAAGGGAGCGCTAAAAATGTTTAAAACAAAGCCTGAAAATTTTGAAAGAATACATACATATATATATATATATATATATATATATATATATATATATATATATATATATATATATATATATATATATATATATATATATATATGTATATATATATATATATATATATATATATATATATATATATATATATATATATATATATATAAACATATACTTTTATATGTTTATATATATTTATATATTATATATTATATATTATATATATATATATATATATATATATATATATATATATATATATATATATATATATAATATATATAAACATATACTTTTATATGTTTATATATATAATATATAATATATATATATATATATATATATATATATATATATATATATATATATATATATATATAAACATAAAAGAGTTAAAAATGACAGTAGCAGGTAAAAATAACAGCAACAAATATAAATAGCAATTAAAATAAAAGAAACAAAAGTAAATAAATTAAACCTTGGCTATCATCACTAATTGCCCTTTTCCGATTTTCTAAAAAAAAAAATTCAGAAAGAAATAAAAAATACATAAAGTATATACAATATAAAAAAATTAAGGTTTATATAACATTAAAAACAGAAAACTTTGTTATTAATGATCTTTTTTATCAAGGATTTTGCTATAGAATTTAATGGCTCTATGTAAAGGAGACAAACATAAAGTGTACAATAAATTTTTTCATATTCTATGAAAAAAGTTTGCGGAAAGCCACATGAAACCACAAGCTTCAATATCCCACTAACAATAAAATTATCTTAACAATTAAATGATAAGTAAAACATTGCAAAAAATGTTTTATTAGTTGTTGTTTTTTATGTTACTTTTAAAGTTAAAGCAGATTTTATAAATGGGAAAAAAAAATTTACATTACGATTATAGATGAAATTACTTCATTATGATTAAAAATAAAATTATAAAAACAAAGAACAAGCACACAAAGAATGTAACAGAAAGATTATAACATTGACTAAATAAACATGTTTATTTATAAATTTATTTATAAACATCTATACTAAATATATATATATATAAATATATATATTAATATATACATAAATATATATATATATACATATTATGTATAATGTAATTGAAATATATCTTAATAATTATTTAGTTTTCACTATATTATTTGCTCTACTAATTATATAAAACGCTGTATTGAGCACTCTTACTGGAAATATTAACATAATTCCTACAATACATATATATATATATATATATATATATATATATATATATATATATATATATATATATATATATATATATATATATATATATATATATATATATATATATATATATATATATATATATATATATATATATATATTATATATATATATTCTACAATATATATATATATATATATACATATATATATATATATATATATATATATATATATATATATATATATATATATATATATATATATATATATATATATATATATATATATATATTCTGTATATATATTATGATTTTAAGATACACCAAAAAGAAGCAATAACAAATATTATTGGACGTATCTGGTTTCTGCAGCCAGCCATTTACATACGCTATAATTATTAACAAACAGTTATTTATTATTACTGTTACTATTTGCTAATAAAATATATTTGATTAGATTAAACAGATTGGAGTTAAAAATAAAAATCAGCAAAAAATAGAAAAAATCCTATAATACTGTGATACGGTTATAACACTGTGTTTTGGAAAAATAAAAAAAATTAAAAACCACAGGTAGTAAAATAACAAAAGAGCTCCTTTGTTAGCATTACTTTCTAAAAAGGGACAATAAATTCTCTATTCCTGTAATATATTATAAAAATAAAAGAATACGACAACCATTTACCATGACAACCATTTTAGAGCTTTTACAAATGAAAGGAGAATATATTTTACTTAAAAATAAAAGGAATTAAAAAGTACTCTAATAAAACCCTTTAGTTTAATATTTTAAAAAGAAAAAATTATGTTTACCAGCTTTTGGTGTCAAAACAATATTCTCAGCAGCTGTGGATAACGCAGAGGGTCTCAAAGTAAATCCTTTAGATGGACTTTCTTTTTCTATGAATAATAATTGTTTGAAACAAATAGATGTTCTATTGAATATCATATATTCCCTAACTTAAATATTCAGTAAATAGGGCAGGTTTTGGATAATAAAAATAATTTGCCTACACCTCCTTTTTTAAATAATACTTATATTTACACAAATAAAATAATATAAATTATTTTCTAATATAAAATGTTAGAAAATAAAAAAAGATTTAATTTAACTTTTGGTGAATGAATAAGAAACTTTTGGTGAATAAGAAACTTTCAATAATAGTTATTTTATTTCATATTTTTTATATTAAATTTTGCTTTTAAACTTTTTGCTTTAACAACCCACTACCAATTAAAGTAGCATATTGTAAACAATAAAAATATTTTAAATGCTTTTTCAAAATTTAAATGATTTTATGAAATTTTAGTGTTTTTCCAAATAACATCCTGATGAACAAAATTTTAGTGTTTTTCCAAATAACATCCTGATGAACAAAATTTTAGTGTTTTTCCAAATAACATCCTGATGAACGATTTTTAAAACTCTGATTTTTATTCAAGCAGTCATGACTTTCAACCATGACTTTCAACCATGACTTTCAACCATGACTTTCAACCATGACTTTCAACCATGACTTTCAACCATGACTTTCAACCATGACTTTCAACCATGACTTTCAACCATGACTTTCAACCATGACTTTCAACCATGACTTTCAACCATGACTTTCAACCATGACTTTCAACCATGACTTTCAACCATGACTTTCAACCATGACTTTCAACCATGACTGGCAAGAAATCATTTTGGGAAGTTAAAATAGCAATTTTAGTCATTTAGGGCAGCCATTGATCATTGAGGGGCAAACAAGTCTCAGCATCAGAAAAACAAGTATCAGCTTTGGAAAAAGCAATCAAAGCTAAAGATAACCAACTGAAAAAATAACCATTAACATAAAAAAAAAAACTAATAACAAAATTAAAAAATAAAAATTAGACTTTGAGCTGATATTGTAAAGTATTTTAAAAGATGAACTTAAATGGATCCTAAACCTCCAAGACATGTTGTGTTCATATTAAAAAAGAATGATTAAAAAAAAAAATGTTTGGGCTAAATTTTTTTTATAAAAACAAAAGAATAAATGCACACCAAGAAAAATTAACTTTTTTATTTTAGGAGAAGATGAGCTTCAACTAAAATAAAAAAGTTTTTCTTGGCATGTTTTTATTCTTTTGTTTTAATCAAAAATATTTAGCTTAAACATTTTTTTTTAACCATTCTCTTAAATATAAACACAACGTGTCTCGGGGGTATGGAATCTATTTCAGAAAAAACCAATAAATCAACTAAAGGTGATTAATATAGTAGCAGAAGAATCAAAAAAATAAGAAATGAGGTGGAAAAATGTAATGGTTTTTGGTATAACAGCATCTATAAATAAAAATAAAAATAATATATTTGATGTGAATAAAAATAAGTATAATACATTTGACGAGGTTAAAAACAGTGTAATTAATATTTTCAAAAAAAAATTAGAAATGTGAACGGTTTAAAAAGATGTTCCTGTTTAAAATCTTTTTCACTATGACAGAGTTGGTAAATGAGGAAGGGGAGTATGCATATAAGTCAAAGAAGCTCTATGAGATTTAACAACTTAATGTTTTTAAGCCAGGAGTCTCAAAGTCCTTGCCGCCATTATATCTAAGGACTCCAGGTTCAAAAATTGATTGTTCCTTTAAACGAAAAGTTTTAATTTTTTAGTAGTTCATAAGCTTTTTTATATTTTTAGAGCTCCTGGATATCAAAAATTAGGAAAAAGTAATCTTTTTGCAACTTTTAAATCCAGAGTTCTCTTTGAGACTTTGCATCCCTGATTCAAATAAAACTGAAACAGTTAAAAAATATTCAACTTTGTACAATAATAACAATTAGAATTTTACTGATATGCCTAATAGCTACAGTTTCCCTCTCAATTTTTGAATTCCATTTCATAGTATTTAAAACTTTACATGAAAACTCAGATTACTAATAGAATACTCAGAAAAATAAGAAAAATAAAAATAAACAATGAGAAAAATAAAAGTATACAAAGAGAAAAATAAAAATAAACAATGAGAAATATAAAAATAAACAATGATAAAAATAAAAATAAACAATGAGAAATATAAAAATAAACAATGATAAAAATAAAAATAAACAATGAGAAAAATAAAAATAAACAATGAGAAAAATAGAAATATACAAAGAGAAAATAAAAATAAACAATGAGAAAAATAAAAATAAACAATGAGAAAAATAAAAAATAAAAACAATGAGAAAAATAGAAATATACAAAGAGAAAAATAAAAAAAAACAATCAGAAAAATAAAAATAAACAATGAGAAAAATAAACATAAATTTCTTACAATGAGAAAAATAAAAATAAATTTCTTATGAGGTCTAGCACAAACACTGTTTTTAGAAAAAAAAAAGACTTAATTTACTGTAATATCTTTACTATGTTTACTATGTCAGAAGCAACTCTTCTAACATAGTTAACTAAGAAAGGAAAAACAAGTTATTGATGCCTTTAAAAGTGCTACAAGTTAGATACGAATCTCTAAAATTAATTTTTCTAAAAACTGTTTGCGCTAATGTAGATTCAACAATAAATAACGGCTATGGCGCAGGAGATCCAGGTTCAAAACGAGCTCTGGACATATTTTTGTGTCACGGTAAGGAAGGAGGCGTGAACTTCCTGGTTGAATGCACTTTTGCAATGCTCTGTGACAAGACCTTTAGGTCTTCTTGCTTCTTGGGGCACCTAAATAACAATAACAAAAAAAAAAAAAAAAAAGGTCTGTCTAGAAGACCTTAGTTTGGAAAAGTCAAGTAAGATTAGGACAGCCATAAAACTGGTTTTTCAGTAATTATATCTAACACTTTCAAGAGGTTTGTGCAACATGATTTACCACTAATATGGAGGCAAATAGAAAGTAGTTTGAGATTAGAAAGGTGCTAAGTCATTCTCTCACTAATTACTTATGACTAATAAGGAATGACATTACATATAAGTCATGACTTGTAGTAAGACATGACTTGTAGTAAGGTGTGAGATTATTAATTAGTCATTCTCTCACTAATCACTTCATTGACTTACAATTGAAATCAATGTGGTTGGTCAGTAGTTAATTGCTTTGAGTTTACATCATTTTTTGAAGATAGGTTGAGACATTAGCATCTTTCCAGAGCAAGGACACAATATTTGATATATACATATATATATATATATTATATATATATATATATATATATATATATATATATATATATATATATATATATATATATATATATATATATATATATATATATATATATATATATATATATAGGATAATAGGAAACTCAAGTTCTTATGACCATTTGAAAGAACAAAAAGTTGTCGACTCCAGATGATTTGTCTAAGTTACATAGTAGGGTGGCTACTTAAGTATTGTTAAATATTTACTGTCAACAGAAGGTATTGTTGGAGTTTTTGGTTTGAACTCTGGCATTGATGTTCTATTATGGGGCTGAGTAAAAAATTGGAACTGTTGGGTTAAATAAGGAATATTTTTTTTGCCTGACATTTTCTGTCAATATCAAATACAAGCTTGATATGAGTCTTTATTTTTCTCTGTTTGTTAATGTACAAGATTTTAGGATTTTCTTTCTCTCTTTTACTGACTTAAATAGATAAAACATGTGAGGAGTATATATACATTAACTAACTTAAATAAGTAGAATATGCTAGGAGTGCTGCTATATAGACTCAAGGTTATGGGTTGGGCAAGCAATTCCGACCTTGATTCCGAGGGTTGTATATATATATACATATACATATACATATACATATACATATATATATATATATATATATATATATATATATATTTATATATATATATATATATTTATATATATATATATATATATATATATATATATATATATATATATATATATATATATATATATATATATATATATATATATATATATATATAATATATATATATATATATATATATATATAACCCTTGGAATCAAGGTCAGAATTGCCGAATACCAACTGTATTCTATGCCGAATACCAACTGTATTCAATACATAACTGCCGATCTTAAAGTGTTTGAGGTCTGCCAAACTTGTTTCTATGTTTTATGGTGAGACCTTTGCATCAATTTTTTTTTTTGCTAACCTGATGCTGATCTCTAAAAGATTGAGATAAGCAAATTATTGCTGACCTCATTTTTCCTAATTCCAAAGGGTTGTGTGTGTGTGTTTCCTAATTCTGATGGGTTGTATCAGGCTTGGTCAGGAAACGGGAGCGATCGCTCTCGAATACTGACCACAGAAATTCTTTCTAGTTGCAATTTAATTTGTAAACAAAGACTTACAAAAATAATTGCGTTTTCAATGAAGTTATTAATAATCATTTAAGTTAATAAAACTAATTATGTAACAAACATATAAAAAGTTTCTGGTTACTAAACACAAACTATGCATACAAAGTAACTCGCGGATGAACAAGCACAGCACCTGAGGTCATGACAGAATACAAATATATATAGCAAGTTATTAGATATAAAGAAAAGTTTCTAGATATTGGTTTGAATTTTAAAGTTTAAATTAAAAAGCCCACTTACTAAACATCATCAGCGATATTGTGAAGCAGTTTCGCTTCCTCGTCATAAAAGTATTTTAAACTTTTTTAGTGGATTTCTATCTAGTTAATTTAATTTCTATAGTAATTCAATGTTTTAATTATTTTATTTGTTTATCATACTAAGAAGAATTGTTTCAAATATGTTAAACTTTTCAAATTACACGAAACATAAAATAGGTTTAAAAAAAAATAACTTTTTTATTTATAAAATAATTTAGCTTAGATAAAACTAAAACTTGCAAACTTTGATAAATAAAGAACGTTTGTTTCCTTTTTAAACAAATGTAAAATGTTACTTTATATAAAAAACGTCCCTTAATTTTTATAAAAAAATTATAAAAGAGCGATGTTTCGAAAACATTTGTTCGCGTTAAAGGATATTTTATTTTCCTGATTTTTTTTTTTTTTTGTAATTGTCTCTCATTAATCCAATTAATCTTTTGCGCATTTTTTTTTTTTTTGCGTTTTGAAATGTTCTCAAAACGAATAAAAAATCTGGCCAGCTTTTCCCAACTAAATATTATTTCTGTGGTCAGCAGAGAGCGATTGCTGCCGCTTCCCGACCAAGCCTGTTGTATGAATGAATATATATATATATATATATATATATATATATATATAATATATATATATATATATATATATATATATATATATATATATATATATATATATGTATATATATATATATATATATATATATATATATATATATATATATATATATATATATATATATATATATATATATAATATATATATATATATATATATATATATATATATATATATATAAGAAACTTTTGAATATAAAAACAAGAGAAATCAAATAAGATTTACCAGTCTTTGTAGTCAAAACAATATTTTCAGCAGCTGCAGATAAAGCAGAGGGTCTCAAGGTAAATCTATTAGGTGCATCCTTTATGACTAAACAAATGTTTAACATTTCTGTTTATAAGAAATAAAATAAAAATCCTAATTTTTAATCAATTATATAAAAAAATTAATATATCATTGCAAAAAAAAAAAAAATTTTAAAAAAATTTTTTAAAAGTTTTTAAATTGTGTGCCCTATTATACCTTTAGAATAAAAAAGGAGAAAATTAAAACCAATTAAATGTTTTAACAGGTGCTTACTAAGTTTTTGCATTAACTTTAAATAAGTTTTTTTCTTTCTTAATTCAAATGTGTAAAAATAATGAAAACCTGCACACACACAAAATAAAGATTTGAAATTAATAAATATAATTTAAAATCAGCAAAAAAAAAATTAATATAGGTATGATATAAAATGTGCAAAAAAAAAAAATTAACGATAAAAAATCATATAAACATAATTCTTAAAAATATATTTTTTTTTAAATGAATGTGTGAAGTATCAAGAAATTAAGTGTTTTATTCTTATTATAAAAAATTATTTACTGTTAAACATTTCAGTAAGGATGTTCCAAAAAAATGATTTCTAACATAATTAAACATTATGAGTGTAGATTAAGCTAGAATAGCTGTAAGTTGGAAATAGAAAGATCAGTCTAAACTATTTACTATGAAAGTTAAAACAACCTCAATCATTCACTGTCTTATTAATAAACTGTCTTACATTGATAAACAACTAAACATTCTCCATTACACAAAGCAGCCTAAATAAATTGTGCAATATTTTTTTGAAAATAGAGAGATCTTAAATATAAAATTAAAAATAAAAGTTTCATGTACTCTCACTGCAGTATCAATGGCAATAGAATTATGCAAGTTCCCATTATAAAGTACCACTTTATATTTGGAACTACATAATTGAAATTTTTTTTAAGCAAGTCAATAAACAACACTGGCAATTTGCCAGAGGCTCAATTGATTGAGGACTTTGGTTCTTTTGGTAAAAGAAAGTATACAAAAATGGCTGTAAAGCTAAACCATTCTATCAACTTTGTTTAAAAATACAAAAATCTCTTTTTTGAGCTTGATAAAACAACAATACATAAAAGATGTTGGAAAATAAACTTTTTTTAAATGTTGGAAAATAAATTTTATAAAACATAATATTGTTGAAAATAGAAAATAAATAGTATTTACTCAGATTAACCAGACAAATTTTTCCACACTCTTTACTGAATTAAATTTGCTTTAAAAACAAAGTGTAACTCTTTTAAAAATTGTATATAAACTTAGTGAACAACTGTTAGGACCAACGCAATTACTATCCATGGTCAAAGTTTTTGAAATTATTGTCTCTTTACATTTTTTTTTTCCTAAACTCAGTGTATTTATTTCTCAGTAAAAAAAAAAAAAAAGAGAAGCAAAACTTTTAAAAAATAATATCTGTATTAAAAATTTAATATAGTATTACCAAAAACTACATAAATAACTTACATGAACTGAAATCTGATCCTAACTTAGAAGGTCTTAACTGAAATGGCTGTCCTAAAATTGAAATAATTTAAACTTAAAATCTACTTTTAAAACAGCTGCTAAATACATCTTAAAAAACATTTTTGAAATGTTTAGGCAAATTAGTGTTTTAGGTCTACATATTTTAGTCTTTAGGCCTGGAAATTTAACACCATAAAAATAGCTTTAGATCGTTAAAATGGGGACATTTTTTCACTGATGCAATGATAAGGTAGAAACCGGATTTATATTAAAATTTTTTAACATTATGTTTATGTGAAATGTTTGAGACAATGTACTTTTTAACTCAATTACTAGCTTAATTACTATGCTCTAAGAACAAATTTATTCATACAATAATATATAAATGTCTAATAATAATTATTGATTATTTTTAAATAGATCAAGACAGTTTTTCTGATTTAGAACAAAAAAACCATCGCCAAGCAAAATAAAAACAAAGTACTATTACAAAACAACCAACCTGCTCCAGCTACATTATCAGATTTTTCATTTTCCTATAATTAAGTTTACAAAATGTTATTTTTATTGATTTGAAATAAAATATATTTAATAAATAAATTTATTGAATAAAACATAAAATATAATTGAATATATATATATATATATATATATATATATATATATATATATATATATATATATATATATATATATATATATATATATATATAAATTAGTAGAAAATCACTTAGAAAAATTTTTACTCATTTTTGCTAAGTGATTTTCTACTAATTTGTAATTGCTCTGTTCTTTTAAGAACATTGAGCATTTTGTAGAATACATTTTAAATTGTTTATATATATATATATATATATATATATATATATATATATATATATATATATATATATATATATATATATATATATATATATATATATATATATATATATATATATATATATATATATATATATTGGCTTTGTTAAGAAGTTTAAGAAATTTTGTTAAGAAAAAAACTTTGTTAAGAAATTTAAGCTTTACACCATTTGAATTTTATGTACGAAATGGTGATTTTACCTATGCGTTAAGCCATTTATGTTACACCAAAACTTTTTTTAATTAGATTATTTAAACAGTCTTTTAAAATTGTTTATGCAGAAAACATCAAGCAGTAATTTATTGTTTTAAAAAACATTAGTAAAATATTTTTTTATTAGATAAATAATAAAATGATAATTAAATGAATTTTTTTCTACTTTCCATTAAAAAAAAAAATTTAATTTAATTTAATTTTTTTATTTATTCAATTTATATTATTATTTTATTTATTTTATTATCTAATATAATTTATTATTAAATATTAATAAATCTAATTTATTTTATTAAATCTGAATTTTTTAAAAAAAACTTGAAACACTCTGGTTTACAATTTTTTTTTCCCTACTAAAATTTCCAAACTATGTTAAAGAAAAGAAAATTCTTTTTAATAATTTTAATTCAAGTAACTATTTTGTTTATTTATTTATAGTTTCCAATCAACAACCCTCTGAATTAGGAAAAATGCCTTAAACTGTTAGAGGTCGGCATTAGGTTGGCAAAAAAAATTTGACACCAAGGGGTTACCATAAAACAAAGAAATGAGGTCGGCAATTTTTTGTGAACCTTAAACACTTTTAGGTTGTCATTGCCAAATGCCAACCCTAATTTTGAGGTTTGAATCAATAATTTTTTTTTATCCCGTTACAAAAGTGTTAATATAGCAAAGTGCTTAATGCACTTATAACTGTATTTAAATACATTGTCGGATAAACCATAATCAAGCCTGAAGGCAAAATTATTAGATTTATTAAAAATATTTTAGAGAATTTTTTTAGTATATCTTATATAACACTTTTAAATAGCTTTTTAATAAAAGTTTTTTTTTCTTTTTTATCATTAATTTTTTTAATTGATTATAGAATAAACGTTGATTAGCACGATTAACTAGTTTATAAGTTATTACTCATTAATGTTACGCTAATGATAGCCATGCTCAATTTACTAATATTGATGACGCAAATTCTTTTCTAACACTTTGAAATTCACAAGATAAATCTATTAAAATATAGACATGCTAATCCTAAAATGCTCAACACCAATTAAATTTTTTAGATATTTGTATTTCAACCGATTACTCCTTGCAAAAAAATAAGTTTTCCATATACCGTAAAGATGCAATTACAAACATACTTATAAAACCGAAATTTCAACTGCAATACTCAGTGAAATATAAAACCATCTCTTTCACCAAGTATTGCAGTTAGTATTTTTAACGGTTTTTTTGCTGGAGCATACAAAATTTGTTCAGAACATAACATTCAAGATGAAATTAATTTTCTTATTAAGATTTTTACTGAAAATTGACATTCCTATAAACAATATTCAGATATTGCTAAAAATTATAAATACTCCAAAAATCCATCTTATTCTCAAAAAATTGGTACCAAAAATCTAGTTATTTTACTACGGGTTCCAAAATTAAGCTTTGTTCTTAGAAGAAAAAAAAGAGAAATTCATAAAATTGGAGTTAAAACAGTTTTCCGTTTTGGTAATCCCTTGATCAATATACTTTGTCGTAGCCTAAACTGCTTCTGAATAGTAATCCAGGAGTGTACCAACTTGATTGCACATCTGGTGCATGTAATATTGGTGAAACAGGAAAAAAGATTTCCACATGAATTTAAGAAAATAAAATGGTAAGCAGAAAAAGTGAGCAAATGCTTATCAAAACACGCTTTAGTAAGTGTATATATATATACATATATATATATATATATATATATATATATATATATATATATATATATATATATATATATATATATTTATTTATATATATATATATATATATATATATATATATATATATTTATTTATTTATATATATATATATATATATATATATATATATATATATATATATATATATATATATATATATATATATATATATATCAGGCCTGTAGCTATTAGGGGGAGGGGGCAGAAAGGGCATTTGCCTCTCCTTCCAATAATTTTTCAAATAAATAATTTTGAAGTTAGTTTTTAGAAAAAAACAAATGATTACAAATTAAGAAATAAAAGGAAAAAAAGGATAAAAAGGACCTAATATGTTATCTGTATTTTCGGCGCAAGTTCCTTTGACATAATATTTTGACCTTCTACTATTCGACCTACCTACCACCTAGTAGTGTTACCCCTCCAATATAATTTTTGTTCCTACGGGCCTGTATATATATATATATATATATATATATATATATATATATATATATATATATATATATATATATATATATATATATATATATATATATATTTATATATATATATATATATATATATATATATATATATATATATATATATATATACATATATATACATATATATACATATATATATATATATATATATATATATATATATATATATATATATATATATATATATATATATATATATATATATATATATACATACATACATACATAAAACTACATATAAAATTATAATTTTATTTAACTAACTATAAATAAAATTAAAATATTTAATAAACTAGTATTAGATTTAAAAAATATCTTTATGAATTGAACATTCAAAATTAAATATTTAGCAAATGTTGTTTAACAATTTCTTTTTTATCTGAAACCTAAATCAAACCTGAATGAAACTAGTATGAAATGGTTATCTAGAATTTTATAATAAACATTTTAGTATCTGTTTTATAAACTTACTGCATGTTTATATAAACATATGAAAGATTTCAAAGAAAATTTCAAAATTTACATTATTGAATAATATATACAATTAATTGCATGTTTAGAAATAAAGTTATATACATACCATTATATATACACTATCATAAATGTTGTTAAAATTCTTTATCCAAGGTTAATATTAATTAATTAGACAATTAACTACTATTAACTATTTAAACAATTAATAGGAAGTATTTTACTAAAAATGAAAAAATATATACAAATAATAGCAAAAATTTATTTAACAGAATGAAATTAAGTAACTTTTAATTTATAAGAAAAATAAAAAACTTTAAAATTGAAAAACCTGCATAAAGTAACATTTTTATCAGAAAGGGAATAATAAAAGTATGTTTATATTTCGTAGAAAAAAAAAATTCTTCTTTAGAGAACATTTTACTAACACAACTAATAAATGATTAAAAAAGAGAACTGAATTTTTTGCTATTTGGTGCCTGGGATAGGATATTAAAAGTATTTGCAAGCTAAAACTTTGTGAATTAACAGATGAGAAAACTGTATTTAAATATATTTGTAAAATTAATTTATCCTATTATTGTTTTGCCATCAAATAACAAATCCTGATACACAAAACACTTGATTCACTCAACATCTTGGAACAATTTTGTTGAAATCTACAAAATATGAATAAAGATATTGTTTTTGATTCATTTAAATTTCCTCAAAAAAGTGTTCAAATTATGTTGAAGTAAAAATAAATTCAATTGAATAAAACTTATTATTAAGACTTATAAAAAGCATATAAGCAGCATAGTCAAAAATTCATATATATATATATATATATATATATATATATATATATATATATATATATATATATATATATATATATATATATATATATATATATATATATATATATATATATATATATATATATATATGAACTTTTGACTTACTATATTACTTAGAATGTGTTTTCTATCTTATGACATAATAAAATTATTTTATACTTTACTAGTTGGGAAGTGTTTGTTAATTTTTAAAATGTTGCTCATATTTTTTTTGCAAATTTATAAAAAATGGTACGACCTGCTGTTTGCCTAAGTTTAAACTATAACTTATGTAAATTATGTATAACTATAAATGTAAAAAAAAAAAAAACATTTTACAAAATTCATCAAGAAATATCATTAAGCCAAAACATACAGGTAAAGGACTTAGTTAAACTTTTATATTATAATTCTACAATTATACAAAATGCATGATACATAGTTCTACTAGATACAAAATATGTACTTTAAAGCTAGTCGCAATATAAGCGCAATATTGATATTTTAAATATGACAACATAAAAATAAATAAAATGTTTCATTATATAAACATTAAAATGCTAAGAACATGAGATGAAAGCTGTAGATAATTACCTACACCTTTTAACTGCTTTTAAATTGACAAAAAAAGAAGAAAGGAAAATAAACAATTTTTTTAAAAAAATTATTATTTCTTAAACATTATATTTTTTATTTATTTATTTTAAACAATCCTTTTTTTAAAATATGTGTTCTTATTGCAACAATGTATCAAACTCACACACGAAGAATAGCTTGAATTAAAAATAAAAATGAAATTCCGCGAAAATTTTAAATTTTCCGTTTGCGATTTGCAGTTATTAGAACATTGCCTTTATAAGTTGGAAAAGACATTTTGGAGTCAGATAACAAAATAAAAAATTGATTCCCAAAAATTGATTCGAAGTTAATTACGGCTTAAAGGTGATTTTTTAATTATTTTTTTATTTTATTATTATTATTTTTTTAATTCAATTATTTATTTGGCAGAATATGTAGAGGGTAAGTTTACATTAAATATATTACAGGCAGGACTTCTTGAAGATCACAGGATCTTATCATGAAACCCTTTACCATCTATATAACAAAAAAAATGCAATATTCTAATATTGTTCACAATCTATATAATCAGTACCGGTTTTACCAACGGACACACTGGTCACGTACCGGGAGGCCAAGAAGTTCAAGGGGCCCTTTAAGTGAATTTTCGAAAGATATATAATTTGAAAGAAAATCATCGGCTTCTATACTTGACTTCCTCTCATGCCCCAGAGACTTTTAATCTTTTCAATAACAGCGCATACAACGTATTGAAAACTGGATATATTATTTTTTTAACGACTTGAAAGAACTTTTCGAGTTCGGTGAAATGGTAAAAAAAAAAAAAAACTTTAAAAAAACTTTAAGAATGGTGAAACATAAAATTAAAAAAATAATTCTATATTTTGTTTATTGTTCATTCTCAGAAGATTAGCATTCCGCAGATCTGACGAAAAACTAGGCTCGATACGCAACGGAAACTTTATTTGATGTATTAAGCCATTAGTAAAATTTGATCCATTCCTCGCCCAACACTTGATAACTTAAATTTCGGAATATATATATAAACAAAGGAAATGGTTATAGTTTGTACTTATCTAAAGACATTTGCGAAGAACTCATACACTTAATAGCCACCGAGGTTATGGAGTTTATAAGTAATATTATCATCCTTAAGTAACATGTTATAGCATAATTTTTTTATTTACTTCAAACATAATTTCGTAGTTAGCGAAATCAAGTTTACGAAGTATTTCTTAATCAACGTTGGTTCTACTTCCTAAGTGTACAAAACGGAAAACCAGTTGAGCGGTTCTTAGTATTTATTCTCAAGCATAATCATTTTGCAGTTTCCATGCTTGAAATCGTTTTGAAAAAGTTAGATTAGTATGCGATCAACATTCAAAATTGCCGTGGCCAGTCATACAACAATACTAGTAATATGTCTGGAATCTACTTTGGTTTACAAGCAAGATCAACGTCCTTGCCGAATGCATTCCATGAGCTGCTCACTATTTGAAACTCGTAGGAGTGAGTGCCACGGAATTCAACGGAGAAGTTTATAACTTCTTTTCTGCATTAACGCATTGATGTCTTAAAGTCAAAGTTCCTTGCATCAACGCATCTTAAAGTCAAAAGCTCTGACAAATCTAACAAACTCGTTGGTCAGCTCGTGCTGATGCTTGTTTAGCCATTGAAAAGTTTATTCTATTTACAAGGTAATTAAAAATTATTTTGAAAATCAAATAAAAACATATTTTATTTGTGATTGTGTATACTTGTTAACAAACATTTTCGATATAAGCTCTTCTTGATCTTAACGACGATCAAAAAGCAAAACCAAGAGTAGAAACCTTCAGACTTGACCAAAATGGAATTACTTGAGACAGTTTTTTTGATAATCATTTGGAACAGATTCTAGATTAAACTCTCTGTTTGGTTTTCTTGTGAATCTCCGCAGCATGGATGCCTTGGAGATTACTTGCAGTGCGCAAAAACATGTGAACCGATATCCTACTAATCTTAACTTTTACTTAATAAACAAATGTCTTCATTTTGAAGCTTTTTTTCAGAAACGTCTTTCAGATCTTTCTATTGTTCAAATAGAAAGCCGGGTATTGGATTTCATTGACTTAAAAGCTATTATATCTGCATTTGTAAGCTTAAAATGCAGACGAAATGTATTTTAAAACATATACAAATTGCAGCGTGTTTT
The DNA here is from genome assembly GCF_022113875.1 of Hydra vulgaris. NCBI lineage: Eukaryota > Metazoa > Cnidaria > Hydrozoa > Anthoathecata > Hydridae > Hydra > Hydra vulgaris. Next base: position 16,363,044 of record NC_061168.1, read on the forward strand.
TAATAATAAATAACGCGAGATGCTTGTTTAAATACAAAATAAAATACATTATAAAGCCATAGCGCAACAATTGCAAAAATTTTATTATTTTAAACCGCTGTTAAATTTGAATACTTGGAGACCAACAAGGGCCAGAAGACCTAAAGTGCCGGTAGGCCAAGAAGTACTTAACCTAGCCCTGTATATAATAGGCAAAGTAAAGTATAAATTAAAAAAACTAAAGTATTAAAAATAGATATAAATTTTTTGTGTTGAAAAAATAATTTAATTTTTTTTTCGTTTAAAAGAAGAATGAAACCATTTAAAAGAAAAATCAAAATTAGGTAAAACTATTTTATTCCAAAGAAAAGGACCTCGAAAAAGAAACTGGTCATTTTTAGTTTGGCAAAATGGCCAAACGAATCTCCCCATGGTATGATATATTTTTACGGGATGTCCAGAGAGATATCGATGCAATGGATTGCGACCGTTTTATTTTTTAAAAAACTACTTAAAAATTTGGCAAAAAAGCAAAGTTAATTGTATTAACATTTTATTACAATTTTTCCTTTCTTGCTTTAACTGACGCATATTGTTCCATTATGTTATCAAAGTCAGTTTCTTTGGTCATTTTTTACAAAGATCACATAATCGAAATTGCCCTAACGCACTATGGTTTCTGCGACCCGATTTTTTGGCAAAAAATTTTTTTATTAAAGTATAAAATTTTTTTTTTATGTTGCTTTTTATAGCAAACCCTTCAAAGTGTAAATAAACACGATCTGTTTTGAATTTTATAGTTTAGTTTGTTTATACTATGACCTCAAAAGGAGAATATTTTATTGCAGCTTAGTTTACTCTGAGTATTATGGTAACCAGTTAAATTAATGATATGTTACTTTTTTTAATAATTAATATTTTTATTTGCTGTTAAGTAAATTATTTTTGTAAAGGAATGTACTTTTTAAAAATATATAGTTAAGTTGAAATATTGAATTATTATATTATTTATATAAAAGCAAATAACACGTACATGATTTTTCGAAATTTTAAATTGACTTTAAAAAAAGTCTCCACATTTCTCTGAAATGTCTTTTGCAGGATTAAATTTAGTTGATGTTTAGAAAGATTTTTTGGATTTGGCAAAAAAACTGAAAAAAATAAACTGTTATACAAGAATCAGTTTGGTTTTAAAAAAATAATTCAACAGAACACGCAATTATTCGATTTGTACGGAAAACCTCCAGTTTTTTTTGATAAAAATCAATTTACAATAAATGTTTTAGTCGACATTTCTAAGGCTTTTGATACCGTAAATCATTTTATTTCATCAAACTTTGATATCATTTTAACAGATTGTTTTTTATGTCGTAGTATTAAAGTTTTTTAAGTAAAATGGTTTACGGTTTCAAAAGCTTTGATTCAAAGTGAGTTAACAATGGAAGCAATACACCCCGTAAAATAACGGATGCTGTAATGAAATGACTGAAATAAAATGTGGTATTTTATTTTAAGACCCCTTTTGTTTTTCATCTATATAAATGACCTTAACAAGGATGACATATTACCATTTTATTTTTCAATAATACAAATTTATTCTTATTAAATACTAATGTTTATGAACTATTTTCCGATGTAAACAAAGAACTTAAACAATTATGAAACTGGTTTAAATGCAATGAATTAACCATAAACGTTGACAAAACAATACATATTCTGTTTCTTTCCTTATAAAAAAAATCCCTAATCCCTAATCCTGAAAATCTTACCTAAGTTATTTATAGAAAAAGCTGATATAGAAAAAACCTTTTGCAAATTTACTACTCACTTATACATAAATATATTAACTATGCAAATATTGCTTAAGGAAATACAAAAGTACTAGCAAAAGAAAATTGCGACTTCTTTATCATTGGTAAAAATACGCCATACGTTTAATATATTTTTAAAATCATTTTGTGGATGCAAAAATTTATCAACGTTTATCCATCAATTTATTATACGTTTATAACACGCTTACAGAAAACGTAATATTAATATCTGAAATTTCCAGAACAAGTAAAAGTAAAAATGAATTTTTAAAACCCAATGCTTTTATATGTTATTAAAACACAAATTTTGCAATCAATTTTTTCTGATACTATTTTATTATTTTATTAAACTATTGCGGTTGAGTTTATTTATCAAGAAGTTTTGCTAACCGCATATAAAAATTATTCTTCTTCTTCCCATATAAAAAAATAAACTTAAAGTTAACTAAATTAACTTATGGCAAAACTAAATATTGAGTATTGTATTGTCATCAAGCTAAAGTATATATATATATATATATATATATATATATATATATATATATATATATATATATATATATATATATATTCCGAAATTTAAAGAAAATCTATCAAAATTTGTGACTCAAAAATTGATTGCAAGATTTAATGTTAACAGACAGAGACGAGAAGTTAATAAAAGTATTGGGAAAAAGTCCATTTTTTTTTTTTATTAATTCAAAAAAATGGTCTCCAGGTTCTAAGGGTGCCAAAAACTCATAGTAATTTTTTTTTATGCAATTAGGATTGCAAATAGATAATTAAAAATAAATTCTAAAACTTGAAACAAAAAAAGTTTTTTCAAAGACGTTTTGGTACTTTTTACGTAATGACAAATTCGTGGCTTGTTTCGGCTTTAAAACACAACCCTTCTATATCAAGAAGAAATCCAAGTGTTTCATCATTCAAATGTTTCATCATCCAAGTGTTTCATCATCCAAGTGTTTCATCATCCAAGTGTTTCATCATCTAAGCGTTTTATCATCAAAGTGTTTCATCATCCAAGTATTTCATCATCCAAGTGTTTCATCATCCAAGTGTTTTATCATCCAAGTGTTTCATCATCCAATTGTTTCATCATCCAAGTGTTTCATCAATTTCTTGAAAATAAATTCTTCTACTTAATTTTTTAATTCATTGAATTAAAAAGTTAAGTAGAAGCGGTCCCTTTAATCATTCCATTTTTTCTTTAGTTGATAAACCAAGATGTTAAAGTGAGATGCTCTCTCGATGTTTCATCTTTTTTATAAAATTTTTGCTTAAGCAGTTCAATAAGAATCAGTGTATGGTATTTGGCTGTGCCTTAGCTAAGAAGAAATACTTTATAGTATATTTTTTAAATAAGAAATAGAAGATTTTATATAGTTTATAATGAAGAATAAATAGTTTTATTGTTTTATAAAGTTTTATTGTTTTAGCAAGTGTTTTTTTTTTTTTTTTTTTAAATAAAAACAAAAACACTTGCTAATTCCTGGATAGATGAAACACTTATAAAATGCTCTAAAACCAAACAAAAACTGCATAACAAATTTCTTAAAAGTAAAAGCACAACTAATTAAAAAGTTTTAAAACATACAAAAACTTTCATATGGATCTTCTAAAAAAAACTAAAAAAAATTATTACAGTTAACAATTTACTAAATGTAAGCTGGATACCAAAAAAACATGGACAGTAATCAATGATATATTATAAAAATAAAAAACCACAACAAATCAATATAAATAATAATGGTATATTATGTCCTAAAGAAATATCTAAAAAGTTTAATATATATTTCACAAATTTTGGACTTGATCTAGCTAAGAAAGTTATGCCATCCTCTGATTCTTATAAAATCTAACACCGTCAAATGAGAAAACGTTCTATGATTTTGACTTGGCATTAAAAGAATTTGAAACGGATTTTTCTTCCATAAAAAAAAATAAATCATCAGGATTTGACAATATACTCTGTGATATACTAAATTTAAATAAAAAAAGCATTAGAAGACCGTTGTTCTATATATTCAAGTTTTCCTTGGACCAAGGTATATTTCCTGATGTACTAAAACTCGCAAAAGTAATTCCAATTTATAAAAATAATGATCATTCAAATGTTTCCAACTACAGGCCAATATAATTGCTTTCTTTATTATAGAATCTTTGACCATTTAACAAAAAACAATTTTTTTTATGCAAAACAATTTGGATTTCAGAAAAATCATTTTACTGAACATGCGATTATTGAATTAGTTGATCAAATAAATAATGGCTTTAATGAAAACAAATTTACCTGAGGTATATTTATTGATCTATCTAAAGCTTTTAACACCATTGATCATTGCATCTTGTTAGAAAAGTTAAAGTATTATGGGGTAATTAATGAGGACTACCATTGGATTAAAAGTTACCTTATTAATAGAACACAGTAGGAGAGAGTCGGGTAGCCCCGGACACATCAGGAAAATGTAGATTCTACGCATGTACTAACAGAAAACAAAGTGTCAAAAAACTTTTTTTAAAAGTTCAAACATTCATCTATTGAATTAGAAACAAAAAAATAATTATTGTGTATTTTAATAATATACAAAACATAAAAGAAAAAATGTTAGAAAAACGGCATGCTTCAAAGTTAGAGGGTAGCCAGACACATAGTTTAAACATGATTTTACCTCTTTTTTACCAGTGTGACACAAATGTAATATATAGTAAATTAGCATTGGACTGTTCTCGACACATTTTTAAAAAAATCGCCTTTAAAAATTGCCTCTGATATATAAAGAATGAGAATGAAAATGTCATCATTTAAAAATATAAACATAAGCTTTTTTATAATGAAAATAAACACTTTAAAAAACACCTTTTTTCAAATCTAACGTTTTGTTTGTTTGAATTACTATTATATATTTTTATTAAATGAATTACTATTATAGGTTTGTGTATTATATTAAATGTATTAATATTTATATAAAAAATTTGTTTATTATTAATACGTAAACGAATTAACTTGTCCGGAGCCACCCTCAAAACATGTGTCCGATACCATCCGATCATACTTCATTCAAAAATACTATTTTTAAAACCAGTGAATTAAAGTTTTTAACGAATTTTTTTTTTTTAATAACTAATGTAAATAAAAATGCATCTTTAATCATTAAAAAGTTATTAGTTTACTTAAAAATTAAATATATTAATATGTGAATCAAATATGATGATACGTCGCTCTTCTGGTGGTGGGAAACAAAATCTTGCCCTCCTAGTTATTCGCTTCGGTATATTATGATAGATATTTTGCATATGCCATATTTTCACTCAAATAATGTAATTCTATATTAAAAGTCACATAGCTTCTTTAGTTTAAGCTGTACATCAGATGTTCGGAGTTACCCGCTGTCCGGGGCTACCCGACTTTCCCCCATGTTCAAGACAAGGAATACGGAATTCTTTAAATCGCATGTGGAGTACCAAAAGAATCAATACTAGGCCTTCTCTTATTTTTAGTTTATATAAACGACTTAAGTAACGTATCAGTCAAATTGAACCCAATTATGTTTGCAGATGATACAAATTGAACTTTGAATTACAATTAGTCAAAAGTCTATCACCCCTTGATAATTTTTCAATAAAAACATATTTTTATATGCTTAAATTTAAATTTTTGACCTCAATTTTTTTTTTTTAATATTGAATTTATATCAAAAAACATTTTTATAACTAGAAATTTATATTCTTATACTTAAAACAAAAATTATCCACTATATTAGAAAAAGTGTATTACTCACTAACTTTTATGTTGTATAACTTAGTAAAATTGCAGAAAAAAAAGTCAAAAACAAACAAATTTTATTGATAGAAGTTATTCTAACAAATTTATAAGCAAAGTTTGTTTTTTTTTTTTAGGTTCTTATAAAAAAAAATCATGGTGAAAAGATATGAAATTGATGAATCAGTAAAAGAACTGATTTTGGGACACTATAAAAGTGGAAAAGGATATAAAACTATTTCTAAAATAGTAAAAGTTAAGCCTAATAGTATAAGAAATATCATTACACAATATTAAAAAAATGGCTACTGTAAAAATTTGCTAAGAAAAGGACGCCCAGATAAGACTACTTTACGCATTGATTGAAAAATTATTCGAAAAGTTGAATAAGATCGAGGATTATCTGCACCTTGCAAGAAATTTACAAACAGATCATGATATAACTGTAAATCCTCAAACTTTTCGCAACCGTTTGAAAAATCAAGGTTTTGTAGATAGAGTTGCTCCAAAAAAGCCATTTTTGAGTAAAAAGAATCAAAAGAAAAGATTAGCTTGGACTAAGAAACATTCGAATTGGACTATTGGAAGTCTATTTGAAGTCTATTTTGACTATTGGAATTTCATGGGAAACTTGCAGAAGACCACATGGTTTTCTGCAAGTTTCCGATGTTCTTTTAACAGCGTTTACTTTTCTATGTTTATTATTTGTGCTAAATTTATTACTTGTTCTGAAAAAAAGGTTCCTATTATATGTACGATATTATTTTATAAATTGTAAACGAATCAGTTTATATTTATGATCATGTATTTGTAAAGTTTTAATAAAAGAACAACAAAAAAAAAATTCTGAGAAATAATAATAACTCCGATGTTTTTTTTTCTAAAGTTTTACTTTTTCTTTAGTTTTACTTTTTATTCTTTAAAGGAAGTAATTGTACACTAATTCTTTTAGTCATTTATGATTTCTTTATACATTTTAAATCTTTGAGTATTTAAATTGAAATATTACATCATACAATTATCTGCAAAAAAGCATTTTGACTATATTTATTTTTTAAGGGCCTATAAAAAATTGAAACATGAAAAGATTTAGATGGTATTGCATCACCCATATCTTCTTTGAGGCCTGGTCTGTTTTTTAAATTGTCTTATTTTTTTTTTTTAGATGAAACTCTTATGTAACAAAGGTCGGTCTGGGATTTAGGGGCCCGGGGGAGACAGATGCCAAAGACATAAGGGCCGCCATATATACAAAAGTTTCCCTATATTGCATATCAAGGACCTTTTCTTTTCTTTTTTTTTTGACCATTTTTTAGGGGCTCATGAGATAACGAGAGACCCGTAATCATTCCCGTAAACTCAATCAAATATCTTGGAATGATAATTGATACGATATGCTTGTCAAATATGGGGACAATCGCAACAGCAAGCATTTTTAAGAATACCCCATCTTCAAAACAAAGCCTTAAAAATAATACCTTTTCAGAACTACAAATTCAATCCTAATGTGTTTTATCTTACTTCTAAGATCCTTAAACAATGTGACCTTGTTCAATTCTTGAATTATGTATATATTATATATACGTATATATATTACACAATGGCGGATTAAGACTTCTTGGGGCCCCGGACTATTTTTGTTTTTGGAGGCCTTTTTATGGGCCAGAGCCTAAAAATAACTTTAAAAAAAAAACCCTCTAAAATTTTTGGGGGCCCCTAAATTTGCGGGGCCCGGGGGTATAGTCCCCCTAGCACCACCCCCCCCCCCTTGATCCGGCACTGATATTACACATATATAATATCATTAAATGTGAGTATATGTATTTATGTTTGTATATCTGTCTGTATTTATGTGTTTATACACATAATGTATGTGTATGTTTTAACATGTACGTCTGTGTATATATATATATTTGTGTGTATGTATATATGAATCTATATATATGTGTATATATTAATATATACATGCATAATATATTATGTATGTATACGATTATTGTATACATACCTATATTGAATACAGGAGGATATAATTATATGTGTTTATATGTATTTGTGAACGTAAGTGTGTATGCATGTTTGTATATATATCTATTTGTATATATGTATTTGTATGTGTCTGTATGTGTGCATGTATATGACTATTACTAAGTTACTTTTATTTTTGTTATGATTATTGTAATTATTTTTATTTTTATCATTTTATTTTTATTATTATCATTTTATTTTTATCACTGTATTGTTATTATTGTTACTACTACCACTTTTATTATTATTAGTAGTAGTATTTTTACTTCTTCGACTTCTAATGTTAGTTTCGTTACTGTTGTGATTAATATAACTATTAGAACTAACGAAATATTTCTTTTGTTTGGTTTTTTCTTAAGATTGGTACATGTACTATTTGTAAACTTCCGTGAATGTAACAACTATTTCAGAGTATATGAATTGATTGATTGAATGTTTAAAGGTTATCAAATGAATTTTTTTACCAATACTTTTTTGCTGCTTCTTAATTATGTAAACTTGCAATAGAAGAAAACGTTTATTCTCCAAAGGTTGGATATACCCCAAGAAATAAAAGTAATTTTTGGAAAAAAAAAGAAATTAAGGATCATTAATCTGTTGTTCAGAGCATACAAAAACTTATAATGTAAAATTTAACTTAGTAAAGTAGTAATAATAATTTGGATAAATATTAAAATCGCAAAATATACCTTTTCACTAATTTTGAAAGTTTGCAAAATGATAAGTTTTTAAATGATTATACAAAACAGCAGAAATTTTCACAGATTGCTTTTCATATTATTAAAAACCATTTGAGAGAAAATTTTTGTTCAATGCGTTTTACATCTTGAAGTTGTGTTATTTTTTTTATTTTTTTTTTTTATGTTGATTTTGTTAGTGTTTATAATGTTGAGTTATGTTAGTGATGTGTAGCTCGCAGCGAGCTACTCGCAGCGAGCTACTCGCTTACTTTTTAGTGTTTCATGCATAATTTCTAAAATATTTATTTATTCTCATTTATTTTCCCTCAAATTAATTATGATTAAAACTGATTAAATCTACCATGATTAAAATTGTTCTTAATTTTATTTTAAAATGACAGGTAGATTTTGAGTAGCTACTTTACAAAAGTTTGGTTATTTTCAAATTTTTTTTGGGGTAATTGAGACAAAGTTTTCAAGTTTTATAACATTTTTGAAAATTATTTTAAGTTATGTATTTATGTTGTAAAAATAAAAGTGTACACTAGTTCGAATCAGATTTTAATGTATTTCTTGGGGTACCACCTTAATTCTGAAGCTAACATTTTAAGCACAACGCAACGGTTAAGTATTTTTATTTTCATTTCTTTTTTACAAAATTTTTCAGGAATCTCACGAAACGAAAAGATTTTAATAAAGTCATATATCAATCACTTACATCCTTAAAAAGTAGGGAAGTTTATAGATTATAAGCTGTGTAGATTATAGGCTGTATAAACTTATAGATTATTCGTTTATATTTTTATTGTAGATTTACTTTATTATTTTTATTATTATTATTATATATGTATTATTGATTAATACAAATATAATGATTAAGATATATTTATAATCATTATCTACTTTAAATAGTTCGTTACATATTTTCACATTTCAGTTATGCTTAATATATATATATATATATATATATATATATATATATATATATATATATATATATATATATATATATATATACATATATATATATATATATATATATATATATATATATATATATATATATATATATATATATATATATATATATATATGTTTACATATTTCATCTAATGAAACTACTTTTCAAAACTCTGCCTTTTTGTATCAGGGTGTAACGCCAAATATAACAATTAGGCAGTTAGTTCATTTTTCTTCAAATATAACAAATAAAAATAACGCCAAAATAACGCTATTATAACGCCATCATTACGGGAATATAACGTCAATATATAGGAAAACTGGAATTATATTTGCTCAACTCTGGCGTTACATATTTTTTTTATTGTGGCGTTAGTTTTTTTAGTGTGTGTTAATCAGTGCATTTTTACAACTAACTATTATGTTTCTTCAGTGCATTTTTACAACTAACTATTATGTTTCTTCAGTGCATTTTTGCAACTAACTATTATGTTTCTTCAGTGCATTTTTGCAACTAACTATTATGTTTCTTCAGTGCATTTTTACAACTAACTATTATGTTTCTTCAGTGCATTTTTACAACTAACTATTATGTTTCTTCAGTGCATTTTTGCAACTAACTATTATGTTTCTTCAGTGCATTTTTGCAACTAACTATTATGTTTCTTCAGTGCATTTTTACAACTAACTATTATGTTTCTTCAGTGCATTTTTACAACTAACTATTATGTTTCTTCAGTGCATTTTTGCAACTAACTATTATGTTTCTTCAGTGCATTTTTACAACTAACTATTATGTTTCTTCAGTGCATTTTTGCAACTAACTATTATGTTTCTTCAGTGCATTTTTGCAACTAACTATTATGTTTCTTCAGTGCATTTTTACAACTAACTATTATGTTTCTTCAGTGCAATTTTACAACTAACTATTATGTTTCTTCAGTGCATTTTTACAACTAACTATTATGTTTCTTCAGTGCAATTTTACAACTAACTATTATGTTTCTTCAGTGCATTTTTGCAACTAACTATTATGTTTCTTCAGTGCATTTTTGCAACTAACTATTATGTTTCTTCAGTGCATTTTTGCAACTAACTATTATGTTTCTTCAGTGCATTTTTGCAACTAACTATTATGTTTCTTCAGTGCATTTTTACAACTAACTATTATGTTTCTTCAGTGCAATTTTACAACTAACTATTATGTTTCTTCAGTGCATTTTTGCAACTAACTATTATGTTTCTTCAGTGCATTTTTACAACTAACTATTATGTTTCTTCAGTGCAATTTTACAACTAACTATTATGTTTCTTCAGTGCATTTTTGCAACTAACTATTATGTTTCTTCAGTGCATTTTTGCAACTAACTATTATGTTTCTTCAGTGCATTTTTACAACTAACTATTATGTTTCTTCAGTGCATTTTTGCAACTAACTATTATGTTTCTTCAGTGCATTTTTACAACTAACTATTATGTTTCTTCAGTGCATTTTTGCAACTAACTATTATGTTTCTTCAGTGCATTTTTGCAACTAACTATTATGTTTCTTCAGTGCATTTTTACAACTAACTATTATGTTTCTTCAGTGCAATTTTACAACTAACTATTATGTTTCTTCAGTGCATTTTTGCAACTAACTATTATGTTTCTTCAGTGCATTTTTGCAACTAACTATTATGTTTCTTCAGTGCATTTTTGCAACTAACTATTATGTTTCTTCAGTGCATTTTTGCAACTAACTATTATGTTTCTTCAGTGCATTTTTGCAACTAACTATTATGTTTCTTCAGTGCATTTTTGCAACTAACTATTATGTTTCTTCAGTGCATTTTTGCAACTAACTATTATGTTTCTTCAGTGCATTTTTGCAACTAACTATTATGTTTCTTCAGTGCATTTTTGCAACTAACTATTATGTTTCTTCAGTGCATTTTTACAACTAACTATTATGTTTCTGTAGTGCATTTTTGCAACTAACTATTATGTTTCTTCAGTGCATTTTTGCAACTAACTATTATGTTTCTTCAGTTTATTTTTACAACTAACTATTATGTTTCTTCAGTGCATTTTTGCAACTAACTATTATGTTTCTTCAGTGCATTTTTACAACTAACTATTATGTTTCTTCAGTGCATTTTTGCAACTAACTATTATGTTTCTCGACTTCAAAGTTTTATTTAAAGGCACCATTTTCAGACATAGTCAGACATGTGCAACAACAATAAAGGAAGTGTTAATAAATTGATAATTTCATTTTGTTAAATTTTACTTTTGTATTCAATAATTTTTGTCCGATAATTCATAATTTTTACTTTTATTTTTGTTATAATAATTCTTAATTTTACTTTTATTTTTGTATCCCTGATATTCAATTCTATTTCAGTTTTTGTTCTTCAATCAATTCATAATATCAGTTTCATTCACATTAACAAAATCAATTATTTTTACTTCTGATTTTACTTAACGTTAACGAAAATGCCACTGTGTTTAAGGAAAGTTCGTCGGCCTTCAACCAATCGCCTAACTCTTCAAGCTCCTGATTTACTTAAAAATAGTTAAAAATAATAACAATATTTAAGTGGGTGTAAAAAATTTGGATGTCTTCCGCAAAAAGAATAAAATTTACTATACTAGAAGATAAAAATATGTGATTGATATAGATAAAAAAAAGCAAAAGACCTAGAATATTCACCAAAAATGATTACAAATAAAGTGCAAGTATTATTTTAATACTTTTTTCAATTATCTAGGTAGTAAATAAACCATTTTATATTTTTATTCTTTATACCATTATTACTAAGTTTGTATAGAAGGATCTCGTGATCCATTGTATTGAAAACCTTCGACAGATTGATCAATACTCTAAGTGAATATTGGTTTTTCACAAACTCATTCAAGATTTCGTTCACTAATTTTACTACTTCATGTTCAGTTGAACATGAACTAGTAAAACTTTTCTTTTATCTATTATCAAAAAGAATATTGTGACTTTAGAGGTATGAAAAAACACTTTTTTTCTTTGTACATTATGCGCTTTAGTACTTTTAAAAATCATCGTCTTTGCAATGACTTCGCAAATGGTGGACGCTTTTTTCTAACGGATGATAATAACTTTTTTAAAAGAGGAAAAAAGAAAAATGTAAACATTTATAAATTAAACGAAAAATAAAATTATTTAAAAAATTATTTAAAAAAAAAAAAAAAACTAAAAAAGAAGAATGAATAAATGTTTTAAAAGAAGAAAAGAAAAAGAAATATTTGAAAGGAAATAAATAAAAAAGTAATGAAAATAGAAGTTAAAAAAAAACAACAACTAATGAATGAAATAAAAATGAATGGAAAAGAAAGAAAATAATAACTATTTCTATACATCGAAAAAAGATTGGCAAATCAAGATTTTTTTATTTTTTCATATATTTCTTTAGGTTTATTTCATATATTTCTTAGGATTCTTTATTTACGATTTATTTTTTAGTTTTGCTGTTATGCGGTCTCGTAGTAATGTTTTTTTTTTAGTTTTTAGTGTATTAAGTTTTACTTTATATATTTTGTTAGTCATTTATTGTTTTATTTTTTAGTTATTAATTATTTTTAAATAGTGATATATAATTTTTTATACAGTTTTATTTTCATTTTAACTATTTATCATATATGTTTTATTCTACCATGTGATATTATATATTTTTCTTCTTTATTTGTTGTTATTTTTAGTTTTTATTTTATGTTGTTGTTTTTTTATTGTTTTTTTTTGTTGTCAAAAATATTTAACGTAATTTTTTTGTTTTCTTAAAGTTTGTTGTATCTTTTGTTTTGTTTTGATTTTTTAAGTGTTTTTCTGTTTACATTTTATTTAATTAGTTTCTGTTTACATTTTTATTTATTTATTATTTGCAATATATTTTAGTTATGATCAGTGCCGGATCATGGGGGGGGGGGGGGGCAAATTTAGGGGCCCCCAAAAATTTTAGAGGATCTTTTTTTTTCTTTTTAGTCATTTTTAGGCTCTGGCCAATAAAAAGGCCTCCAAAAACAAAAATAACCCCGGGCCCCAAGGAATCTTAATCCGCCACTGGTTATGATATTATAAGAGTTATGATTAATTTACTAAATCATTATAATTTTTTTTAGCAATAGTTGTTTTTATGTCATCGTTAGTTGTTACGTTTAGTCAGTTTATTACTGTTTGTAACTGTAACTTTGTATGTATAAGCGATTGTTGTATAGAAAGTTATACCGATTTATTGAAATTGCTAAATTATTTATATTAATTACTATATTATTAATATTACTATTTTTAAAGTAACATGTTATTATTATTATTATTTATTATTATTATTGTTATTATTATTATTATTTATCATTATCTTATTATAAATATTTTTATTATTATTATTATTACAATAACTATTTTAATCATTGTTATTAGGTGTTTACTTAATATTAGTAGTTTATACTATTTGTAAGCAACCTTGAAATGTAATACCAAATATTTCAGAAAATATATTGATTGATTAATTGATTTAAAAAGCATGGAAGTTTAAAGTTAAATTAATAAGTTAATGAAGTAGATAATGAGGAGCTACGCGTGATAATTTTAAGTGTTCAGGAAAAACGCCACTTTTTAACGAGAGATTAAGTAGATTATACTGCAGAGAATATTAAATAACATTATAAACTTCTTAAACCATCTGAGAGCTTATGTTATCAAGATCATAGAGTATAACTACAACATCACTGAACGATTGGTTGCTGTTTAAAGATGTCAAAGTCAATAGATTATATTAATACAGAAAAATTGTGTAGTAGACCAAGAATTACAAATGTACCCTTTGGTTGTGAAAGAGATTTCAAGCTCACAAATTCTAACTCAACTGCCTCTGAAATGTTAGGGCCTGCACAATTCGAAGACGCCTTGCAAAAGACTCTAATCTTTGACCGTGCTACATTTAAATGGTTGATTCAAATTTTGAAAATACACAAGAACTGAATTGTTAAAATTTGACAACATGTGATGTTCTTAGACAAAGTGTGATTTTAATAATTTGCATTTCACCAATTCAAAAAAGTTTGCCGGCCAGCAAATTTAATCTCCAATACAATACACTTTCTGTTAAGTAAGTGTCCAGTAAATATGATTTAAGATACAATTACTGCCAATGTTCGTGTTGATTTACACCTATTACAACTTGGTAAGAATGTAGATTCAGAAAAATGTTCCTAAATTTTTAAAGGACTATGTGTCTAATTAGTTCCAAACTAGAAGGCAATCTGACCTCAGGAAAATATTGTCAATGACTTTTTTTGTAGTTATGTTAAGTGCTCCTAGAAGTCCTTATGGTATCACAGACCAGCGCAGAGAAGCATTTAACAAGAGTTTCACGCCTTTATCCGTACCAATTTCGCTGGTTGTGCTAGAGTCGGCGTCAAACCTCGGACCTCTGGGTTCTGACCCAGAACTCTAACAACTGTGCCACAGCTGAAAAATTTAGAAGATTAACAATTAATGTTACTTCCCCGTGGCCGGGCAGTTTATCTTATTAAAAAAATTTTCTAAACGTAACCTAACCTCACAACCTAACCTCACGATCCGAGAAAAACCATAATGAAAATTTGGTTTTATCAAACGACGTTTGAATATTTATAGTCTTTTGTTGCTTCAATGCCTTGTAAAATAGAGTCTTTTATAAAAGTTCAATGATCTCATACAAAGTACAAAAACATTTTATTTGTAGATATTTTTGTTCTTTTATGTTCCCGTATGTTATTTTTTGAATTAAAACTTTTTCTAATAACAAATGCGTATATTATACCTTTTAAAGCAAAAACGGTTTTTGGTTATATATTTAAGGTGGTCTTGTCTTTTTGGCCATAAATGTAGTTTTTTCCTCAAACGTCAACGCATTGTAGTTTTCTTATTCTCCGTCTTCATATTTTCCAGATTTCTACAACTTACTGTTTTTTGAGTTTTTTGTTATTTTCTTGCTTTTTAATTCTCTTTTTACTTTCTAGTAATTTGATGGAGCAGCCAAATGTGAAAAATATTATTTGTTCTTTTGTGATTTACACACCTTTTTTCGATTCAGTTAATAAAGTAAATCGCCTCGGCTCCTTCAATGCTAAGGTTTTTACTATATTAAGAATATAGTAAAACTACTTTCTTCAAGCATTTCCTAAATATATATATATATATATATATATATATATATATATATATATATATATATATATATATATATATATATATATATCTAAACGTAATTAAAAGCCTTATTAGTTAAGAACAGTTTTAATTAAGAGCCAAATTGAAGTCACTAATGACTTCAACTTGGACTTTATTTCACACATAATTAACTCTTAATTTATTACTTACGATGACTAATGTATTAAGGTGAGTTTTCACTCATCCGTTTTTTCACGGGAACGGGATAGGAACGGGTTAAATAATCACGTGAGTATGCGTAGTTTTTCTTCAGACATATTAAAAGTTATTCTACGCATGCCCACGTGATTTTTTTTCCCGTCCCTTTCCCGTTGCCGTGAAAAAACGGATGAGTGGAAACTCACCTTTATGGATAATTTGACAAGAGCTTATCCGTATCCGTTCATGAGATTCTAATTTAAGAAAAAGTGCTCAATTAGGAAAAGTCGTTAAACAAAAAAATAAAACAAAACATGTAAGAACCTACTTTACAATAATGTACACATTAAGTGCAATAGACACTTGATGCAATAGTATCTTTACTTTTTCGTCACAAATATTATAATATTTTGAAACCAATCAACAAACATCTAAATTTCCATAAGTAAATTTATTCTTTAATCGTTGTCTTCATAACCTACCTTATTTTTCAAATCATAATTTATTATGATATGAAAAATAAAAATTATTAAATTTGTATTATATATATATTATATATATATATATATATATATATATATATATATATATATATATATATATATATATATATATATATATATATATATAAACAATTTTAAAAATGTATTCTACAAAATAGAGTGCTTAATGTTCTTAAAAGAACAGAGCAATTATAAATTAGTAGAAAATCAATTAACAAAATTTCCTTAACAAGTGATTTTCTACTTATATATATATATATATATATATATATATATATATATATATATATATATATATATATATATATATATATATATATATATATATATATATATATATATATATATATATATATATATATATATATATATATATATATATATATATATATACTACTTTAATTCATATTACTTTAAAAACCTAGGAGTCTTTATTCCCAATTACATTATTCTTCAATGTAGTTCAAATATACCTTATGAATTCTTAAATTAACAGTTTTTAAGCCTAAAAAGTTACCGAATCTTTTCCCTTACTTTTTTTCTTATAAAGAAAAAGGGAAATTATGTGAATTTTAAACTTATTTCTTTTACTATATATACTGATATTAAAACAACTATTATACCATCATAATAATACTTTTATTTGCACAAAAACTTTTAATTCGATAAAGAGAGATTATTTGTAGTACTTACATACTTACTTGTCTTTTTTTAAGATTAATTTAAGATATTTTTATGCTAAAATAAGATGCATGTAACTTCACCGCGAAAGTAATGTAACGTTGTTTTATTTTTAAGATTATTTTAGATTCCAGCCTTCAAATAAAATCCCATGTAAGTCCCACAAGAAACCCACCTAGGATTTCCCAAGTGGGTAAATACCATATGGTTCCCACATGTAACCCATGTGGGATTACCCATATGGGTTTGATAACCTTAAAGTTAAAAATTTTTATGATGAAATTTTTGAAACGGGTTCAATATCTTTAATAAACAAACCTACAAGAGTAACGATAAATTCAGCAACTCTAATAGATAATATAATAACTTCAGATATTTTCAACAATGATTTAAAAGTAGGTATTTTGCGAACCGATATATCAGATCAATTCCTTATATTCCTAAAATTAGATAATACAAACTCTGAAAAAACTTTAACCGCACAAAGAGTAATTCGAAAACGCATTTATAATGAGGCTAACCTTAATTTATTCAAAAATCAACTTTCATTACTGCACTGGAATAACATAAATTTTAATGATAATGCTAACAATATCTGAGTCTTTTTTCAAAACTTTTTTTTCTATATGCGATGCTAATTTTCCAATCATTGAAAATAAAATAACTACTAAGAGCTGCAATACACGCTGGATCACTAAGGGCTTTCAAAAATTGTCCAAAATTAAACTAAAAATAAATATAAATTTTTTGAAAACAAAAACACCTAAAAAAGAAAAAATTTACAAGGACTACAAAAATCTATTTGAAAAAATTCGCAAAAATCTAAAAAAAGATTATTACTCAATACATTTAAAAAATGACACAAAACGCACATGGCAAATAATGAATGAAATTATTGGAAAACAAAAATCATGCTCAGGTTTTCTGCCGCAAATGGTTAGAGTCGATAACAAAAGTTTATACGAATCAAGAACTATAGCTCAAGAACTTAACAAATTTTTTATCGATATAGGTCCAACACTTTCTAAAAAAATCCCAAAGACCAAATCTTTATTTACTGATTTTCTAGTACCCATTGATAATTGCATTGGTTCAGTTAAGTTGTCTTCTGAATTATTGTTTGAAGAGTTTGAAAGAGCCTTCAAATCCTTAAAAAAAAATAAAGCAATTAGAGCAGATTAAATAAATGGAAACGTTATTACAGATTGTTTTGAACAGCTAAAAGTTGTTCTTTTTAAAGTTTTTAAAGCTTCTATCCATCAAGGTGTTTTCCCCGAACTGTTAAAAATTGCCAAAATTATTCATATTTTTAAAGAAGGGGACAAATCAATTATTAGTAACTATCGCCCTATTTATGTTCTTTCCACATTTTAAAAATTTTAGAAAGAATTATATATAACAGAATATACAAATATTTTCATGTTAATAAATTACTTAACATTATTCAATTCGGTTTTAAAAAGGATAGCTCAACTGAACATGCAGTTATCCAATTTGTACGTGAAATCTCAAAATCATTTGAAAAATCACAATATACTCTAGGACTTTTTATTGATCTATCAAAAGCTTTTTATACGGTTGATCACCAAATTCTAATCTATAAACTTAAACACTATGGAATAAAAAATAAAGTTTTAAAATGGTTTGAAAGCTATTTGTCAAATCGTAAACAATTTGTTCCGAGTAATGACGGTTACCATACCAATTGTCTTTCTATAACATGTGGAGTCCCACAAAGCTCAATTCTTGGTCCACTCCTTTTCCTAATCGCTTATAATTAATACTTAACTTAACGCTGCCGCTGCTGCTGCTGCTCACCATTCGTGCACCTTTACACGGACTTTTTTACCATGCTTGGCCTTTGAGTTTTATTATAAATTGCTTTACTTCTGAACTCGCGTAATGAGGCTCTTTCAAATCTTAATAATCTGTCAGTATCTGCTTAATCAGTAATGAGATCAAAAACTTTGTTTCATCAGCTTAATTAGTGATAAGATCAACAATTTTTATTTGATAACTTCTGTAGTAAAGGATGAACATTATGTTATTATTGAATTAGTAAAGTAACTTTTAAAGTCAGGTGATTTATTTAAATCATGCATTTTAGTCTTTTGTCAATTGTTTTATTAATTTATTAATTTATAAAATTAATCTGTAATTTTTAAATTAAAAGACGACTCAAGAAGACGTTGCTCATTTCAAAGGTCAAGAGGTCAAAGTTAGTGTTTAAAACACTTGCATCTCACACGGTCAACTCAACGTTTAATACCTTATTTAAAAGAAGTTATAAAAATCCGTATAAAAAACCAGATTGTTTGATAGTTTGTTTTCGAAAGTTGTTAAACATTTATTATGAGGTATTTCAAAAAACAAAAATAAGGTTGTATTTGTAAAGTTTCAAATTTATATATTTTTCTTAATTTATATATTTATCTATATATGTGTGTTATTTATTTTGTGTTTTATTGTGTATATATGTGTTAAGGTTATATGGGTTTATATTTTGTAAGTGTGTAAATATATGAAATGTTTCAATGTTTGTGGTGTGTTATATGTAATATGTTTATAGTTTGTAAGTGATAATTATGTTGTTTGCATGGTTTCAAATTGTTGTGACTGGGCTTAGTTTACAGCAAGATTGTTGACCTTGCTAGCCAAGTGGTGTACTTTGCTATAATGTGACCTGGCTATGTTGAGAGCAAAAATATTGTCCTCGCCAGCAGAGTGGTGTATTGTCATAATAAAACACATAAATTAATTCTGTTTGTAATTAGTGTATTTCTAAAATGTGTTGAAAAAATATTGTTGAAAATGTGTTTTAATGTTGTTATCCTCTGTTCTTAACAATGTATGCTTTACTAACAGCTCCTCCTCATTAAAATTTTTAAGAGTTTCGATTTTCTTCATTAAATATGTTTAACTCAAATTTTTTTTATATATATAAAAGTAAGTATACAGCGTGTTGAAGCATAAGTTTTAATAACTTTTTTTAAATTTTTAGGATTTTTTGTATAGAGAATGTTTTCTTTATATTATTATTTTAATGTTTTGTATGTACATCAATATATATATATATATATATATATATATATATATATATATATATATATATATATATATATATATATATATATATATATATATATATATATATATATATATATATATATATATATATATAGACACACACACACAATAAAATATATAGAATTAAAATGTCTATACATATATTATATGTATAGACATTTTAATTTTTTTGCCTTAAATTATTGTCCCTTTTTCTTTAGAATATTAAATATCTAAAAAAAAAATTAAAATAGTAAAAGAAGTTTCAATATTTCCAAGTTTCTTCACTTGAAGCAAATATATGGTTGTTTATAGAGGTTCTTTTAGTAGTTTTGTATTTATTTATTGCAAATCTTGCGTTAAATGCCTTTCAAAGTAATGAAAGGGTTTTGTTGATGGATGATTACATTTTATCCTTCCATGCTAGCAGTACTTGCTGAGTTGACAGGCCTTAAATTTTTTTAATTTGCTTTATTTATGAGTTCTTATATGTAAAAAATTTGTTTTTTAAATTACATTTGTTTTTTGTTTTTTTTTTTGATTAAATACTTATAATATTTTTTCAATAATTAATAACAACTACCATAAATATATAAACAATACTTAGTTGAAAATATTATATTAATTTATAACTTTAGTTTAAGTTTTTAATAAAACTATGTTATCTTAACACAATGCTATATATGGTAAAATATAATAGATTATAGTATTATGCTCTGTATTATTTGCTTACACTTTATTTTAGATAAGTTTAAAAAAGAAACTTCAACTTTTATTATATTAGGCATCATTTTTACACACTCCTTTGATGCCTAATTATGTCTAATAATTTAAGAAATGAAATTATTAGACTTCGTCAAAATGAAAGAAAGCAGGCTAGGCGAGCTGAGATAAACCGCCATCGAAATGAAAGAGATGAGCCCAGGCGAGCTGAGATAAATCGTCGTCGAATTGAAAGAGATGAGCCCCGGCGAGCTGAGATAAATCATCGTCGAATTGAAAGAGATGAGCCCTGGCGAGCTGAGATAAATCGTCGTCGAATTGAAAGAGATGAGCCCCGGCGAGCTGAGATAAATCGTCGTCGAATTGAAAGAGATGAGCCCCGGCGAGCTGAGATAAATCGTCGCCGAATTGAAAGAGATGAGCCCCGGCGAGCTGAAATAAATTGTAATCAAAATGAAAGAAATCAGGCTAGGCGAGAACTTAATAGGTATAATATGCATCGCATAGCAAGAAATAATATTGCTATAGAGAGTAACTACCTCGGAGAATTAAACCATAATTGTCAGTATTGCAGTGCAAAGAAGTTTTTAAATGAAACTCATTTTTTGTGCTGCCATTCAGGAAAAGTTGTATTTGCTCCTCTTTCTCTTTATCCGTCATTGTTGACTGGTTTAATGACAGGAAACCATGTTGATCATGCTGTAAATCAAAATTTTTTTAAACACATAAGGAGTTATAATTCCTCTTTATCTTTTGCTTCCTTCACTGCCGAAATAGCTCCTCCCTCAAATAATGGCCCTTTCTGTTTTAGGGTCTGTGGGCAAATTTTGCATCGTGTTGGAAATTTAAGGCCTGCAGAAGGTTGTCTGCCCAAATATTGTCAGCTGTATATCTATGATCCTAATGCAGCAGTGTCATTCAGAATGGAACAACCTGGTAATGATGGTTGTATACATGAGTTAATGCAACTCTTGCAAACATTAATTAATCAAGAAAACCCATTTGCTCTTGCATTTAAAAACATGGCAGAAGTAGAGGATGAAGAAATCCGCCAAGCAGCTTTAGAAGGTAGACCAACCTCTGTTGTAAGAATGTCTTTGCTTGAAGGTCATGATAGACGTCGAAACAATCTTCCTTCCCATGAGGAAGTTGCTATTGTGTTTGTGGGAGATAGAGAAGAATATAAGTGTGTGGTGTTAGTAGTTTAAAATATGTATAATAAACTCAGAATAACTCAATAACCCTCAACAAAACTATGAACTAATTTTGAAATTCAAGTTGAGCTTTTTTATTTATTAATACCTCCCCTCCCAATAACTCTAATTTTCCTTAAAAAACTAATTTTTTTGTCCTTTGAAGGTGGTTCTGCTATTTAATTAATTGTTGTGATGTTTTATGCAAATAGATTTAGCTCACATTCATGTTGGTCTGTCAGGGTTATGTAAAAATAAAAAAGAAAGTTTCTTATTCGCATTTTTGAGTTTTCAAAAGTATTGATTGCATGACATGTTAATTTGTAATTAATGTGTATGATTATGCGTTTAAATAACTTTGTTCCATTTTTAGTTCCGTTTCTTATAGCTGACTTGATTATGGCTTACCTAAAGCTTAATATTTATGAAACAATGATTCAATTTAAATTGTATTATAAGTAGCTCTGTTGAATAAAATTTTTTTTTGTAATTTGTACTAAAGGTTATATTTTTATTTTATATCAAAAAAAATATGTTTTTAAGTAAATATCTATATTTTTTTATTTTGGGATTTATTGTTTTAAATGGATATAAAAATCATTTTTGCTTTGTCTTTTATATTTCCTTTTATTATATATGAATAAGAACCATTTATGCTTTAATCACCATTAGCACTCGAAGTTTCCATTTGCATTAAGTATCGATTTTTGGCACACACAACAGGTTTAATAACTTAGGCAGTAAAAACAGCTTGAATGATTTGTTAAGAGTCTTTAAAGAAACGCTTTTACGAAAAGCATTAAATAGATAAAGCTAACTTATTTAAAATAATAAGTCTTTAACCCGTTTTTCTATATCCAAATTTACTTTTTAAATAAATGTTGATGAAAGGGTAAAATATCGTTATAGCCTACGTTAATTTTAAATTCTTTTTAAATTAAAGGAAAGAGTTTTGATACTTATTTAAATAGGGTTAATAAAATATTTTAAATTATATTATATATATTATATTTAAGAAATTATTAAACTAAATTAAATAAGATTTTTAGATGAAACAGTAAAAATAATTGTTTAAAATACGTGCGTGCAAATAATTCCTACAAATACTAAACGTAAAATAACGCTTACAAACACCAAAAGTATGTTTGCAGTGAATAAAGTTAAGTTCAAAGATAAACAGGAAGAAATGTTTAAAACTGTTTCAATAATAACATTTATTTTTAATTACTTTTGTTGTAAGTTGGGATGAAAAAAAAAGGTCACTGGAGTATGAACTCCCGGGGTGAGATGACTATATCTGTCTAAGTGTTGCGCGTCTACCAATTAGCCCATAAACGTATTTTCTATTTAGAATTTAAGATTATTTATGACGCATAAGAAGTGTAATTAAAAATTCAAAACCAAGTTTGCAACAACTGAATTTAAATAAAATCTAATTAGATGTGTATATGTTATGAACGTTAACTAAGGCGTACTTTAACGGCGTCACGTGTTGAATGTTTTAGCATTTTTCTAAGTTCGTAGTCTTTTTTACGTTTTTTCTTATTAAAATTTTTATAATCGGCATAATATTAAAATCGTTTGAAGTTTTTAAAAGAACATTTTAACAGAAATGTTTTTGTCATATCAAAAAGTAAGTATAGTTTTTTATATGTACATTTTTAAACGGTTTTAAAAAAATATTGAGGTAAGGAATAAGTATAGAAAAGGTCGGTGTGGAATAGATTTACTAAGACCCTTAGTTTACGTCCGGATAGCTATAGATAAGTATAAAAATGGTCGGTTCGGTAAAGACCCGTATTTTACGGGTCCCCCCAGCTAGTTTATATTAATGATTTAAATAAAGCCTCTAAACTAACAAGTATTATGTTTGCAGATGATACTAACTTATTTCTTTCTAACAGTGATATCTTTGAACTTTTTAAAACAATGAACAAAGAGCTTATACATGTATCGAATTGGTTTAAATGTAATACGTTAACTCTAAACTCTAATAAAACAAAGTGGACCTTATTCCATTCGCTTTCCAAAAAACGGTATTTGCCATTAAACTTACCTAAAACTTTTATTGATCAAAATGAAATAAAAAGGAATTCCGTAACAAAATTTTTAGATGTTTACCTTGATGAAAACATCACTTGGAATCATCATATCGACTACATAAGCACTAAAATTTCAAAAAACATAGGAGTTTTATATAAAGCACGAATCTACCTCAATAAGAAAATTTTAATCAAACTTTATTATTCATTTATACACAGTTATTTAAATTAAATTTACGAACTTTAATCAATTTTGTATTGCCTATCGGGCACCACACCTTTGGAATAAAATTGTTTTGCCCAATTTTGATTTGGAACTCTCCATTACTTTTCGTTTTTTTAAAGTAAATTAAAAACCCTAATTTTTTCATTAGAAGATGTATTATGTTATTATTAATAATATAAATTAATAACTTTGCCTTTTCTTATTTATATTTGTAAAAAGTTTATTCTTACTTATTTTGTTGATTTTATATTCTTTACTTAACGTATACGTTTATATAAAATATTGGTGAGTAGATCCGCGTGATCTCTCTTTGGATTATATAATATATATTTGGATTATATATATATGAAATTTGTAAAAATTTGATACTGTTAATGCTTGTTTGAACTTATTTAAGGTTCTTCAGATACCTTATTTTATATTTGTGAAAGTTTATTATTATCATCATTATTTTTTTTTTTTTTGGCAATATATAGTTGTAATACGACCAACAAATGTAAAATTAAAAAAAAAAAAAAAAAAAAAAAAAAAAGTGGCAAAATTCCATGCGGATACCACATGGGAAAACCCCTTGTGGGTAAATACCGCATGTAACCCATGTGGGATTTACTCAAATGGGTTTTAAGTGGCACGGATACCACATGGGAAAATCCATCCCATATAAATCCCATGAATCCCACACGGAACCCATGTGGGACGCGGTTTTATTTTTCACTGGGAGGCAAGCTCTTCGAGGTCTTGAGTTGAGGTCTTTTTATACTCGGCGAGTCCGGGTCAAGATCTTTTTAGACTCGGCAAATCTTAGTTACTTTTCGGGTCCAGGTTCAGATCCAGTTTTTGGGTCCAGGTTTGATCACAAAATATCCGGATTTTTTGTGATTACACCAATTAAAAAAAAGGGATTCGGTAAATGTTATGGTGAATAAAACGGCTTCAACGCCTAACGTAGATATTTTATTTTATACCTTTTTGATGATGTTAAACTACTAAATAAACTTGTCATTACTTTTAAAAATATTGCGTTAGTATTTACAAACATAATTTATAATTTTAAATAAGATGCATGTAAACGCACTAGCAAAAATAGAACCTAAACTTGTATATATGAAAAACGTTTTGGATATCCGGAAAAATTAAAAGTTGAGTAAAATATCCGGAAAAAGACAGTCCCTGATCTCGACAAATTCAATGAGAACATGGGCGTTTATTCCGAGGTGCAAGACGAACGTTTTTATCAAAATATATTGAACTTTGAACGTTGTTACCGAGGACAGTATAACGAAAACTTGACGGGGGACTACATTTGGGTGCTACTCGTTTTTACCTGATCGTAATGACGAAAATGAAAAAAAGTCGCTCTGTTTTCATAAAAAAAGAGTTTTCTTCGTGCTGTTGTCGTGTAAGCAAAGTTCGTGCTTAATGAAGACATTTTTTTACATATTTTAGACATAAGCAATTGAAATATTACAGTTAGAAACCAGGATAAAAAATTGTTTCACATAGTGTTATAGGCTCTTAATTTAAACTTAAATATAATATAACGATAACGATATAAAAATTAACGAAATGTTAACGAAAATTTAACGAAATGTAAAAAGATAACGAAATAAAAATTATAAACGAAATGATAACGAAACAAGAACTCTGAGCTTAAAACCTTTATAAAAACTTTCATTTTTTACAAATCACACAAAATTTTAATTCAACCTTTAAAATTGTTTTTGGTTCAACCATTTTTTCTGTAATTTGATGTAAAAAGTTGTTTGAATAAAACAAAGTTTTGAGGTGGTTTTCAGCATACGTTTTTTTAAACTCAAATTTAATGTGAATATTTTAACCTTATGGAGCGTGATAGGAATAGATTAAAATCTCATTTAATATACCAATTATACTATACCATATAAAGCCTTGATATTTTTTTTAGTTTATTATGAACAATTTACTATTATATTTAAAAGTTTCCATAATTTTTCAGCATAGTTTACAGTATTGGACAAAACATTTGCAACCAACATCGAACAATGCTAAAAAGTGATCTTAATTTTATGTCTTAAAAACGAAACGAACTATACTACCACAGCAAACAGTTCAGGAGTCTAAAGTCATAGAATGACATGACATGAGCAATCAGCTGACAGGTGACAGCACACAGGCAGAATTTCGTTGACAAGTGCCATTTTGCAGCGGACAAAACAAGTGCAACTTTTTGGTTTGTTTCATTTTATTAAGTCTAGTCCGTGTCAACGTCACGGAAGTTTTTTGATAATTAAAGGAAGTATCCAGAAGTTTCCAGAAGCATGCAGAAGCTTCCAGAAGTTTCCAGAAGAAGCATCTGAAAGCATCCAGAAGTATCCAGAAACATTCAGAAGCACCCAGAAGCTTCCTGAAGCATCGAAAAGAAGCATCTAGAATCTTCCAAAACAGGTTCACGCAGGTTCGTTTTACTATATAAGAGATATGTAAACCGACATGTAATTCAGTCATTATATGGAAGTCAATCAGTCAGTATTGTCAAGACAGTTTATCGAAGTGAGTTTTATCAAAGTGTTTTATCGAAGAACATCAATACAAGATGTGAAATACAACAAGTGTTTTATTACATCAATACAGTCCACATCCAACCAAGACGTTGTGTTCCACAGAGCATTATTGTATCATCACAAGTTAAATGTAAGAAGTGTATCGCGTGTATCGTGTGAAGCGTGAATGCCTGTATCGGATCGAACAATCAGACGACGTGCTGTTGAAGCCGGATTGTTTTCTTGACGCCCTGCAAAGAAACCGCTGATTTCAGAAAAAAAGACTCCTGTTTGCTACATCTTATATTGACTGGAATGCGCAAAAATTGCGAACTGTCCTGTTCAGTGGTGAATCGAAGTTCAACATCATTGAGAGCGATGGTATTTGCCGTGTACGTCGACCGGCCGGAAAACGCCTCGATATACGTTACTGCCATAAGACCGTGAAGCATGGTGGAGATAATGTAATGGTTTAGGGGTGTTTTTCTGCTAACGGTCTAGGTACAATACATCAAAACGATGGAATAATGGACCATTTCATGTATAAAAATATCCTGAAAGATGTTATGTTACCTCATGCTGAATGGAATATGCCAATAAAATGGGTTTTTCAGCAAGACAACGATCCGAAACACACTGCAAAAGTAGCCAAGCAGTAGTTTCAAGTCAACCACCTATCGGTGATGGATTGGCCGTCGCAATCTCCGGATCTCAACCCTATCGAGAACCTGTGAATAAGGATAAACTGTTTGAACAGTTGATCCTTATTACTGTATCGTTATAAGGATCAACTGTTTGAACAAATCCAAAAGGCTGGACAGCGATTCCACAAAGTTTCATTGATCACCTAATTGAATCTATGCTTCGAAGATGCATAACTGTGATCGACAACAAAGGATTTGCCACGAAATATTGATAGCGAAATACAGCTTGGTCAACATTTTGTGGAGTTGCACTTGTTTTGTCCAGAAGGAAATCAACTTTTTTAATACTTTTGATTAATTTATTAATTTTCGTGTACAAATAATGAACTTTGTGATGAATAAAACTTGAAAAACGTTGTCTCTAAACAGTTACATAGTTATTTCTCTTAATTGAAAAATGCAGCACTTTTATATAAAGAAACTTAATTAGCATTATTTGGTTGAACTTGTTTTGTCCGATACTGTATATACAAAAAAGTAAAACAAACGCAAAACAAAGATTTTTTGACGAGTCTATTATTATTTTATTATTTATACAATTATTTCATTTGCTTTTTAATTCACCTACGGTAATTTCAAGACCTATTGGTAATTTCAGGACCTACTGATAATTTTTAATAGCTTACTATTACAAATTACCAGTATTAGCAAGTAGGTTTTCTAAAAATTAAACAAAAAAAAACAAAAAACTAATTAAACAAAAAACACTTTTTTTTAAGTCTTTTATTAAAAGACTAAAGAAAAATTTTACACGATGCGTATCAATAATAATAAATACATTTAGTTAATAAAGCATAGAAAAACTACTTTAAATCAAGAATCATAGAAAAAGGATTTTCAAGATGTGATTTCCATAAATTAGAAAAACGCGCCATAGTTGCACCATCTATGATGCGATGATCTGCAGACCAACTAACATTAAATATATTCACTTTTACAAGATTTCCATTAGAATCATATCGAGGTACAGTCTAAAAATAAAAGTTGAAATAAAAAGTTTTAGAAATTATTTTAAAATCTCTCAAAAAATGAAACCAAAAAACCTAAACTACATATATAATAGATCGGATCCAGGATTTTTTGATGTTTATAATAGCTAACTTCCAGACACGGAGCAAACTCCAAACATTTATATATTTATACTTATGTCAAATAAAGATGCTTTACAAAAAATTGTGATGATTGGAGTCTGGGAATAAAATACATTCAATACAAAAACGGATCTTACTTACCGACTTACCAAACCAATACAATCTTAACATTTTAGTTACTAATCTCAAAATGTAACATGTAGTTTTAAAAAACATCGCAAAAATGTAATCGCGCACGATCAAATTAAACCAAATTCATGCCATGACCCTAAAACTATCAATAGTGATAGTTTCAGGGTCATGGCAAAAAAAAGACAAAAAATATTCCAAGAAAAAAAATGACAATTCTAAAACATTTTGACCAGCAAAAAGCAGTTGCTAGAACTAAGTACAGTCAATTGTATCAGAAATTCAAAAATTGTAAACCAAACATTGATGATGAGCTAAATCACTCCAGTATCAATGGAAATGATATTTTTTATACTAGCGATGTAAAATCTACTCCATCTACAGTTATATACCAAAGTTTCTTAAAGTCTTAAATGTTGCATATTATAATATGTGGGTATATGCGGACGACTTGTAAATTTATTAAATAACTAGACATTGAAAATATTTGATTTTTTAATATAATTGAAAATGAGGGTATCAAAACATCATAAAATTAAATATTTTTAACAAATAGGGTTAGATCCGTAAATAATAATGTGTATATATATATATATATATATATATATATATATATATATATATATATATATATATATATATATATATATATATATATATATATATATATTAATGTTACTATTTATGATTTTAATGGGTGACAACTGAAAAACGAGACTGGATTTAAAAACACATAATTTCTTTAGGGTATAAGATTAAACAAAAAAAAAAAATTGTTTTAAAAAGTATTTTTATTCCAGTTTTTAAATATTTTATTATTATTATTTTTTAATAGAAATATGAATAAAAAAATAAATTCAAGACAAGAAGAGATTAGAAAACGTGTGAATGAATTTTATTTAAATTACAGAAATGTTAATTAAAGGTTCAATTATGACCACTTTAAAACTGAGAGTATACCTAAAAGTACTATCTACAAGGTTACATGTGCTGAAAGTGAATCAGGTTAGCAAAGAGTTTAAGGAAGTGGAGAAAAGGTTAAAAAAGACAAACATTAAAAGGCTCAAACTTATGTTTGACTATAAAGACAGAGTTTCTCAATGACAGGCAGCAAAAAAGTTCAACTGTACTCAGCAAAACATTAGTAAAACAAAAAAAAAGACAAAAAATATTCCAAGAAAAAAAATGACAATTCTAAAACATTTTGACCAGCAAAAAGCAGTTGCTAGAACTAAGTACAGTCAATTGTATCAGAAATTCAAAAATTGTAAACCAAACATTGACAATGAGTTAAATCACTCCAGTATCAATGGAAATGATATTTTTTATACTAGCGATGTAAAATCTACTCCATCTACAGTTATATACCAAACAAAACAAGTCTCAAAAAAAATTACTTCAATGGATTGCTTTTTCTGAAAATGGCATATCTCAGCCCTATTTTTAGCCTTGTGGGCAGGCTGTAAATCAAGAAATCTACTTCAACAAATGCATTAAGAAGAGACTCATTCATTCATTGATAAGTATCATTCAAATGGTGCATATGTACTCTTGCCCGATGTGGCATCATCTCACTATGTAAAAAAAGTAATTATGTACCTAAACAAGAAAAACGTGAATTTTGTTGAGTAAGCAGATAACCCTGCAAACTTGCCAGAATGATGTCCTGAAATGAAAATTTTTGGAGTATTTTGAAGGGTCTACCAGTTTAATTGGAATGCAGAAAATCTTCAAAAATTATGCAAGTATTGCCTTAATAAAATTGATATTGAGCTTGTACGGAGTTTACCTACGATCTCAAACACTTTTAAGTTGGCAATGCCAGCCTAATTGCCAACTTAAAAGTGTTTGAGATCGGCAAAAAATCACCTACCTCATTTTTATGTTTTATGATAACCTCTTTGTATCATTTTTTTTTTTGTTTAACTCGAACAGTTTGAGGTTGGCAATAAACTGCAGACCTCATTTTTCCCAATTACGAGGGTTGCAGGCCTAATTGAACAAGTCAGATAATCAATAATTGATAAAGGCATGGTTTAATTGAAAATAACTGATTATATATAATCAGTTACTTTATTTGATTATATATAATCAATTATCTGACTTGATCAATTAGACCTATCTATAGATAAAAACTAGAATTTTAAAAACACTTTTTGTTTTACCTTATACCTCAAAAAAAATATGTGTCTTTAAACCCAGTCTCATTTTTCAGTTGTCACCCGTTATAAATATATGTAAATATATATATATATATATATATATATATATATATATATATATATATATATATATATATATATATATATATATTTATATATATAGGTTCTTATTGCTGGTAGCAATTAAATATTCAAATGTTAAAAGATATATTGAGATCACAAATAAATGAAATCATGTTTTTGTGAAACGATGATATAAAATTATTATGTGTATTTTCATTCTCTAATTCAACAACTAGCTTATCTGAATATATCTTAGATATGTTTGATTTTTTATGTTTTATAAAGAATAGATGATTTTATTTCTAGTCTGAATTTGCACAATGTTTAATGACTTAATTATTAGTTACATTAGAGCAGTTATCAGTAATTTTATTGGTGTTTTATCTTGCACTGCTTTTCAGGTAATTCATTTTAACTACTTTAGTTAATGAAGCATTCTCAGTTAAATCAGGTTTGATAAGTAGACTGTTGATGCTGAAATCTCTTTAAAATCTCTTTGATTCTCTCTTGAAATCTCTGATTTTAGCTTTTTTTATGAGGTTGGTGATAATACAAATTTAATAGTCTACTTTGATATCATCTTGTTTCAACAAGATAGTGTGCCACACACAGCAAAAGATATTCAGCAATTTTGTGCAAAAAGTTTTCCAATGATGACTCCAAAAGATTTGTGGCCAGCGAACAGTCCAGATGTTAGTGTAATTGAACATTTATCAAACATTTTGCAAGAAAGCGTGTTTGAGGAACTTAAGCAAAAAAAAAACAGAATTGAACTTTTCAAACAAATGAAAACCAAGTGGTCATCTGTGCCTGGTGAACATTTGTGTTCCTTGGTTGAGTCAATGAAAAATGTGTCTAGGAAATCATGCTGCTGATGAAGAATACAGTACTTATAGATGACTATATATATTAAAGTGGTTCAAAAAACAAAATTTTCTAAATATATCTGCTGGCACCACCCTTAATGTATTTTATATAATAAAACAACACTGGATTTAAATTTTTTTAATCAAAAATATTGTTAGGGGTTGCTACATTCCTTTGAACATTAAACAGATTTCTAATATTATAGAAATTTTTTTTATAAGTATGTTGTGGAAATCAATTTAAGCGATAAAAAATTTTAAAAATAATAATCGTTTTATAAAAAAACATCGAAAAAAAATATTATTATTAAAAAATCTTGTAAAAAAAGCTCTTTTTTCATATTATGTCTAAAATTGTCATTTTTTATGCAATATATCCTAAAACAACTTTTTAATTAAATGATGATATTTAAAACTTTTGATCTATTATTATAATATTATTTTTCTATAATATTAGGTAAGGCTTTTTTTGTTTAAGGGTCTGTAGTAACACCTAAAAATATTTTTTATTTAAAATATCTAAACCCAAGTTTTTTTATAAGGTGTCATCCATAATTTACACCACGCTCTAGGGAGGGGAGGGGTTAATGATTTTATTTGTAATAAAACCATTAACCCCTAGAAGACTTAATAATAAAGAGGTATGATGTTGTGACCAGGGGGAGGAGTCAAAAACCCAAGTTTTTTTTATAAGGTGTCATCCATAATTTACACCACGTAAATTACACACATAATAATTTTATATCATAAATTATTATGTGTGTAATTTATATATATATATATATATATATATAATTAATATATATATATATATATATATATATATATATATATATATATATATATATATATATATATATATATATATATATATATATATATATATATATATATATAAAATCGAATAACAAAAACCCAAATGCATCAAAAAAAAATTTATTTAATTATTTTAACTTTTTTTTTTAAATCTTAATTCACCTTCCAACGACTGAGAAGACAGTTAAAGACCTTGGGAAGGTGAATTAACATTAAAAAAAACCTGCCTCAACTCCCCAACTCCGAAACATGAACCTTGAAAAACAAGGTTGCTGCACATAGAAACAAGTTGAATCTGTATAACATACAAAAAACATCAAAATAGAAATATAACTCTTTTTAAAAATCTTTCAAAATGTATAGCTTACTTGAATTTTCCCCAAAGCACCAATTGCAACTTGAGGTGGTGAAATAACAGGATGTGCATAAGTTCCACCAATCTATAATATGAAGAATTTTTTAGGGTTTTGTAATTTTAAAAAAAAAAAAAAAAATAGCATTCCATAATTTACAATTTAACGTATATCTATTTTGAAAAAAAT
Organism: Hydra vulgaris; assembly: GCF_022113875.1. NCBI lineage: Eukaryota > Metazoa > Cnidaria > Hydrozoa > Anthoathecata > Hydridae > Hydra > Hydra vulgaris. Next base: position 16,395,952 of record NC_061168.1, read on the forward strand.
AACCCATTTAAATAAGTTTCAGTAAGTAATAAAAGCTAAACAAATAATGTGAAAAACACAAATTTAATAATAAAATTAATAATTGCTTTCATGAGTTGACAAAATGAGTTGATAAAATTACTTCAAACAAATCATACAAATCTACTAAAAGTTTACTAATCTTCAAACAAATCATACAAATCTTGATTTGAGTGATATCAAAGTGTCAAGAGGCATCTGTGATTCATATCAAACAACTCTTCAGAGAAAAGATGTTATCCTGCCACCTTTGTGGCAAAAGGTTACTTAACTCTTAGAGGTAACTTAGAGATTCTCTTAGAGACTTCCTCTTAGACTTATAATTTTTTTTATAGTAAATACTTTAAGGTAGTTGTTAAGGTTTTATAGTGATTTATAACAAAAGGTACGCAACAAAAGACATTAGAAATATTCATATTTTTAAGAAGCTCAAATGCCAGAAACTTTTTTCCTGAACATTAAAACCAAAAAAGCAATAAAACCTTGTATAAGTTATATAAGTTCAGTAAATCACAGTTAAAACATGGCATTTCAACAAAACCGAAAAATCCTATTACAAAAGAGTTGGAAGGTCAGTGTCAGCATTGTAACAAAATAATAAAATGCTCAGGAAATTCTACAACTACTTGAAAAAAATCACTTAAAAAGTCATGGCATTTGTTAGGATGAGGCAACAGAATCCATTATATTAACAGATGAGAGAGCAAGTGAGCAGAGACAAAAAATTGTTGGCAACTTCTTGGCGCAAAAAAAGATTTAAAATATTGTTTTCTGATTTGGATACGAATGGCATTTTGATTAGAGCCATAACCAGAAATAAATACATTTGCTAGTCAATAGCTCAAAATGGATTTAAACTCCATGCTAATGAAAGCAATGTAATGAAACTTCTGCACAAAGAAAACTCAAGTTGTACCTGTGATGTTGATAATAATGAAAATGATTTATAGAGAATCTATATATATCTATAAAGAATCTTAGCAGAGAAAATGCAAAACTGTTAAGTGCTGTTGCAATATTAGAATTCATGTTTAACTTTCTTTAACTAACAGTGAATTTAGCAAATAATTGATGGTTGATTTAAGAATTAGAAAAATTAATGATCGTTTGAATGCAAATGTCATGAATTAACTACGCTGTCTAATGAACTCTACAATAACCCATAATTATGTAGATACAATATCAATTATTATTATAGATTGCAAGCATGTTGGCATCTATTAGCATTATCTTTACATGTAAGTTGATTAAACTAGTTTAAAGAATTCTGTCTTGCAAAATAACAACTTTAAAACATTTTAAACTAATACAGTTACAAGACTCGCCTATTAATGGCTCGAAAGTTTCCCTTTTTTTCTGTTATCTTGTTTTTTGCCAATTAATTGGGGTTTTTTGTACTTCAAGATGCATGCCATCCATGCTTTTTTACCATTACTAATCAAAACAACAAAATTTGTGATATTCCTGGTTTTACTGTAGCAACATTAAAACATTCCCTGCTTTTACAAAGCAGGAGCATTTTTAAGAAATTGGCATTAAACAATAAGAAAATTAGTGACACTAAGATTTTTAGCTTACTTTAGGAGACTTTCTAGCTAAGTTAGAAGTCAATTGATGGTGGTATAGGGTTTCTGAAAGTCTCTCTTTACATCATTAAGCTGGATTCTCTCTGAGATTCAAGGTCACCACCACATAAACAACTTTTAACTCACAGGATTGTCGAAGATAGTTGTGTCAAATGCCAAATACTTGAGGCTATTTTAGAAGGACTACCAAAAAACTTTAAAAATGCAAAACAGATCGTGTCCCTAATTAATTTAAACAAAGTCATCTTTGTTGTCTCATATGACATGAAACTTGCCAGAATCATTTGTGAACTTCAGAGCTGTGTAAGTACTCACCCTTCATCTCTTCATCAAAGCATCTCTCACAGTCAGAAGCTTTGAAAACACTAGACTCACTTGTTGCAAGTTATCAAGAGTTTACTAAGTCTGGTGGTGATATCAAGAAGGCAAAGTCTTTTGGTAATGCAGCATTGATGTCTTAAATCAAACACATCTTGGAGTTTATACCATATATATTCATCTCACTCATCATACTCATGTTGGAGCTTATACTTATATATCTTCTTCTTGGTGTGGTCAACAACATGTACAAAACTTTGATAGAAGTTTGGCTCAATGGTATTAAGTGACACTGAGCTCTCCATATTCAACAAAAACCATATCATGGTGAACAGTTTGCAGGAAACACCTGTCACATCACTTTCGATGATGCTCATCGAAAGTTCAATCTGTGGTGACAGCATGCTTTAATGATTCTGAAGGATGACTTTGCCAAAAAAATTTATTGTTTCAGAAACTCATACCTGGCAGTTTTTTTTTTTTTTAAACATCATCACTTTCAACAAAGGCTACAAGCAACCACTATTAGAATTGGAAGTAACTGGAAGAGAAAAGATGATTTTTATAAAGCAAGAAAACAATAAACAGACAACTTGAAAGATTGCAAATTATATTGAGTTAAAAAAAGAAGACATAGGAAGCAAATTTTAAAGAACTGATGTTCAAGAAAAAAAACCAAATGAATAAGAATTTTTGGAACACTTAGAAACAGTCTCAGTAAAAGGAAGAGACTTGATTGAATGACAACACGAGAATGAATATTAGTAGATGGCACAATAGACATTAGCTCTTTAGAGTAGCATCCATTATAGTAACCATATGAAGCAGTTCATTGAGATTAAAAGAGCTCCCTTAGGGATCTTTAGTAAACAGGCAAGAGATGCAAAAGAGACTACAATCATCCAAAGTATGCAAACTTCCAATGTATGGAAGAAATAATGCATCCTAAGTATATCTCTAAACTTTAACTTCTGATTAAGTAATCTGATAATAATGGACATTAACATAATTAGAACAATTAGTATTAAACAAATTTTTAAATCTTTTTCTTGCAATTAAAAAAATAGGTTTGTTCTCAAGAAAGTCGTTCTGGTAAAAAAAAGAAAAACAATTTTGGAAAACCATGGAGTAAAGTGATGCTTAAAAAATTCTTTACTGAAAAGCAATGAAAAAGATTACATGAATCCAGGATACTCTGAATCTAAGAAGTTACATAAAAGGCATAATTTTCAGCAATTTTTCAACAAAAATATCAACCTAAAGAATGACATCAGTCCGTCGCAAAAAAAGTTACAAAAAAAAAACCCTGTCAGCTTAAGGGTAGTTGTAATAAGGCTAAATCTAATGTTGAAGAAGCATGGTATAAACAATCTAAAGAAGAATGAGGAGAAAAATAGGGTGAGAGACACTAATCATAAAAATAATTGATTTGAGTTGTAAAAAAAAACAAGCCGCCAGACAACGTAAATAAAATATTGAAAAAAGATAAAGTTGTGAACTTTAGTGACAGCAGGATCAAAGGAACAAGAGGCAAGCCTTTCATTAAGATAAATAATAAGACTTTTAAGTATTTTAAATACTGAATATTCTTATTATTAAAAACACAAATAATTTTAAAAATATACTGAAACAACTTGGTGGCAACAATAGTTTTTATGTTAAATACTTTTGGTAATGATGGTTTAAATTATAAGAGAAAACTTGACATAAACAAAAGAATATACAGCACCTATAGAAGTAAGTTATGCAGCAACAACATAGCTATTTATCAATCCGAAATCATAAAAAAGAACTCTTTATGTGGCATTAACAATGCACATTAAAAGCACACTATCCATACACAGCATGACACTGAGCATGGCACTGTTAATACTCTGATCTCTTAGCTTTAAATGGAATCAGCCTCTCTGAGATGTATCACAGTGTTTGGTAATCTCAGAATTTACCTAAAATAGCTAGCCCAGACTTTACCTAAAAAAGCTCTACAAGTTATGTACCTATCTACGAATTATGTACCAGGATATACTGGAATACATGTTACCAGTACCAGAAGGATCTTGATCACCCTTAATAGTTAACAATACTCTAGTCAGATTTCCTTATAAAAAAATTTCAATTTTTCTTATAAAACTTTTTTGCTTAACAAAGCTAAAAAACATATCATGGCAAAAATATTTTTATTTCTAAAATTAAATAATTGAAACTTACAGAACCAATATTTGAAATTGTAAAAGTTGTTCCCAACATATCAGTTGGTCCTATTTTTCCTTTCATTCCTAGTTCATGCAGCCTGTTCAATTCCTCGCATATCTCAAAAATACTCTTTAATTGTACTTCTTTGATATTAGGAACAAGAAGACCATCTTTAGTATCCATAGCAACACCAATATTATGAGATTTCTAAGAACAAATATATATATATATATATATATATATATATATATATATATATATATATATATATATATATACATATATATATATATGTATATATATATATACATATATACATATATATATATATACATATATATATATATATATATATATATATATATATATATATATATATATATATATATATATATATATATGTATATATATATATATATATATATATATATACATATATACATATATACATATATATATATATATATATATATATATATATATATATATATATATATATATATATATATATACACTTACTAAAGCGTGTTTTGATAAGCATTTGCTCACTTTTTGTGCTTACTTTAAGGTAAACCGTTTTTTTCAAAAAAGAAGAAGAAAAAAATGAAGAATGATAAATAAAACGATTGCTTCCCCATCCCAAACCCTCAGTCGATGTAGCAGCACTCCACTGCGAGTCAGGCTATTTGTCAGTCGTTGTATGTACTGAAGCCCCTAGCAGCCGGCTATTTCAGTATGACGTCAGATTGCTTACCAAAGTACACAATACTATTTGTATATATATATATATATATATATATATATATATATATATATATATATATATATATATATATATATATATATATATATATATATATATATATATATATATATATATATATATATATATATATATATATATATATATATATATATATGTATGTGCCAAGCTTCATTTTGTTCAGTATTGTGTAAGTATAAAATTACTTTACTTTTAATTTAGAAATAAAATGTTAAAAATTTATTTTGTTAAAAAAAAAATTAGTAAGAAAAAGTTAATATTTTATTAATTTATTCCAGCCATAAAACCTGATAGAGTTTTAAGAATTGCAGGACACTGGTATGAACATGGAACAACCAGACCTAAAAATAGAGGAGGAGACAAGAAGAAAGTAGCTTTTTCTGAAAAGAAAGAAGCTATTAAAAATCATATTCAGTCTTTTACTTGCAGAGAAAGTCATTATGGAAGAAAAGGAGCTCCAGAACGTAAAAATTGCCCTCTGATTTAAATGTAAAGCGGATTTGCGAACTTTTTTTGGATAAAAACAATACTTATACTTTAGGCTACCATTATTATTATGGGGTATTTAACCATTTCACTTTAGCTTTTGGATACCCAGCAACAGATACATGCTCTACATGTCAAACATATAAAAACCAAAATATTATGGATGACCAAAAAAAATTAAAAACTGACAATGTTTTTCTGAAAACTGAAAGACAATGTTTTTCGTCTTCTCAGTCTTGTAGGAGTAGAAGGCAGAATACTTACTATGTATAAAACATTACTATGTAATGCCACTGAAGATGATACTAACCTTAGTGAAGAAGATAGTTCATAACTTGATTTAATTGTTTTTTAGCTGTGAATTTTGTAAACATGTTTTAGTTAAAATACAAATATTTTAAAAAATCTCCAGCATAACATGATTTATTTTGTTGTTTTTTTAATTTATGTTATTGAATACAATAATACAATAGTCATTAACACATATATTTTTATAGTTGCACTTGGGATTTGTTTAAAAAAAATTGCTGATTTATATCAAAGGAGAACAAGATTTTAAGGTAGATCTTAGAATGCATAACAAAATAATATGTTTCATTAATAAATATATTTTATTAATGAAATGGATAAAAAGCATTTTGCTAATAAATAAAACTTGGATATACATCGTTTTGAAACAAAACAAAAATAACCACTGAAAATATTCATCGATTTCATAAAGTTTGATTTCAGCATATATTATAGTCTTATTAATAAAGTACATGTTTAACTAAATCAATAATAACTTATTCCAAAATATTTAATTTCTTTATGCAGGAGAAATGTTCGATTTACTCAAAACCCAAAAAAAGGATTTACAGCGTTTTGAAAATGAGCTCTTCATTTTGTTTTATTTTATATTGGATTTATATGATATATTTTATGTATTTAACATGGAAAGCTGACTGTAATTTGTTGACAGGTAAGTTTATATACATAAATGTGCCTATATTTCTCTGTATCTATACGAATATTATCTCAAAGAAAAAATAAAAAGAATAGAAAAAATTTGAATATATATACATACATACATACATATATATTACTTTAGACTGACATTGCTTCTTTTTTTATACAAGGTTCTGCATTTATTATTTTTGTGCATTAAGATAGTGCCTGAAGGTAAAAATAACTTTGTGTATTGTAGTCTAAACTCTTTGTTAAATTAAAAATAATGTAAACAAATTTTGTTTTGTATTTTTAAGAACAACTTCTTTATATAAACTTATAAAAATTTATGAATATCAATAAATCTTAATTTAAAATTTAGTCTTTAATTAGAAAAGATCACAATTCTTAAAATTATTTTATGTTCACTTATTCATTTGTAACAGTAGTATAATCACTGGTAATATGTTTAATGACAACAGGTGTATAATATTAGGCTCAAAGAAGTTTTTAGTGTAAATGGTAATAGGTGACTTGAAAAAAATTGTTGTCAAATGAAAGAGATAGATCTAGGCCTGATAAAATTATGTGTTAGTGTCTATTTGATGTCTATTAATTTAATTTTACAATAGATGCTTTAGAATAAAGCAAAGTATGAAATTTACTATTTATAGTAACAATTAATAACAGTTTCAAACTTAAATGATTTTTTTTTTTTTGTTTTTCTCAAACATAATTTTGTTCTTTTTTTTTTTTAGTTGCCTTTGTCATCACTTGATTATTTTGCTTACTGTTGAAACATGGTTTTAATTTTGTAAATTTAATATGATGTGAAATTTACTATATTGATCATTAGTCAAAAGTTAGAGAGAAGCTGAATCTTAATTAATCAATGCTGCAAATTAACTTTTAATTAAGGTAAAAATAATTTTGTTTATTGGTAGCATAATAAAACCAGTTACTGTTATTTATTGCATGTCTTTTTTTACTTTTTTTAACATGCTGCTTTTGAAACACTTCTCTCTCTCTCTCTTAGATGAGACTTTAATGAGAGTTCAGGGAGAATTGATAAAACTCATGTAGTTACTGAGCTCTTGCATATTTTTTAATACTACAATTGATATTGACCATTTATAAGGTATATTTCATGAGTTGCTTGTTATTAAGGATATAATTCCTTAAATTGTTTAACTATAATTGTCCCTTGGTTGTTCAAATATTGTAATAAATAAAATCTTTTTAGTTACAAGTATTTTACTTTAGGAAACGTCCATATATTACATAACGCAAAATTAAACTTATAGACAAAAGACATATCTCTAAAACTGTGTTTCTCTCATAGTCAACTATATGTTGCATGTTCAAGAACTAGAGCATTTAATAGTTTGTTTTTCAAAATTGATAAACATCCTATTCAAGGTATGGTAGGTAAAAAGTGTTACACAAATAGTGTTATACTTTCTAACGTTCTTAATTTATAGTCTTTAAATTTTCATTTCGAAAATTTACTGTTATAGGTTGAGAGCACATTTTGTAATTATTTATTACTAATACTTTTTTTTCCACAGTTTTTGATAAAAATTTCATTAAATATTGTTATAAAATATGTTTATATGTGTTATATTAAGTCATATTTGTTTATAGTTGTATATATGTTTAAATTATGTTGTTTCCATGTTTTCAAAGTGGTGTGACTTGGTATTATGTTGAGCAAGTTTGATAACTTTGCCAGCTAACAATATAGTTAGCTCTAAATTGGTTTTTTTAATTTTGCCTTTCATATTTTAATTTAGTTTGTTATTTTCACTGGATTTTATTGTTATGTCCTATTGTTGTAATGTTAATGTTGTGATGTTTTGTGTTGATAGACAGCTTTGCTTAACTTCCCGTGTGGTGTTTTTCTTTTTTTTTTTTTTTTTTTGTAATTTTATATTATAATTCCATTACTTTTTTATTTTAGATTTACGTTATGACGCATTTATAAGATTTATTAAAAAAAAAACTGATTTCCTTTTATTGTAAATTTTTGTTAGTTAAAAAGATATAAATATATGCAACTAGTTCATTTTCTTTTTAATATTTAATGCCTAATAATTTGTTGTACATATCTTAGGGGATCTTTGTAAACGAGGGGTCGTAACTACAAACCTTTAAAAACATGAAGAATAATGTAGTTTTACGCATTTGTCAAATAATCAAATTACTTATGTTTTATTTACGTGTTTAACTCATTAGTTAGCTTAGTTTGCATTTGCAACACTTTTGAGGAAAGAAAGAAAACATTCTTATATATGTAAATCATTGTTTTACATTTTATTATTTTGGTAAAAGGTCTTCATCAAAAAGAGGGGAAGAGCCTCTTTATTAGTGTCAAAATATTTAGAAAAATTAAATTTCGAATAACAAAAGGAATTTTTAGTAAATGGTAGCAAATTACCATTTACTAAAAATTTATGAAATAAATAGGCCAATAATTACCAAAATAAAGAGGCCAAATAAATAAGCAAAATAATAAGGCCAAAAATTAATGAAATAAAGAGGCTAACAAATATTATAAAAATGGTCTGTGTTGAGACTTAACAAGACCTGGGTCTGGTCAGCTTGGTTTTGCAAATTTTTATGTCTACTTATCTGTTACAATTTTTTATCTTAGTTTCGTCATATGACATTAATGCAATATAAAAGATCAAAGTTTTTATATATTTTTTTAAATTGTTATAAATGTGTTTGATTGTGAATTAATTAACTTTTTTTTTTTAATTTGTTATATACGTGTTTGATTGTGAATTAACTTTTTTTGTTTGAAACGTATTTGTACTCAGCTGCTTAGTAGTTCCTGTATAAGTTAACTTCATTTCATATCAACCTCAATTTACGATAAGCCAAGACAATATATTTAGCTATATAAATGCAATTAATTTATATCTCAATTTGATTTATTATCTTTAATGTTTATAATTTGGCTCCTTGAAGCATTTTATATTTTGCTTTTTAATTTAAATATTTTAAATCTATTGTGATTTCTTCTAAATTAAACTAAAGTTTACTAAAAGCCAACATTAAATAACACCGACAAGAACTGCTGCATCATGACAGCAACTGAAGTATGATAACAGTTTACCAAAAGCAGGTAAATTGTAAAAGCAGTAAATTTTTTTTTTTTTTTTGTCTACTTTTTTTTTTGCCTACTTAGTTGTTCCTATCTTTGTATAGTAAACAAAAGCAACATTAGTAGTATAAAAAAGGTTTAATATAAAATATCGCCAAAATATCAAAATTATTAAATTATTACAAAAGTACATTAAATTTTATTTTCTTTTAAAAAATACCATTGATAGAGATGGTGTCTAGATAAAAATATTCATCTTGGGCAGATGTTAAACGCATCTGACTACAGTCTTGTAGAAAGACTGGCGGGGTAAACAGATTCTATCTTTTGACCAGCCTTGCACCCTTTCTTTATCTATTAGGCTAGGGCAGATGTATTTTTAATATATTGTTTCCAGTTTAGGATGTTGAACACTGGATCTTCTTGACTCAATGCATGGGTTTTGCTTGTGTTTTTACGACTAGGCAATTCCTTCTACTATCTCCTCAGTTTTAACTCCTCAGTTTTCTAAAACTCAGTTTTATGGTTCTGAGTCCAGCTGATAGTCAGGTTTCTCGAATTCTGTCGTAGCTCTCAGAGAGGCTGATTCCATCAACAGCAGGAAAAAAAAAGAGTACTAATAGTGTCATGTTGCGCATGGATGGTCTACCTGTTCGTACTTTAGGTGTAAATTGTCAAGGCCACATTTGGAGCCCTTTGTTATGGCTTAGGGTTAATTAATAGTAATAAGGAAACTGCTTGGACTATTAAACAGTGTATTGAGTACTATCTATGCTTTTCACCAGACCTACTTGCTCTTTGTGAGACTAATTTGAGTTCAGCTGTCTTATTTTGTGATCTCAGTGTTGATGGTGATCTTCCTTTCATTCATAAAGACTCCAACGCCACATGCTTGGCCTGGGCATTTACATTCATAAGAATTCACCCATTTGTCGGGAAACAAGGTTTGAATCCACAGACTATTCTTTATATGCTTTCGCTTAGCAACACTTCACTCTATTGCCTTTGTTTTTGTTCTATGTCGCTCTCCTTCGACTCAAGACTGCACTCTTCTTGATGTTATTTCTGATCAAATTGACCAAGCCCTCTTTCTTTAACCATCAGCCAGTATCTTTTTGTTGGTAACTTTAATGCTCATCACACTGAATGGCTTGGCTCTGCAGTGTCAGTGACTCTGCAGGGGTTAAGGTCCACAACTTTTGCCTTTCTCAATCCCTAACTCAAATATAGTCAACTTTCGAATTTGCTTTCCAAACAACCCAAATCATTTACCTTCTCTACTCAACCTGTCTTGTTTCTGATCCTAGTCAGTGCTCAGTTTCACCCAAATTCACCCTTAAGTGCTTCTGATCGCAGTTTGATCTCTTTAAAACTATTATCTCATTGTTCTTCATAATCTGAATCCCCCTATCATCATACCTTTTACAACTACCTTATAGCTAACTTGGACTCTTTCCGTGATTTCCTTTGTGATAGCCCTTGGGTAGAAATCTTTCGTCTTCCTGTTGACAAATGTGCTTCTTACATAACTTCGTGGATTTAAGTTGGCATGGAATCTTTAATTCCCTCTTGACGATTCCAGGTCAAGCCTCACTCTTCTCCATGGTCTTCCTTGCTATTCTTCGGTCACAAAATATTGTATTTTATCTCAAAAATTAGGCTCTTGTGACTTCTGGAGAATCTTTAACAGTATCAATAGTAAGGACAAATCTGTTATTTCATCGTTTTTGTATGGTTCAGACTTTATCACCTCACTTAAAGATAAAGCTGAATTGTTTGCTAAGAACTTTTCATCAATATGATGTCTTGATTTCACTAGTCGCGTTCTACCTAATATAACCTTCAAACAAGTTGATCCATTGCTTGGCATTTGTATCACTCCAGCTTTTGTATCTAAAGTGACTTTCTGCTTAGACTCTTCTACAGCTTGTGGCCCGGATAACATACCTGTTATAGTCTTGCAAAAGTGTTCTTTAGAGCTGTCGTCTATACTTTCAAGACTATTTAACAAGTGCTTAAAGTCTTGTTTTCCGGCATGGTGGAAAGCGGGATCAGCTACCCCTCTTTTCGAAAATTCTGGAAAACGATCTGACTTGTCTACCATCTACCAATCTACCTAACTACCAACTACCAATCTTTACCAACTACCATCCCATTAATCCTCTTCCTATCACAAGCAAGGTTTTTGAATCTTTAATTAACAAGTACTTGATCTCTCATCTTGAGTCTAATAACTTTCTGATTATCAATATGAATTTCGATCTTCTCACTCTATAGCTGATTTGCTAACAGTAATAACCAATAGGTTTTATTGAGCATTAGATAGAGGTGGAGAGATTAAGGCCATCGCTCTTGACATTTCTAAAGCTTTTGATAATGTTTGGCATGCTGGTTTCTCTATAAGCTTTCTTCTAACGGTGCATCTGGTAACATCTTTAAGATTATTGAACCCTTCCTTTCCAATCGTAGTATCAAAGTTGTCCTCTATGAACAGCACTTTTCTTCATATCCTGTAACCTCAGGGGTTCCTCAAGGTTCAATCCTTGGCCCTATACTCTTTTTAATTTACATTAACGATCTCCCAGATATTCTCATCTAAGGTGGCATTGTTCGCTGATGATACTTCCATTTATTCTTGTCATGATAAGAACCAACACTCTCTGATTGCTTGGAGGGAGAATTTGAGCTTGAAAAGGATCTCACTTCCGCTACAGCATGGGGCTCACAGTTGCTGGTGAACTTTAATTCAGATAAAACTCAATTTTTTTTAGCCAATCGTTATTGCAATTATTTAGGTCTTCCTATATTTATGAACAGTAATATACTCGATCAGTCATCTACCCTTCATCTTTTTGGATTAACTCTTACTTCCAATCTTTCTTGGGAACCGTATACCAAATCCATTGCAAAATTAGTACCTGCTAAGGTTGCATCTCTTTATCGCGCTTGACACTTTGGTACTCCGGATTCTATTCTTTATTTCTATAAATCTCAAATCCGGCCTTGTATGGAATACTGTTACCATATCTGGGGCGAATCTTCTAATGATGCCCTTTCTCTTTTAGACAAGGTACAAAAATGCATTGTAAACATAGTTTACCTGCTCTTGCAGCCAACCTCCAACCATTATCACATCGCCCTAATGTTGCTTGACTTTCTCTTTTCTACAAATACTATAATGGGCACTGCTCTAAAGAGCTAGCGTCTCTTGTACCATTTACTAAAACTTATTCTCATGTTACTAGTCATTCAATTTAGTCTCATCCTTTTTTTGTGACTGTTCCTAAGTGCTCCAAAAATCTTATTCATCTAGTTTTTTCCCTCAAATATCAGTTCTTTGGAACTTGCTTCCTTCATCTTCCTTTCCTGATTCATTTAATTTGCAATCTTTTTAGTCGTCTGTCAATCGTTATCTTGCTCTACACAATTCATCTTTTCTCTTCCAGTAACTTCCAACTCTAATAGTGGTTGCTTGCAGCCTTGAAGTTGTTTTTTTGGTGCTTTTTGTTTGTTTTTTTTTAAATAAAAGAACAGTGACAGTAACACACATTGACTGATATTGCCATAGAAACAAGAGTATATGTATATTGACTGATATAACTATAGGTGCAGTGGAGTGAACATACATTGACTGATATATAATTAGTCGCAGTAGAGTGTACTTTAAAATATCGAAAAACTTTAGTTTTAAAAAAAAAATCATTAGTTTTGTTTACTAGAAAATGTATGATTTGATGCACCAGATACAAAAATTTATATCTGATGCATCACACAGAAATTTGTATCTGATACATTACACAAAAATTTGTATCTGGTGCATTACACAGAAATTCGTATCTGGTACATCACACAAAAATTTGTATCTGGTACATCACACAAAACTTGTATCTGATACATTAAACAACATTTGTATATGGTATATCAGACAGAAATTTGTATCTAGTACATCACAAATATTTGCTCAAAAACTTTTAATGGTCAAATTTAAGACTTATATAAGATTAAAAAATAAATCTAAAAAACTTATTTGTTCTAATTTAAATTAGAACAAATAAGTTTTTAATAAGTTAATAATGTGAACTTAAATTAGAATAAGTTATAAAATTATTTGTTATAAGCTAGTTCAAAATAGAATACTAAATTTAATGTTTTTATTGATTGCTATTCACTCTTAATTCTTGCATATTAAAAACGTTTACAAAATACAAACAAAATACAAATTAATAAATAAAAGATAATTAAAAAATGAACACCTGAAAAATAATAAAAATAATGAAAAATGTAAATTATAGTATGTAAAGTTTATAAAACATCAAACAAACAAAAAAATTGAATAAATACAAACTAAAATGGCCTTATACAGATTGACTTATCTGTATAAGGGTCATTTTAGTTTATACACAACAAAGTAAACATTTTGTGGTGAGTTTATAAAAAATCTAGTATGAAAAGGTTAATAAAAAAAACAAAAGTTTACAAAACAAAACTTCAGATAAATGTTTATACACTGTTTAAGAGTTATATGATATACCTTTAGTAAGGTATAATTTTCCTTTCTAAGATAGAGAATTATACTTCAAAGGTAGAAAATTATACCTTTAAGGCAAAAAATGGAATGACAAATGATTTTTTTGTGATATGACTTTCTAACTTAAAAGGTTGATAATTGCATCAATATACTAAAGGTATATCAAATATCATACCCTATGGTAGAAATTTCAATTGTTCTTTTTTTTAAAGTGACATAAAAATTATAAATTCAGTTTTAATTACTTTAAAAATCACATTAGTTTGTTGTGCATCCAATGTTGCATTAAGAATAGGATATTTTAATAAAGCCATTGAAGCAGCTTTCAAAAAGAATGGCATAAATGACAGTTTAACTCCTCTTTCTTTACATAGTTCTTTTAAATCTTTACGCAATCTAAAGTTAAAAAAAAGTTTTATACTAATTAAGAAAAAGTTTGTTAAATTGAAAAACTAGGAAACATGAGGTTTTTATCATTAATAACTTATGACATTTATGAATAAGATATTACTGTGTTAGTTCTGTTACATCAACTTCATCACAATAACCAAAATGTGGAATAGACAATGAAGCTTGCATGGTTTTGAACATTACTTTTTGTAGACCTTTAAGTGGCAAAATTTTATCTTCAGTTTGATTTGTTGAAAAAGGCAATGAACAAGAAGGAAGGTTTGTAGAAGAATCACCTGCACAAAAAGTAGGAAGGCTTGTAGAAAAACCATTAGAACAAATAATTTTTAATAACCATCAACATAGCGATAAAAAGAGTAAATTAAAAAATTTGGCAAAAATATATTTCAATATGTTTTGACAAATGATAACTGAAATTTTATGAAAAAAATTAAAAAAATAAAAAATTTAAATTCTTAAAAAACTTATTAAAACTTTGGTTTTTATAATTAAATAAATTTAGCATACTTTTGTGTTTTTCAATAAACTTTAGAACATCCTCTTTTAAAACACGACCATCTTTACCAGTGGCAGGAACATCTGATAAATTAATCTAGAAAAAAAGAAGACTTCTAGATATCTTTTATTATATATATTATTTATTGCGGATTTAGATCTGCACATTTTTACTAATATATTACGGAGTATTATTATTATAACCATTATAACATATTTACACAATAACTCAACTTTTTCTAAAAAATATTGGTCTGCATGCAAAAATACAATAAGCGTATACAAATTTAGGTTAAAATTTTTAACAAATTTAGGTTAAAATTTGACAGTTTAGCTGAAAAAAACTAAATAATTAACTGTCATTAAAAAATTTAAAATTTCATGATTTCTAAATTTAGCATTTTACGATATTTTGATATATATATATATATATATATATATATATATATATATATATATATATATATATATATATATATATATATATATATATTGTATTGATTTTTTTTTTTTTTTTTAATACTTATTTAAATCTACAGTAACTTACCACATGGCCAATAAAATGCCTCAAAGACCAATTAAGGGTCATAACCAACCAGAAGGCAATTAGCCACTACCACACAACAAATTCTTAAATATTTATACTGGTCTTAATTTTCTTTTTTTTTCTTCAAGTAGATAAAAGAACAACTTTTATTAAATATGGACAAGTACAATTTTATTATCTTTATGTACAACTATTAGATCTAATTTTATTTAATTGACATCAGAAAATGACAAAATTTATTTTAACTATTCTGTAAAAAAAGTCTTCAATTATATTCAAATCACAATTTTTAAATACAACTGACATTTATTAGGTGATCTTTTACCAAAAACTTTGTGAGAAATCAATAGCAAAAGACATGTCCAAATAGCTTAGTAACAACATCTGGTGTGTCATTGATGCCTTAAAATAGCGTACAAAAAATGATTGGTCAGCAAAAGATTGTAATAATAAAAATGACTTTTAGAAACAAACAGTTTTGAATAAAGAAATAGAAGTTGCATAAATGTCAAATAAATTTATTGGGATACCACAATATACAAAGATTTTGTTCCGCAAAACAAAATTAATGAAAGCTACTAATATCATGTCAAACAACTGAAAAGTCAGATTTTGACTTAGGTCCCTTAAGCAGCTAAGTATTTAATATATCAAAATCAACTAAAGCAAGGAAACTTAAAGCTAAAAAAAAGTTAGATATCACAGTTAGATATCACAGATAGATATCACAAGGATGAAAATGTTATTGCTATGATTAATTCAATAATTGTCTTTTTGTTAGTTTCAAAAATGTACTTAAACAGTTATTTCTTTAAAATTCTAAAAAGTTTAGTACTAGTCCAAAATAAGATTTTACAAACAACAAGTTGAAGCCAATATAGTAAACTTATGCTAGACAAAAAGGTTCTCATTCTTTATGCATCTATACAATACACCAGATGGTAGAATACATGCAGTATTCTACATTCTGTTTATACAGTTACTGAAGAAAAACAATCATGAAAAAAAGAAAGTTATGAGCTTATTGAGTACATTGTTTATAAAAAATAATCAAGGAAACACATGGTCCATTGATAAAATAGTTTTTGCTGTATTAATTTAGAATAATTTAAAATGTTGTTAATTGCTTCAATCCATACCCCAACAAATTTAAGTCATGCATACCTCCAAACGAAATTATTTTTTTAGATGACTTTTTAACTTCAAATTTATCATAGATGAAATCTATGTAAGTTTGAATGATGAGCTACCAAAATTAACAACAACAAAAGTTACAAACTAACAACAATAAAACAATAATCCACATTTTGCCTAATATAATATTCTAATTTTATGTTTCGTTGAAGACTCATTTCTTGACCATTCACAATCAACAGAGCTTGTTAAAAGTTAAAATAACCCATTTGGTTTAAATCTTTCTCTATAGTCTATCATATACAGAAACCTAAATATTAATTCATTATAAAGAAAAAAGTTGACTAGTCAAAAGTCAAAAGTTGACTTTTAATTTTAATTTTAAGTCGATTTAATTGACTATTCCTAATTGACTAAAAGTCGATTTAGTTGAGTAAAAAAGTCGATTTAGTTAAGTAAAAAGTCAATTTAGTTGAGTAAAGAAGTCAATTCAGTTGAGTAAAAAGTCAATTTAGTTGAGTAAAAAGTCAATTTAGATGAGTAAAAAGTCATTTTAGTTGAATAAAAAGTCACTTTAGTTGAGTAAAAAGTCGATTTAGTTGAGTAAAAAAGTCAATTTAGTTGAGTAAAGAAGTCAATTCAGTTGAGTAAAAAGTCGATTTAGTTGAATAAAAAGTCAATTTAGTTGAGTAAAAAGTCAATTTAGATGAGTAAAAAGTTGTTTTAGTTGAATAAAAAGTCGCTATAGTTGAGTCTTACAACCTTACAATCTAAGGTAAAAAATATCTTTTCATTCAATTTATTTTTTCAATCTTAAACTTTTGTTTTTTTATTTAATAACTATAACTACTACAACTCTAGTTTTTTGTTTATTCTACTATAACTATCATCTAGTTTTTTGTTTTTTCTCTTAAAGTTTTATTTTATTCAAAGCATGTTAGATAATACTTTAATAAAATTTTTATATATAATACTTTAATAAAATTTATACTTTATTAAACTTTCAATTATGTATTTCATTAGTTTTTTTTTTTTTTTTTGTTCAATAGATGCTTATGATTTTTATAAACACTTTTATACAGGGTCGCTCCAAGCTAGCTCAGAGCCCTTGAGCATATCTTAATTGTAAAGTTCCAAAATCTAAATGTCATCTATACAATCACATTGTAAACATGATTGTAATGACTTTTTGATATATAGCAAGTATCTAAGATGGTCTCTAAACTATTGGGGTCAGGGAACAGATTGCCCATACTACCTAATTGACATTTAGTCGACTTTGTCAATTTCAAAAATGTATTAGTGGATTTCAGTCAGCTTTAGTAAAAATATTATTCAATTTAGTCGACAGTCAAAGTATTTAATAGTCGTAACAACATTTTTAAACTTAATAATATTTTTTTGACAAACAAAATAGCAGAGAGGAAGTTTTTGATTCATTAACTAGATGTTTTTCAGATATTAATGATGCTTTATCTTACACCAAATGAACACTATAAAAATTCTCTTAACTATAATTATGGAAAGTTATAAAATTATAGAAAAAAAAAATCATCTGGTAAATAGATGGATACAGTTAAATATAAAATATGTTAAATTACAATAGAATACAATTTATGCATAAAATAATGTAATAGATTAAACATATTAGGAAAAAATAGGCATTTATATAAAAAAAATATATATATTTTAAATAAAAATACTTGCAATGATAAAAACTTTATATTATATTGTTATGATTTAACATCCAAATGATAAAATTAAAATTAAAATTAAACTCACCATAATAACAACATTATTTTTTATGAATGTATTTACCTGATTTTCTTTTGCAATCTTTCTAACAGCTGGTGTCGTAGGTACAATACTTCGACCTTCATAACCAGTATAAACAGTTGGTGACAATGGCACATTTGATTTATTTGAATTTGCAGACGAAACTTGCATTTTTGGAAGGGGAGGTAATGTTTCAAAAGTTTCAGAAGCAGTTGCTACTGGTTCGGGTATCATAGTAATTGGCTCAGCTATTAATTGATAGTGAATAATTTATTTAACTTTGTTTAACAAATAAAATAAAAATAAAACTTTATTCAAAGAATTAAAAAAATCAAAAACAAAAATAACTTGTTTGACGACTTTCAGAGTTAACTTCAATATCAACGAGTGGCTTTCCAACATAAGCTTCCTCGTCTGTTTCATAATAGAGTTTTTTAATTACACCATTATAACGACTCGTTATAGTAACTGAAGCCTGTAAACAAAATTTAAAAAATTCCTTCCTCCAAATAAAACCAAACACAAGTTTATAAACATTTAAAGACTAATTTAATGATGATGATGATGATGATGATGATGATGATGATGATGATGATGATGATGATGATGATGATGACGATAAGACAATATTTATTTAATCACTAATAGAATAAACCTTACTTTGTCACTTTTTACTTCACAAACTTGATCAAACTCTTTAACAATGTCACCTTCTTTTACATACCTTAATAAATAAGTATATAAAAATGAGAATAAAAATAATAATAGTTTAATATTTATTAACTAGAAAATCTGGACCTGTAAAACTGGTCATGATAAGTATTAATTAAAATAATACTTATAAAATTATATTTTAAATAAATATAAAAAAATAATAGCCCAAGCAATTGCTTGGGCTATTATTTTTTTATAATAATATTCGAATATTCTATTACTTTATAATTCTAAGAGTACTATGCTTTAGCTCTTTAACAAATTTATGAATAAAGTAACAAAAACTATAAAACACAAAAAACCATCGTCATCATCAAGTTTTCTAAACCTATCATTCACTAATATTCCTGGTCTTCAAAGTAACATTTTTTATGTTGAATCTTATTTCTTGCAAAGTTCACCAGACCTACTTGCTCTTTATGAGACTAATTTGAGTTAAGCTGTCTCATCTTGTGATCTTAGTGTTGGTGGTTACCTTCCTTTCATTCGTAAAGACTCCAATAGTCACATGCTTGGCCTGGGCATTTACATTTGTAAGAATTCACCCATTTGTCGGGAAACTAGGTTTGAATCCACAGACTATTCTTTTATGTGCTTTAGTTTAGCACCACATCACTCTATTGCCTTTCTCTATGTTCTATAACACTCTCCTTTATCTCAAGACTGCACTCTTTTACATATTATTTTTAATAAAATTAACCAAGCCCTTTCTCTTTATCAATAAGCCAATATCTTTTTGTTGGCGACTTAAATGCTCATCACACAGAATGGCTTGGCTTTAGTGTCAGGCATTAAAGCCCACAACTTTTGCCTTTCTCAATCCCTAAATCAAATAGTCAACTTTCAAACTTGCTTTCCAGACAACCGAATAATCTACCTTCTCTACTCAACCTATGCCTTGTTTCTGATCCTAGTCAGTGCTCAGTTTCTCCCACATTCAGCCTTAGATGCTTCTGATCACAGTTTGATCTCATTAAAACTATTATCTCATTGTTCTTCATCATCTATCATTGTACCTTTTACAACTACCTTTAAGCTAACTCGGACTCTTTCTGTAACTTTATGATGGCCCTTGGGTAAAAATCTTTCGTCTTCCTGTTGACAAATGTGCTTCTTACATAACTTCATGGATTCAAGTTGGCATGGAATCTTTTATTCCCTCTTGACGATTCCAGGTCAAGCAAACACTCTTCTCCATGGTTTTCCTCTCATGGTGCTGCTACAATTTCCAATCGAAACTGTTGCTTCCATACCTATCAGCAAAACGATTTCTCCAGAAAACAGACGTCTGTTTATTATTGCTAGAAACCAAAAAACCTTCTGTGTTGTCTAATGCAGAAGCCTGCTATTCTTTGGTCACAAAATATTGTATTTCATCTCAAAAATTAGGCTCTTGTGACTTCTGGAGAATCTTTAACAGTATCAATAGTAAGGATAAATCTGTTATTTCATCTCTTTTGTATGGTTCAGACTTTGTCACCTCACCTAAAGACAAAGCTGAATTGTTTGCTAAGAACTTTTCTTCAACATGATGTCTTGATTTTACTAGTTGCGCTCTACCTGATATAACCATCAGACAGGTTGATCCATTGCTTGACATTTGTATCACTCCAGCTTTTGTATCTAAAGTGACTTCCTGCTTAGACTCTTACAGCTTGTGGCCCGGATAACATACCTGTTATAGTCTTGCAAAAGTGCTCATCAGAGCTGTTGTCTATACTTTCAAGACTATTTAACAAGCGCTTATCGGAGTCTTGTTTTCTGGCATGGTGGAAAGCGGGATCTGCTATCCCTCTTTTCAAAAATTCTGGAAAGCAATCTGAGTTGTCTAACTACCATCCCATTATTCTTCTTCCTATCACAAGCAAGGTTTTTGAATCTTTAATTAACAAACACTTAATCTTTTATCTTGAATCTAAAAACTTACTTTCTGATCATCAATATGGATTTCAATCTTCTCATTCTACAGCTGATTTGCTAACAGTAATACCCGATAGGTTTTATCGTACATTAGATAAAGGTGGTGAGGTTAAGGCCATCACTCTTGACATTTCTTTCAAAGGCTTTTGATAAAGTTTGGCATGCTGGTCTTCTCCATAAGCTTTCTTCTAACGGTGTATTTAGTAACATTTTTAAGATTATTGAATCTTTCCTTTCCAATCGTAGTATAAAAGTTGTCTTTGATGGACAGCACTTTTCTTCATATCCTGTAACTTCAGGTGTTCCTCAAGGTTCAATACTTGGCCCTATACTCTTTTTACTTTACATTAACAATCTTTCAGATATTCTAACATCTAAGGTGACATTCGCTGATGATACTACCATTTATTCTTGTCTTGATAAGAAACCTACACTCTCTGGTTGCTTGGAGGGGGCATTTGAGCTTTCTATCTCAAATGAAGTAAGAAATAATCCTAGAAGACCTTCATCTTTTATGATTAACTCTTACTTCCAATCTTTCTTGGAAACCATAAATCAAATCCGTTTTAAAATTAGCATATGCTAAGGTTGCATCTCTTTATTGACACTTCCGTACTCTGGATTATATTCTTTATCTCTATAAATCTCAAATCCGGCCTTGTATGGAATACTGTTGTCATATCTGGGGTGGATCTTCTAATGATGCCCTTTCTCTTTGAGACAAGGTGCAAAAATGCATTATAAACATAGTTGGATCTGCTCTTACAGCCAACCTCCAACCACTATCACATCGTCATAATGTCGCTTCTCTTTCTCTTTTCTACAAATACTATAATGGACACTGCTCTAAAAAGCTAGCATCTCTTTTAGATAAAATTACTATAATGCAAAATGCTTTTTTAAATGCTCATATAATTAATGCTTTCTTATCATTGAGAAATAAGATTGTTTAGTCGTCTAGAAAAACTAGCACTTTTAAACAAACCAATTTTCTCAAAATAATGCAGTGGTCATTATAAAAAAAACAGCAGAAAATAAATTTACGGAACACATCACTATTGGAAGCCATCAATTAAACAATTCTAGTAATTATTTACTAGCATGTATTTAGATAGAAACTTACATTTCTAAATTATTAAAAAAAACACTATAATTTAAATTAGTGCAAATATTTTTATAAACAATCATTAAAAGTAAATTATTCATTTATTTTAAGAGTTTTCCTTTATATTTTATAAACATTAAGATGAAAGATTCCCATGATATTATATAAACGTAAAGATAAAAGATTCAAAGTTTATTATTCCAAATGTAATTAAAAACATGATTTTAATAAACTTAGTGTTCTAGTTTTTTGAGTTTTATTTTAGTTAAGTTTTTTTTATTTTTTTTTTAAGTCTAGGTAAGTTTTTTCAAAACATTTTTAAATTTTAAAAACATGTGAAAAAATTGTGGTCAAATTGTCAAAACAAACTATTATATCATTATTATATATCATTTGTTTTGCATATCATTATTATATGTCATATTTTAATTTTCATTGTAACATGTAGAGTTATTAGTCCTTGGCCTTGGCTTTAGTCATAAAATTAAGGCCTTGGACTTTGTCTTGGCCATGGCTTTGAAAGGTTTGGCTTTAAGTTTAAGCCTAAAATTAATGGCCTTAGTCTTCCAACTTTTTCTATTGAACTCTTAGTCTTCCAACTTTTTCTATTTTTTGCAAGTTTTATAAACATTGTTTCATTATTTCATTTGCCGTTTTTTGTACATTGAGCAAATAACTTATTTGTTCCATACATCTATTTTTAAATACATATTCTTATTTACTTTGCCAATTCCAGCGCATAATCTTGGTTTAATTTTGCAACATGTGGTCATATTGTTGCAGCAGTTGATGCATGCAAATTTGTTAATAATTAACCTTGATTTAAGGCATAAATTCTTATTTGGTCTTGAAATTCTTGTCCATTGCTTTGAAATTTTTTCGACATGGCTTAAAACATGTGGCCTTGGCTATGGCCTGGCTATATTTTGCCTTGCTAACATCTATGTAAAATCATGGTAAAATGTCATTTACATGTGTCTTTGAATACTTTATATGTTTTTAAATAGTAGTTATTTAAAATATTCAGAATGCGAAAACTTCACACTGTACAGTGTGAAGTTTCACATGCTGGATATCTGTGGTTATTTAAAAGTTTCACAACCTGTGGTCCACTTCGTTAAAGCGAAAATAAAACTTTTTTCATTTTTAAAGCTTCAAAATTTTTAATGAACATTCATTATACATAGGCCTACACTACAACAATTATTGTAATTCACCTCACCATACCTCTGATAGATACACCAATGACATGGAAATGAGACAAATAACACATACTTAATACTTAACTTTAACCTGCTAATGATTATAAATGGTCACCAGAATAAAATAGTTGTTTGACTACTTGTTTGCTTGGATAAACACTATCTATGTGCAAAACACCAAGAACTTAAACTGCTAATGATCTTGATAAGGACATGATATAAAGAATGTATATTTATGACATCCTGGTAATTAGGATAAACATGTAAAGAACTATACCAAGAACACAATTTATAAAATTTAACATTTATTACATAACAATTTTTTAAAGTAGTTTAGTAATTTACTAAATTCAAAGAACATATAAAACTTAGTGTAGAGTATTGCAAGGCTAATGATGTTTTGATTTATCTATAAAATAATTTTCTGAATCCTGTTTGCAGTGTTGTTCTTAATTACAGTAGTTTGATGTAAAAACTCTAGAATCTGGAAGGCATTTTTAGCTTTCACAATATAAACACTGGCAGGGTAAAACATGCAACCTTGATCTAAGGATCCCTCATTCTATATTCTAAAATTAAATTTAGAGCTTCTGATAGGTAGAATTTAGAGCATGATATATTGCAACATCTATTAATGGATATCATTACATCAAATCTTTTTAAAATCTTTTAAAATAAGAATAATTGTCTTTTAATTGTTTAATTTTAATTTTAAAAAGATTAAGAATTAACAATTAGCAAAAAGAATGTAAGTTATGCTTAATCTTATTCAAAACTAGGATTAAAAATTCAATTTAAAATGGTAACTCCTAATTTTTCAGTAATCTCTGACGATTTCCTAGACTAAATTTAGAGATCTCCAAATGATTTTGATGGTGCACTTCTTTATAAATTTTTTATCCTATCTTGCTGTTGAGGTTCATTTATAATAAATTACATATTTAATATAATTAATTTAATTTTATAATTTTATTATATAATTATTATAACAATTATATATTATCAATATAAAATTTGACACAAAGAGATTACCATAAAAAATAGAAACGAGGTTGACAAAGGTTGTATTATGAATTATATATAAACTGTAATTGTATGAATTATATAAAAACTG
Source organism: Hydra vulgaris (assembly GCF_022113875.1). Classification (NCBI taxonomy): domain Eukaryota; kingdom Metazoa; phylum Cnidaria; class Hydrozoa; order Anthoathecata; family Hydridae; genus Hydra; species Hydra vulgaris. Next base: position 16,420,319 of record NC_061168.1, read on the forward strand.
AATTATATAAAAACTGTAATTATAATTTTATTATAATTATAATTTAACCATTTCTCATAATATTTCTTAGAACTATTTAAATAAAAATTTAAATTAAAAATATTTAATAAACTTTCCTCTTTGTCTACCTATTTTATTTATTTTCCTTTTAAAGTTTTTCATGAACTTTTCAATTACTATATTAAATTTTTCAATGAAATCAATATACACACTTCAGTTTAATTACCTCACTAATTAAACCAGGATTAAAGAGTACTAAAAATGACTCCAAATTTAAAAGTCACAAAATTATTATTTCTTTCTGGTTTGGGGTATATCAAGGAGAGCTCTAAAAATGTTAGAAATATTTAAAAAGGACTATTTTTGGGTAAAAATTTAAACTTTTAGGTTAGAGGAACAATTTTGATTTGAACCAAAAATATCTAGTCACCAAATCTCATTAATTGTTTTCTTATTGCAAATCATAAATCCACTCAATACTTATAGAGCTCCTAGACATCAGAGACTAGGAAAAAAAAAAGAAATTTAAAATCTGAGTCCTTTCAGGACTCTGCATCCCTGAATTAAACTTGTATGATTATTCTAAATTTTTGTTTAAAACATATAATCACAAATGTCTTTGTTCCTAATATTAAAACTTGGTTATAATAATTATTATTGATTATTTTTTACTTTTATCATACATGAACAAAAATTAAAAACATTTTATCTGCTTTTATTCTAGAATATTCTGCAGTTCATTTTCACAGTTCAAACAAGAAAAAAAAAATCAAAGTATTGCAAGTAAGACGACAAGCAAAAAATTTCAAGGTGGGCAAAAATTTTTCTGATTGATAAAAATTTAATTTTTAAAATTTTTTTCAAAAAATCTTAAAGGCGGTAAATTGGCTTTTTTAATTATTTTACATTCAAATGATTTTTTGTTGATACTATATATTTTGTAAGAATATTATCAAAATTTGGTATATCTATGAAATTCGTATGAGTTAGGATTTATAAATGTTGGTCAACCAACTTTTGTGTGAAAAAGGGTTTTTTTGAACTTCTAAAGACCAATTTTAAAAATAAATCTCTAAAAATTTAATTTTTTAGTCTTCACATAGTTTTATGTTTTATAGTTAATGTTAAGATGTTTTTAACATAAAACAAAGTTTGTCTTCTTATTTATTACCTGGACCACTGTGCACTGCTGAACTTAACTAATTTACATAAAAATATAAAATTACATAGTAGAAAACTATTTAGAATTTCTTATCTGTAATTTAAATCTACAATTTCAAAGTTTTATTTTTAACATTTAGTTATAGTAAAATACAAAAAGTCAGTTAATATCAGTCATAAAATCTACAACTTAGTTAATAGACTGAAAAACCAATCAAAATAACATAAAGTCATCTTTTTTAATTTATGAAATAGCTTACCACTCAGTGATTTGCACTTCAGCTATTCCTTCACCTATATCAGCTAATTTGAATTGAACGATTTCACTGTGGCATTCTGGCAAATAAATTAAATAAAACTTTAAAAGCTAAAACAGCCTAATCTATCAATAAACCATTAAACACTTAATCAATAAGTCAATCTCTTATTCAAACTATATTCATAGACCCTAAAACAATAAAACACTTAAACAGTGAATAGATGAAATCTTTTTATTTTAAATTAAAAGTAAAATAGTAAAGTGTTTTTATAAAATAATGGTGTAAAATATATTAAATAGAATTTTAAAATATTGGTTAAATGTTATATTTGTTTTAATAATTTTAAAGAACAGTTCAGAATGCTTGAATTAAAAAAAATAAAACACAAAGATTGTTTATTTTTTTTTTTTTTTAGATTTTATTTTTCTTCAAACTTTTTTATAAATACTAAGGGTTTTGTTTATTATATCTTAAGGTTTTTTTAAATAAAGGTCAACATGGTCTCAATAATGGTATGCAGCCCATGATTTAAATGCCCATGAAACTGTGTTATACTGAATTGTGTAATCTGTAGGAGTTTCAGTACATACATCAACTGAGGGTTTAGATTTAGGCATACAATATTTATGTAGTAAGAACATTTTTTAAGGCCAAAAAAATGACTTTTTATTGTAACTTTTTAAAATTTTTTTTGCTTTATCTAAAAAATCTAGATTTAAGTCAGTATTTTAAAAAAATTAAATTTAATAAAGTAGTAATGTGCTAAATTTGCTGTTGAAAATAGGTGATGTTACTATTGTATGAATTGAAAATCTTTGACACCATACGCAATTACATGTTATTAAAACAAAACAAATTTAAAAATGGTTTATCAAACAAAATTTTTAATGTTTTGTGTTATTATAGAGTATTATAGATCCTACTGAGATTTTGTGTTATTATTACTTTGTGTTTAAATAGAGTAAAAAACTTCAACCTACTGAGAGATGTGTGCATTCTTCGGAAATAACTTGGTTGACATTTCAGGCTTGTAAATTTTGAAAGACAGTTCTTAAAAAGAATTTTAATTTTAACTTAGCTTTAAAAATTTTTTTTAAACAATTATTTGCAGAGTGTAGAAGCATTTACTTATTAACCTCCAAAAATTTCAATTTTTTTTGGTATACAATTACCTCAAATCTATTTTTAAAAGGTAACTTCCTCTGTTGAAACCTGTCAAATTAAATTTACCGTTGTTGTTTCCGAGACCAATCTGCTTTCAAACACCTATAAAAGATTTTAAATCAATCAAATTTTTGAGTAAAAGTAAAAAAGAATGACTAAAAAGAAGCTATATCAGCGTTTGACTTTTGTTGCATTATTTCAAACCAATCTTGTTTTTTAAGCATTTCGTTTTTAGCAGTGACACACAAGTGGGTACACAAATTTTATTTAAAATTTCATTTATTGTAACAATCAATCTGAAATTCAAGAAATTACAAAGAGACTTACATTATAAAAAAATCGTTTGGAAAAACTAAACGCTCTATAAATGTTTTTACTGTAAACTTTGGTAAACACAGCCGCCATTTTGAGTTATCGAATGAACGTTACTTTGAGTAACTCGGCACAAAAATTCTCATTTCGCTTCTGACAATTTTCTCAAGATAAGGCCAGAGACGTATTTATATTTTTGGCGCCCGGGGGCACTAATCCTTTAAGTGCAAATAACTGTATACTCTGATACGGGGTGATTATTTAAAAAAAAACATTTTCAATACAAACATATAAATTAAGTTGGACTTGACATTAAAAATATATATATAATTTTCTACGTAAGTTTTGTTATAAAAATGTATTTATGACGTCATAAAGTTCATACCTATGTCATAGATATGAACTTTAGTTCATATCTATGTCATAGACTATGATAAGTGCAGATTCAATATATAAAATTGCTAACCTATTAAGATAATCACCAGCCATTCTAGCATTAGGAATAGTTATATAGTTCTTGAAGTTTATCAGTTCTGATCATTTTACAAATATCTTTTATAGTTTAAGGTCTTATCTTTTCAGTTAAATTCATTAAATAACTTCTGAATAGTATACACTCGTTAGCAAATTAAGTCGAAAGATTATTTTTATATATATTTTTTGAAGTATTTCTGCTTTTGATGGTGGTTAGTTAAGGGGCGTTCCGAAGAGATTTTAAAGGAAGGGGGGTGCAGTGTCTTTTTTTGCCGACAAAAGCCAAAAAAAAAATTTTTTTGTCCACTAACTTACCTAAAAAAAAAAGGTCCTTGTTTTCTGACATTTGCCGACTGCCAACTATAAATCCAATTTCGCCGAATCTAGTGTTCAATTTAATTTTAAGGGCTAGACAATCCCTACGCCCCCCTCGGGACGGCCGGTTGTCCCGAGGGGGGCGTAGGGATTGTCTTAGTAAAACTAATCCAGGGATGCGGCCCTGGATTAGTTTTACTATTTGAAACAAAAAGTTAAATTTTTTATTGGCTTCATCATAGTTCAATTTTTTTCTTTCTAGTTCAGAATGATGTTTATCAATAACAACATAATATATTTTAATCCTTAAAGAGTCTCAACTTTCAATCCTTCAAATCCTTTTCTTTTTTTGTCTGCAGCTAATTTTTTTTTTTTTCTTTTGCATATTTTTCAACATGTTTTGTGTCCGATTTATTGAATGCTCTCTTTCTCTCTTATAGATATCAAAAATACTACTCATATCTAATATATATCGAATTATTGATTTGCATGAAGTTACAACTGTTTCTAAATCATTTCTTAACTGACTGCAATTATGTACTAGTTTTGTTTAATCTTTCTTGTATTTTATCATCTTTGATAGAAGACAGTGCATTAATTATTTCATTACAATTTTTGTTTAAACTAATACTTATATCAGATCTTGCTGACTACCTGGTATCTGATAGTACTGTATACCTACCATATATACCATATCATACGCATTGTCATAACCACGACTATTGTTTATATCTAATCCATGCAATTCTAAAACTAAAAATTTAGCATCTGCTAATTCTTCAGATTTAAAACCAGAGTTAGGTAAAAACCCTATAAATCTTTCTACCGGGCAATCATTCTTTTGAACATACCTTAAATGAATACAGTTAATATACATGGCTAATATCAGAGGTAGATACTGATAGAAAAATGTTTACTTTTTTTGTATTGTAATGGCAGAAAATTTCATACAACCATTTGTTGTATGAAATTATCTGCCTTTATATCTATGAACTGCTCATATATATTAAAAGTTTTTAGAGGTACGATCCTTTAAAAAAAATAGTATTCTCTAAAAAAGGATCAAACTGAACAACGTGACTTTTTTTTACCAAATCAACGTCTTTGCATAAATAATTTGCGCATAGATATGTATAATTTGCAAGTGGAATTTGATCGCATTTTAAAAGATACTTTCTTCTACCAACCATACACATATATACTTTTTCTAAAGATGAATTTCCGAAAATTCTCGTTTTAAAAAAATATTCGCCCGTATACTTGTTGGCAGAAAAGCAAATAATTTGATATTTAGTAGGTCTAGGAGTCAATATATGATTTAGACATAATTTATGACGAAATAATAAAACATATGGTTTGGACATAATAACAATATAAAAATTTTTTTGATAATGATATAAAATAACTATCTAACGACTTTCAAAGATTTTACTATACTGGCGGCTGGCACCCTATCAAAACTTGGCGCCTGGAGCGAAATTCCCAATCCCTAACCCCACCCCCGTAAATACGTCTCTGCATAAGGCTTTATTAAATTTTTTTTAAATTTTCAAAAGTTTTATTTAAATAAATTTTTAGTTTGGTTTCTTATAAATTCTTATAAACTTAAACCAATACAACTGCAAAAATTAGATAAAAATTTAATGTAGATTTAGTATTTAGAAATAGTAGATTTAGAAAAATTTAATGTAGATAATGTAAATAAAAATTTAATGTAGGAATTTAACTTCAGCGCAAATCCAAGGCAGCAGTAAACCGCTTAGCTACTTTTAGTAATAAAACGCTGAAGTTGTTATATGTTACTTTTACTTACATTACTTTTGTGAAACAACATAAAGTAGATGTTTTTTGAGTCAGCTTGTTTTTTAAGCTTGTGTATAACATATTTCTAGCTTTTACTTCTCTCAAATATGATGTAAAATATTCACAAAATACAAATGTTAAAATTTTTACTATTTACAAGTTTTACTATTTAGTTTTTATTGTAATTTTTTTTCTTGTATTGTATTGTTTTTTTGTATTTATTTACTATACAAGTTTTACTATTTTGTAGGCTATTTTGAAGAAACAAAGATTTTTTATGTGTAAAGATGGCATACAAAGGCGATTTTTGGGGGAGGGTGTTCCACTCCTTAGAAGGTGTTCCACAAAGAAGGTGATTTTCAAGTTAAAGTCGGTTTTTTGACAAATTTAGTCGGCTAGTTGTGTACTTGACACAATTCAGTTGGGTGAATTTTTGTTTTTAAGACCTTTTTTTTAAACCAAAAAAAAAAAAACTTTCGGTTCAGTAAAACAGTAATAAATTATTTTGCTTGGTATGATACTTCTAAAACACACACACACACACACACACACACACACACACACACACACACACACACACACACACACAAACAAATCGCCCACTTTTGTGGTATTATAAAATATAAATGTTTGTAGCGAAAAAAACTACACCGAAGATTTTTTTTAAATCTTCTTAAAATCCAAATCGTTTGTCCAAATTTATGTTTTTCTTTTAAAAGTATGTTTTTTAGGAAAAATGAGTATCATTGGCGCTTTTTCTTAATTATAAGCTCTTCTTCGTCGGAATTCTAGTATTTTTTATGAAAATTGATAGAAATTTTGTATTTTGACAATTATATATAGTTAATATATGTTAGAACCGATTAGAACTAGGATCTGTAGTATTTAAAGCACTTTTTTAAAAATTTTTTACTAAAGTCATGTTAACGCCAATAAGCGAAAGTGATCTAAAGACTCCAAAATGGTGTTCTTCTGATGCACTATTCTGCAGCCGTTTTTCAAAACGCCTTAATATGCTTATTACGCATTTCGAGAAAAACGCAATTAAAAAAAATCATTAGGAGAAACTCTTTGTAAAATATTTTTTGAAACTAATAATTTTTATGAATTTCTTTAAAACTTTTCGAAAATATGTATTCAATAACGTTTGGAGACATCTAAACTGGATTATTTTATAAAAAAGCCAAAATTGATTTTTTTTACCTTAAGGCGTTTTGAAAAACGACTGAAGTATTAGGGGTAGTAAAAAAGTTTTGAATATTGTATAAAAAAGAGAGCAGTTTCTTCAAATATTAAAAAAACCTGAAACAAAAAAAATTATTACATCTAAAGCTTTTGTTTGGACATAATACGCTTATAAAATCATGCCATTTTCAAATAAAAGAATTCCAATAATTTATAAATATAATCGCTTTAACTACACCGAGTAACAACTGCCTAAAAAAGACATAAAATTTTACCCACTAATTATAAAATACCTTATCTTTTTATCAAAGGTAGACTTTAGACAACACCTACGTGTTTATTCTTACGAAATTCACAACGAGTTATATCTTTTTGACCCATTTATTGATCTAAGCTTCGTTTTGATCCTCCTCCATTGAAAAAGAGCGCTCTGGTATGACCAATGTGGCTCCACCAATTAAAACAATATTTATAATGATCCAAATATTCTGGGTCATTAGGCGATTTTTATCCATATTCTGAAGTGTCTTGCATATATCTCCAAAATCAAATGACATAGAACTTTTATAAATAGTTAGTAGGAGATGAAGAACGTTTTCTATTTGACACCGATTGAATTCTTTCAAAAGTTCAAAAGTTTATTTTTCGATAAAAGTTATGACAGCGATTGATAATTATCAATGACTCTCTCAGTTAATTTTGCGCAAACTGTCCATCTTGTTGTGGAAATTTTTTTCAGTTTTATGAATAGTTTAGAGTTGAGTTCAGAACTATTGCGCATACCGGCGAAAATATGCGCATACCATTCAAAAGTTATGCGCATAACTATGCGTTTGTTTTTCAAGAGATTTCCCAATCGTCAATGAATAAATCGAAAAATCGACCAAGTTCTCTCTGCTTAAGCTTATGAAAAAAATTTCAATAAAAGATTTTGCAACTTCAAAGACTGGATAGTTTTTATATAATAGAGTAGAGTGGGGAGAAGTAGGTCAGCCTGAAATTTCTAATTAGGAGTGGTGCCTAAATACTGTTATTTTATGTAAAAAGTTAAATTTAATCCCCTCTGTTTATCAGAAATTGCTGTCTTTCCTCGCGTGCGAAATTTTGAAATGTACCTTAAAAAAGTGTTTACATTGGGGTGAACTGGGACAGAAAAAAGAAATATTTATGCCCGCTTCTTCTTGTCGCCATTTGATTATTTTAATTGATGAAAGTTCTTGAACAATTTTATGTCAATTAGGTGATTTTATGATATTATCAGTTTCTATTTAATAATTTGTGTTAAAATGTTATTTTAAATTTATTTGTCCTACTTCTACTCACACTTGTCCCAGTTTACCCCAATGGCACGGTTTCTCTAAAAGCAAGAATTTATATACTTAGTTATAATCGGCTGGAAACCTAAGGGGATTGAATCGGTGCCTAAAAAGAAGATTTATTTGTAAAAACTTGTTTGGTTTAGTTTTTAAATTAAAGCACTTTTATAATTAACAACTTAAAGTTATGAATTATAAAAGTGCGGTAACTAAAGAGATTTAATAGTGAAATTAAATGTTGTTAACTTTTTATTCCACTACTAAAATTGATGAATTTTTCGTTTCAAAAGCACATTAGTTAAAATTTTTATTAAAACTAGAATTAAAATTCGTTTTTTGGTCTGTCTATCTAGTTAAAAAAATTGAACGGTTTTTAATGATTTGAAATTGAAAAAAAGTTATGCGCATAATTATGCGCACAATTTGTCGGCGTATATCTGCGCATACAAATTTTTCCGAACCCTATTTTAGAGCCTTGTTCTACTTTGATGTTCTCATAAATGTCTCACTGAGAACATTACATTCCTTAATCAACGATTTCACTGACCAGCTAGCACGCATACGTTGGCCAACGTCGGAACAACGTTGGGCAACTTTTTCAACTACGCGCTAACGTCGAATCAACGTCGGGCCAACGTTATCATACAGCTGATTTCAGAATGCGTATAGCGTTTTACAGGTTTTAATGTTGAAATAGTTTTCGGCCATTTTTAAATGCTGCTTTATTTTATTTTAGCGGAATTTTCTTATTAGAGAATATTGTTTTTTCATAGTCGAATTAAAATTAGTATATAGACCATAACTCATATATTCTTTGATAAATTTATATTTATGTACATATTATTCAACTTGTTTTGAGCAGCTGCCTTCCAAACGAATAAGTGCCTTGATGCAAGTGTTTCAATTATTGAAGGTATTATAAAGTCATGGTTAGAGTATGAAGGGATCATCATGCTGAAGGAAGAATGATGACGAGGAAGATAATAACGATAACGATAACTGATGTATTTTTAAATAAAACTATTATGAATTATATGTAACATATTATTAAGCAAACAAACATATTATTCTTGTTTTCTCAATTTATGTTAATCTTTTTTTATGTAATCTTTATGTACACTTTTATATACTTGTATATAGTTACTTTTATATGTTTATATTAAATTTATATATAGATTGTTCGAATATTTTAAAATAATTTTAATGATTATGACAAGAATTTTTATTTGTTAGCTGTACAAAACACATATACTAACTTGTGTACTATTTTTAATATATTATTGTATATTTTTTTTATATATATTATCTTGTATATTTTAATATATTATTATACTTTTTAATTATATTATATAACATAATGAAATAAAATCTTTCGTTTGATATATATATATATATATATATATATATATATATATATATATATATATATATATATACATATATATATATATATATATATATATATATATATACATATATATATATATATATATATATATATATATATATATATATATATATATATATATATATATATATATATATATATATATATATATATATATATATATATATATATATAAATTAGTAGAAAATCACTTAACAAAAATTTTTTTCATTTTACACTGTGTTTCATCAACAAAGACAAAGGTGTAGAAAAACGACAACACTGATTACAAACTTTGATTTTACGACCACAACACAAAAAAACTCGTTTATTCAGACAAAACAAGAAAAAAATATACTAAATAAACAAACAAAAAATTCACTTTTATTTTTATTTATTTGGTAAATAAATAAAAAAAAGTGAATAAACAAAGTCATTTCAAAATACTTTAGAAATGAGTAGGTTTTATAGATTTGCAAGTTTAAACTCATATTCACAAAGTAGCCAGTTAATGTAGTCTCCAGTCACTCGTTAAGGTTTTGTTATCATGTTCTTGATAATGCCTTTTAAATTCAAATGTCTCACTAAAAGTGCTTGATTGAGGTTTTTTTTTATATACTTGAGCGTTGTGAATATAAACTTTTAGTGACGTTCTGCATCCCATTTTGATGTAATTCTCTATGAGAATCTAAAATCAATTATTTCAAATTGGTCAAAAAGTTGATACTACGTTTAGTGAGCAGTTGTTGACCAAAAAAAGACGGTTGGTTTGAGATGTAAATTTCAAATCTTTTAATGTATACGTTTATTAAACGTTTACATTATTGGTACAAAGGTTTACAATATTATACTAACAAAAGTCTATATTGTAAATCTATAACAAACGTTTAATAAACTTATATATTAAAAGGGTTGAAGCATACTCCACACTTTACATAAAATTGTATATGATAATATAGATACTTAAAGTTTGAATGTTTTTAATAATTTTGTTTGAATGGTTTAATAACATTTGAATTTGTTTGAAAAAGTTGAAAAAGTTTTAAATACTTCATTTTCATAAATCATGTGCAGGGTTGGGGTCAAATACTTTTATTAAAATAAAGTTAATTCTACATTACCAACTACAAGTTCAAACACAAATATGTGATCGGCGTTTTCCTTATGTAAAACAAATATTTAAATTTTAGGTTAAGACAAAATACAATCATTTTATAATTTTTTTCTTTTTAAACTAACGATCAACTCTATTTATTACTTAAATTTTTGATTAACTTTCGTTCATTCTTTTAACACATTTGTTCTTAATTTTTAGGAAAATTTTGAAAATATCTCAAATACATTTGATACAAAATATCAAAAAAAAATTTTTGACATATTGTTTTATATTGGTAACTGATGGTTGAAATTTTAGCGTTAAAAACGAAAAAGATTATTTGTTACAACATTTAAAAAAAAAAATCTCTTAGTTTTCCCCAAAAATCAAAGAGGTTTGATACATTTCAATTAAATACAACTACAAATTTTTTTAAAAATATTCAGTCAAATACAATACAAACGTAAATACAACAATATAGCCAATCATTATCAAATACGACACAACATACACACTAAACAATATGTTACAGCAGTAACATATTAATGTACAGTGGTAGTATGAGCACTTTCTAAGGCGCTAACAGTAGCTCCAACTTCAAGTTGTTCTTTGTTTTACTTTTTAAATTAATGTTATTATGATGATGATGATGATGATGATGATGATGATGATGATGATGATGATGATGATGATGACAATGATGATGATAATCATTATTATCATTGTAATTACATGATTGAAATTTTTGAGGAAAATAAATATCTTGTTGTTGTTATTGTTGTTGTTGTTGTTGTTGTTGGTGGTGGTGGTGGTGTTTTGAGTAATAGTGTGCCTTATTGTCGCGGCTGTCCCTGAAACAAAGGATAGAAGAAATTTTGTCAAATCATTGTCAAAATTTTTTATATCCAAGGCCGATGAGGAATAACACTATTTTAAAAGTCTTTAATGATTCTTTTTCCTAGTCGTCATACTTCATCGTAATGGATGGATAGTTTTTTCTTTTATATTTGTATGACTACTTTAAAGATTTTAAGAACGTTGTAGAGAGTTCTGGAAGTTTCTTGAAAGTTCTAATGGTCTCTTGAAAAGACTACAGTTTTCTGTAAAATTTTCTGACCTTCTGGACATTTCTAGAAATTCAGGAATATTCTTGAAGAATGCTCAGACTCAGAGCATTATTAATAACTTTCTTTAAAACACGCAAATTTTAAAATATCTTTGTCTTGGTCACAAAAGCAATATTTTTTTATGGATTTTATGTTTTTTTATTGGATTTTATTTTATTTTTATTTTTTTATGTTTTCTATTTGCTTAATTGTTATAATAAATTATATAATATTAGTGTTTTTAACATAACACGCGCTCTGAACACATTTTTTTGAGTGTTGTTGTTACACTTACATGATAAATTTTATTTAGATGAGTGAACTGTTTTAACCAATCGACGTATGTCTGGGAACCTAATTGTACGATACCATTGGTACCACTGTTCATACCATTTTTTTTACACGATTGAACAGAGTAGCAGAATTGTTCTTTTTATTAGAAAATGAAGCAGTAATGAGAACGAGTTATTCTGCGATTAAGTAGCGTTAACTCATTTAATTTTCTAGCCTTAAACTCTATGGTGGTAAAAATAAAAATAAATGTAAGTAAAAATCATAAAGGGGTGCCTACCGTACCGCCAATATCATTTTTCAGGTAACAAGTTAAAATAGTAATTTATAATTAACTGTATTATAATTACAATTCATATGTAGGGAAGGAGGTGTGAACTTCCTTGTTAAATGCTCTTTTGCGGTGCTCTGTGTCAAGACCGTTAGGTCTTTGTGAGCCACGTAAAACAAAAACTAGAAAAAAAATTAAATTATAATTAGTACTGATATTCTTTTGATATTTTTACTGTTGTGCATTTACCAAAATTACCAAACCATTTTCTTTTTTTTTTGTTTTAAACTAAAGCAGAACATAAGCTCTAAAAATGTAAATGTCTTGAATAATAAGATTGTTTTTAAAATTTAAACAAAGTGCTTTGGGTCATAAATGGCTCAAATGGGAAGAATGGACGACAAAAACTTATTTCAGAATTTTTTTTTTTAATTTGTTTTTTACTTTTTATATAAATTATTTAAATTTAGATTCATTTATAATTTATAAAAAAATAACATAAGCTTTATTAAAAAAATACGAATATAAAATATAATTATAAAGATAAGAAAAAAAAAAACAAATATAAAATATAAATGCAAATACAAGAAAAAAAAAACGAATATAAAAAAATACTTGTTTCTTTTTTTTTATTTACTTCTCAATTAAATTTAAGCGAATTTAATAAAATTTAAAACAAGAATAAACATTAATAATATTTTCAGTGGCGTCATTAGGGAGGTGCGGGCCGTACCCGATGACACCATCACGACCTGACACAACAAAATGAAAAAAATGCAAATTTGACAGAACTGCTTTGGATCGTGTTAATTTATTTTTGCGTTCGGCATAATCAAGAATTTTCAGGGTTTTTTTGCTATTCTTTATTAATGACACCGCTATTTCTTTATTACACAACAAAAAATTTTTCGTCTTTAATTCAAGATTAAAAATTTGTATTTTGAATGCCTCAACCTTTTTTTTTTTAAGAAATTTGAAACCTGTGTTGTTGACTCTTAGTGACTGTCAAATGTTAGTGAAAATCTAGAGGAGTGAAACTAAAAGTTTACTGCACTGAGTGACACCAACCCCAGCAACGCCACTGAATATTTTCCATAAATATATAAACAACACAATGAAAACGTTTTACTATTGGTACAATCTTCTTCCTTTTTAACTATTTTATCTTTTCTAAAGTATATTTTTTATTTAATATTTTTGAATATTTTTAATTTACCATTATGTCGGAAATCACTTTTAAGTTAGTAAATAAAACTTGTCTAAAAAAATTAAAAACAAAATAAATAAATATATCAAAAACAAAAACATCACAGAAGAATGTTTTTTCTCTTTTGAAAGCTTGTTGAAAACATGTACCTGTTACTAATTTTATTTTAAACTGTTAGACATTTAATTAGCCCAATACGGTTATAAATTAGATTTAAAACTTTGCAGAATAAATAATTAGTAGTAAAAACTCAGAATTATATAATGATGCATCTTTTTACGCATAACCAATTAATGAAACTTAAACCAGTGATATCATCGAAAATAGACAGGATTACATTTTACAGATGCTAGGGTTTTTCCAAAAGCCTAATTTATTTTTATAAATTCTACCATTTGAATTTAATATGGTTTACAAGATGTCATCCTGTAATATTAGTCATGTATGTATGACTGGCGATTTTACGGGTGTTTGTATGTGGGGAGGGGGTGGGGAAAGGTGATTTTCAAGTTAAGTTTCAAGGTTTTAGAAGCCAGTCTGTACTTATTGATTCCAGTCTGTACTTATTGATACCATTCTAATACCAATGCATAGGCCTGGTATTAGAATGGTATTGCTCTGTACCATCGGTATCAGTGCAGCCTCTACAATTTATTACACTAAGTATTAAATAAACATTTTTAATCCTATTGACGTATAAATGTGCTTTAACACTCGCTTCTTTTTGACATCTGTTCGATGTTGTTATAAGTACTTATGTTTGATTTATAGACTACATTTTATTTATTTTGTAAAAGTCTATAAAACAATTTTTTTGATTTAAATTTAATATTTTAATTAATTTTTTTGTATATAAATTATTTTTGTATAAAAAGTTTCTATGCTATTTTTTTAATAATAAAATTATCAGTTATATAATAACGATCTATGGTCACCAAAATAGCGTTGTTTATATTTTTTGTGATTCTTTTTTTTTTTAATGTCATGTGGGAAAATTGCAGCAACAACTTTTATTGCGTTACAACTTTGTTTAGAATAAAATTCTCTGTTTAATTAAAAGTAAAACTAGTTTATAATGTTTTATATTTAATTTTGAACTTTTGCTACATATAATATTTATTACGAGAGTATGCTAGTTATGGCTAGTCAAAATACACGTGTTGCTAAAAAGCGTAAATGGATGGGAAAAGAAGAAAAGACTAACAATGACGACGAGATTGTGGTACCTGGAAATGAAATGAATCTGTTTTCAACACTAAAAACTCTTATATGGCCTGCTATCAGTGAAAAGAAAAAAAGAATAGACGAAAATGGAAATGACGAGCAAGTTCTATGTATGTCATCGTATGAAAATAGATCTTATGATGCTAATAATCAATCTATAAATACTAATACCTTTCAGAATGATAATAAAATTTTTAAACCTGATTGTGATAAAAATAATGAAAAGTATGTACATAAAGGAATCATTGTTACTACAGAATGTAACAATTATATTAGTGATGAAAGTGAACATGAATCCATTAGTGATGAATTTGATTATGAAAATTATGAAAATGATAAATTAAAAACAACTAACCAAACAATATTAGGATCTATTTTTTCTCCAGTTCTTTCTTTCTTTAATAAACCATGTAGCAAAACAGTTTATAATGCACATGATTCAACTGTTTCACAAAATCTTGATGGAAATAACTTTTCATACACTGAAATTAAACCTTTTCATTCAATTTTACAGCAAGAAGAAAAAACAGATGAGTTTGATCCTTTTTATTTTATAAAACATATCCCACCTCCTCCATCAGAAGCTTATTTGCGGAAAACTGTACTTCCATTACCAACACGAAGAACTCCCCAAATGACTTTAGTTTTAGATTTAGATGAAACCCTTGTTCATTGTAGTCTTAGTAAACTTGAAGCATACAACATGACGTTTAATGTAGTTTTTGATAATGTGACTTACCAACTTTTTGTGAAATTACGACCTCATTTACTTGAATTTCTGGAAAGAGTATCAAAGTTATATGAAGTTATTTTATTTACTGCTTCTCGTCGGGTTTATGCAGACAAACTTTTAAACATTATCGATCCACGTAGGCAGTTTTTTCGCCATCGTTTGTTCAGAGAACATTGTTTGCATGTTCAGGGAAATTATATCAAAGATCTGAATATTCTAGGTAACTCCCGTTTTTATGTTTTAGTTTTTTTTTTTTAATTTAAAAATATAAATAGTAGTTTTTATTGCTAATATAATTTAGTCAATACATCTTTTTTAGCTCATTATTTGAACATGTACAATCAACTATTGTCATATAGAAAAAGTTTTATATAAGTTAAAGTATATTCAACTGATATATAGAGAAAAGCATAAATAGATGTACATATATCAACTGACAAATTTTGGCCAAAGTTGATAAGCGCAAGGACCTTTCTTATGCATTAGCAGTTTTTTATTTGAAACTTTATCTAATTTTTATATAATCCAAACAATCTAGATAGGTTAAAATTCGAATATCTATATATATATATATATATATATATATATATATATATATATATATATATATATATATATATATATATATATATATATATGTATATATATATATATATATATATATATATATATATATATATATATATATATATATATATATATATATATATATATATATATGTATATATATATATATATATATATATATATATATGTATGTATATAAAGTAATATATATATACATATATATATAAATATGTATATTATATACATATATATATATATATATATATATATATATATATATATATATATATATATATATATATATATATATATATAATATATATATATATATAAAGTAATATATATATAAAGTAATATACATATATAAAGTAAATATATATACATCTTCTCAGGAGACGGGTATGGTTGCATGCATCTCCTGAGAAGGCTTAGGCAACTTTGTCACGGTTCTTTGCAAGTTTTGAAAATCTGAGTGAAAAAATACAAAACTAAACTAAGTTAAAATCTTAACAAATGATAAAATAAATAAAAAAGGGTTAGAGATTTTGTGATGATTTATTATAGAGGGGACAGGGTGTTCAGTTTTGTGACACAAGATTTTTCTTTTGAGTTTTAAACCTAGAAAAACTTTTTTTATTGATTAAAATAGTGCCTAGCCTAACGCACCTGACTGCGGCTATTTCAATTTAACATAAATTGGAATTATTTTTTTAATTGATTTAAATTTTAGTCATTTAACTATTGATATAACTAATATATCATCAATGAAAAATAATTGATATTATATTTATTAAATAAAAATGTGTATAATACTTGGGTAATTCCACATCAAATTACCCAGTCCATTGAACCATGTGTCTTCTTTTTGTTTTAAATTCTGACACATCATTCCTAATCATAAAAAAATATTGTATTCAAAATTTCAGCTAAAAATGTTAAGCAGTTGACAAGATACTGTAATTTTAATATTGACCTGGTTTTCCAAAATGATCCGGTTTTCATAACATTCTATAAAAATATTTTTCTTAAAATAATAAGAAATAAAAATGGCAAAAATATGAAAATAAACATATATAATGTTTTTATGATGCGGAATTCAATAATGTACTTAAAATATTTCAAAGATGTATTACTTTTTTAAGAAATTCCCCAAAAATATTTGTAAATAAAATGAAAATAAGTGAATCTTAATTTAAAAAAATACTTAAATATACAAAACTTTTTATAGGTATCGAAGATGACTATTTTCAGTTATTTTGACTCTGTTTGTAATAGTTCACAATATTGTTCCCATTTTACTTATACTTCTTCTATTTCAGCATTTTTAGACTAGTTTTTACCGAAACTAAAACACGTTTGTAGAGCACATTTTTTCAATATGTTGGTGTTGGGAATAAAACAGTAGTTGCTCTTTCAGGCCAGTTAAAACAGATTGATAGACCTTTTGGGTGAAGAAACTTAACTTTTGCATCAACTTCTTCTTGGTTGGTTTCAGTTACAATGCCCATCCACAATCTTAGAAAGAAATCTTAAATCCACAATCTTAAAAAGAATAATCCACAATCTTAAAAAGAAACAAGATATATTTCATCTTGATACTGTCACTTTAGGAGGTTATGTAGCTGTAGTCTATGATGATAAGTGTATCATCATAGACTACAGCTACATAACCTCCTAAAGTGACAGTATCAGGTTGAAATATATCTTGTTTCTTTTTAAGATTATGGATTATTGTATAATTAGTGTCCGAACTACACCTCTTTGCCCCAACCCTATTATCTCCAAGATGTATAAATTGATGAAAGCTACGAATACCAGGTAGAGTTATTACACCAGTGTACCTTTCTTTTTGCTCTTCATGTTGTAATTGTAAGTCCATTCCCTTTATGTAAATGAAGTTAACAACCTTGATTTTCTCAATACAAAATTCATACAAAGCTTCTTGCGCTTACACTTTTTACAGCACCGCCAATTTCATCGCATGGTGACTTTCCGTGGAACGTGGCAAAAAAGTTCCATTCAACTTTAAGGGCAAATTCCCTCTCTAGTTGGCATAGGTTGTAAAAGATTTTACAATTTTTGTACTGTCCTGCGCTTACACTTTTTACAGCACCGCCAATTTCATCGCATGGTGACTTTCCGTGGAACGTGGCAAAAAAGTTCCATTCAACTTTAAGGGCAAATTCCCTCTTTAGTTGGCATAGGTTGTAAAAGATTTTACAATTTTTGTACTGTCCTGCGCAACCATCAGTGAATAATTGTAATTTAAACAGATTGAAAAATTTTGCTTTTAGGATTAGTATGATTAGTTGAAATATTTGTACACATAAGTTACACCATTTGTAATGTTGTCTGATATAAAACAGTAAGAAATATGTTTCAGTACACTTTTATCATCGTTATAGTATATCACTAATGGATGTAAAGAACATTGTTGGGTGTTCCAATGATAGCTTTGTATTTCATCTTGGACTAAAAAAGTATAATTTTCAGCAAAGTTGTCAATAATGATAATGTTTGATTGATCCAAATATTGTTTTAGTTAGTTAAGATTCTGTGATTGAGAGTGAGCAATAAAATAATAAGCTTGTAGCTTTTCAAAGCAAGATACTAGTAGTTCAACAAACATTGGAATATCTGCTTTTAAACTCAATAGTGTTGCACAATCAGTAGTTTGCCATTGCTTGTAGTGTATCTCAAAATCATCTTCGTATTCTCCAAAAATTTCATACATATATTTGGTGAGGGTTTCTTTACCAGGACAATTATCACACTGTGCAATCATGCATTCTTTGTTTTCTAATGAGCAAACGGTTTTTGAAAGTAAATCCTTATATTTTAGTCCAATATTTAAGGTATCTACTAGCAATATGACATTTTGGTGATAAGAACAAACACAAACAGAATGTGTACCACGTGCACCTGGCAAAATGTACCACTTTGGTCTAAGTGAAGCAAATTTTAGTAACTTATTTGTATTTCTGGATTGTTTCCTTTGTATGATACATATAGTTCCTTTAAATTACACAAAAGCAGTTTTTTTTTTTTTAAGGACATTCTTTTGAATGCTAACATAATCAACTTTTCGCTTTCCTTCTGAGAGTATATGTTTTGATGACTTTGAATAAAATTTTAGAGGAGATATATTAAAATTTTCGGATCTTCATTGATCCCAAGTCTTTTTGATTCAAATGATGATATTAGAAAATCCTCATCTTGTTCACCCTGACTTTGCTTCTCTTGTTTAAGATTTTCTTTTCTGGCAATCTTTTGCTTACAAGGTTTACAAAGTTTCTTCCCAGAAGCAATATTCAAACTACTTCTCACCATGATTTGTGACTCATTTATCGTAACTTTTCTAAGATTTTCTAAAAGTAGTTGAATTGTATAAAGCTTATTTGCACAATTGTTGAAACATTCTTTATCTTTTGGAAAATACAAATTAAAAAAGTATGTATATTAAAATATTTAAATTCTACATCTACTTACTTGTGATTTTCTTTATATGTTTATTGAATGGATTATAAGATGCATGTTATAATCCATATGTAGTATATCTTTCACATAATATGGTTAAGTTTGATAGCTCAATGTTACAGCGTAATGATATAGTTATTTTTTCTTCATTGGTTAAAGTTTCAATAACATCTTGTTGGCCTTTGCATTCATCTGATGTCATTAAGCCAATAGAACACATCTTATAATAAATAACTTAGTATGAATGTATTTACTCAAAAAAAGAAAATTCTTTTTTACTTCTTAATTTTGAGTAAAAAAAATTAATGTAGAAATAATTCAAACCTTTTCAGAATCCTTATGTTGTATGATTTTTACACTAATAGATATTGTTAATTTTCTTTATAGATATTTATATATATATGCAATCTCTCTCTCTCTCTCTCTCTATATATATATATATATATATATATATATATATATATATATATATATATATATATATATATATATATATATATATATATATATATATATATATATATATATATATCAAATTTTTCAAATTTAAATAAAATTTTACCAATGTTGCTTATTACTGAATTTGTTATAAACTTTTACAAACTATAGTTGTCAAATTAAAAACAAATGCACTTCAATATCACACCTAGTCAGTTTTAAAAAAAAAACAGGATGTTTTTTTTTAGTTGTTAAGATCAAATAACTAAGTTATATAATTAAGACTTCTTAAATATAACAAAATTGTTTTGTTTTTTTCTTCTAAGGAGTCTATAAACTAAATTTAATATTTTACAGAATTCTATTTGCAAGTTTTTTAAACTAATTTATTGAAAATTTGATATATTTTTGAAATTAAAGTTCCATGTTTCAGTTGTTTTTCCAGTTAGATTGTTATCAGTTATTTTTTAAGTTAGATTGTTATCAGTTGTTTTTCCAGTTGCCTAGTAAGATTATAAAAAAAAAAATTTGACGAGGGTGTTTTGAGATATTGGGCTTAAAGTTGGTTTATAGAAACTAGTTGTTTTATTAACTTTTGAGCATGTTCCTTTTATATTTTAGCATTTTAAGTACATTTATTGAATTCAGCATCAAAAAAAACATTTTATATGTTTATTTTCATATTTTTGCTATTTTTATTTCTTATTTTTTTAAGGAAAATGTTTTTTTAGAATGTTATAAAAATTGGGTAATTTTAGGAAACCAGGTCAATATTAAAATTGCCGTATCTTGTCAACTGCTTAACATTTTTAGCTGAAATTTTGTGTTAACTTTTTAAGATGCAACAGCAAAAGAAGTTTATAAAAAATTTGAGAAAGAATGGTTCAAAGTTTCCTAAATTTCGGATGATTTGATGCGGAATTACCCACTTATTAAACAACAATGATAATACACATTAGTATAAACTATTATAATGTTAATATAACATGCACCTTGACAATAAAAAAGTTAATGATATAATATATTTATGAAACATTAGTTATCTTTTGGAGGGTGTTTGTGCATTTAGCCATCAATAATTTATACAACTTTATATTGAATTTTAGGAGTGCAAAAAAAAATATATATGCATACCCTACTTCCCCATCCCTATTTAAGCCAGTAAACATATGTAACTACACTGCAACTAAGGCCACATCAGTCAATTTATGTATGCATTGATTATTATTATTATAGTGTGAAACTTTAAAAAACAAATATTGTTATAATTTAATGACAATCATAGTTAATTAACTATTTATAAAACGTATAAAACAATTTTTAAATAATACATCAAAATCCAAAATTTTGTTATTATAAATAGAAGTCATACCCTCAACCCTTGCATGCAGCGAAAAAGTGTTTCATTTAATAAAAATATAGAAAAGATAGAAGTTTCAAACTTATTTAATCCAAGCTTAATTACTTTGAAACTTAATTACCTTAAAAATTAGATATTTTCTACTAAATATTTATTTGATATTTTCTAATGTCTAGTAAATTATTTGTTAAAAAAACATATTTTTACTATGCCTGCGATAAAGAAAGAAGAAAATAAAAGTTCAGTGGAAATATTAGAAATTATCATCAAAGCATAGTTTTAATTTTTCAATAAAACCCACGCAAGACTATCTGGGCAGGTGGCTGCATAACCTGCCAAATCTATTTTAGATGGGCTGTTCATAGGAAAATCATAAGAAGAAATGATAGAGAAACAGATTGCATAACTGCGATTTTACTACTTGGCTCCACTTTTTTTTGTGTGTGTGAGATTAATCAAAAGATTTTTTGAGAGATCAAAAGAATTTATCAAGTTTATGAAAATATTACTTGAAAGTATGAGTTAAGAAGGAATGTCAAACATAGAAGCCCTTAGTGTGATGAGGGGCAAGTTTCCCACAAAAGAAAGTATCTACAGTATACTCTCAAGAGACTCTGGAAAATTATTCTAAAGTTAGTCGTATTTACCTTATCAGGACAAACAAAAGCAAAATTAAAGATACCTATTATTTTTTATTTGTATTATGGTTGGGCTATGTATATATATTTCAAATATCTATTGGTTGGGCTTTGTATATATATTTCATATATCTATTGGTTGGGCTATGTATATATATTTGAAATATCTATTGGTTATGCTGTGTATATATATTTGAAATATCTATTGGTTGAGCTATGTATGTATATTTTAAATATCTATTGGTTGGGCTATGTATATATATTTCAAATATCTATTGGTTGGGCTATGTATATATAGAGTCAATATCTATTACCTGGAATTTGAATTCTAGAAGTTTAAAAATGTTTATTATTTGAATCCAAATTCTTTTTATTTTTATAACCAAGATTTTTTTTTCCTAGTAATGTTGTATGTTGTTTGTAGTAATGGTGTATGTTGTAGTAATGCTGTAAGAAAGATATATTTAATGTAATATATCTTTCTTACAGCATTACTACAACATACACCATTACTGATATATGAAAGATATATCAGTTAATGGTGATGTCAAATCACAGTGGCAGCCAGGAGTAAGCTAAATATATGCTGCTTGCAGGAGACTTGCTAGGGGGGGGGGGTAGCAGTGTTAAGATTATTGTTTTTGACAGTTGTTGGTACATATTCTTCTGTGTTAGATGTAAAGGAGTGTCAAATGTTGGTATTTTAGTTGCAGAAAAATATATAAATCATGTGTTTACGATCAGATTGAGAATGATAGTATTATGATAGGCTGAATGATAGTATTAAGATATTGGACAACGGTGCATGTATTGTTTTAGAGTAATAAAACGTAAAGCTTTTATTCTAAAAATAAAATTTATAAAATGTTTAATCAGATTAGTGGAATTAGATGAGAAATGTTGTTTAAAAATTAAAGAGCTAGGTGTATGACTTATTTTGGCTCTTTTCTGAATGAAGAGTTTAAATAAAATAAAGGTTTATCAAATAAAGGTTTAAGTGAAATCTGTTACTCATTGGACTCAGTAGGGCGAGGCTGCTGGTTTTTTCTGGTATACTAGTGTTGAAGGTTTCAGCAAGTGTGGGGGTCAGTTGCAATGCTATTATGCGTAAAACTAAAATCTTAAATAATTGCAAGAAAAGTTTGATGGTAAAGATTTGAGACAGAATGCACTAGAATGTTGTCCTATTGAGGAATAAAATTACTTGATCAATTAATAGAGATTTAAGTAATAAAATGTAGTGTGTTTATCAATAATACATAGTTTGGTTTTAGGCTAGGAAACCAACAGATGCAAAAACCAACAGATTATGATGTTGCCATGTACAAAGTAAATTAAATTATTTTGGGTGAATAATTTTTCTGAAATGTCTGGCATCCATTTTTTATTTTCAAAAATAAAGATTTTGTTTAGCCCAAAATCTTTGACTTGCCTATGCAATAATGCAAAGACCTTATTTAGTACAAAAAGTTTCTAATAATTTGTTACAGAAGTTGCTGTGAGCATAAATCATTAAAGGGTCTCTGAGTAGGAGAAATTCGATTTAAGTAACACAATAAACTTCTTCAAAAGGTTTTTTATCTTATTTTGTGAAAAACCTTCCGACAAAAAATTCTGGAACACAACATACCACATCTTAATATTTGGCAAACAATTTTTTAAACATCTTTCATTTAAAAAGTATATACTGCATATTTTAAAAGCAACTAAATTGCTGCCTCTTGAACTGGCATGTGATAATATGTTGCATTTTGTGAACCTTTTATGAAAAGACAGTATTTGTTAAATAATATTCATAAGAGGTTCACAAAATCTAGAAATTGCAACAAAAGGGTAGATTTTAAAATTATTTACACAAATAATTAAATTCTTCTTTTTTTTTACTGAAGTGACTTATAGATATTTGTCAAACAACAACGCAGTTTCATGAAGATATTTGTGAAGAAAATGTAAACAGAATTAAGTTGTACTTACTTTGTACATTAGTACATTACACCTTTTTAAATATTTGATGTTTTTTAACATTTAATAATGTTTACTTTTTTTAGAGCTTTGATGTTACTTTATAAAAAATTAGTAAATAAGAAATTGCATAAAATGTTTACAAATATGTCTATTATTATTTTATGTTTAAAAAATGTTTTATGAGAGCTTCATTGATAAAATTAATAAAAAATGGTATTAATAAAAAAACTAAATGACTTGAATTTAGCTTGTTTTTTAGGGCGTGACTTAGAGCGTACCATGATTGTTGATAACTCTCCACAAGCCTTTGCATATCAAATGGCAAATGGTATTCCAATTGAATCCTGGTTTATGGATGAAAATGATTGTGAGCTATTAGAGTTGTTACCTTTTCTTGAGAAGTTAGCAGAAGTAAATGAAGATGTAAGACCACACATTAGAGATAGGTATCGTCTACACGAGCTTCTACCTCCTTGATATTTTAATAGTTTTTTTTTGTCATTAAAAAAGCTATTGCAAAATTGATATCAGTTATTTTTTTCAAATTTGTATATACATTATTTTACTATTTTGTGTTAAAACTGATTGTATTTAAATGTGCTAAGTTTATAAAATTAAAAAAATGGGAAGCAATATTTTTTTCTTTTTTATCATTTACTATATTTTTTGCTACGCATTTTTTTGTGTGTTTGTTGTAAGGTGTTGGATTTTTTTGTGTTTATTGTTAACATTTGCAGATGACCATTCTTTAATGTTGTAAATATTCTTATATTTTTATTTGATGATATTTTTTTAGTTTAAGTTGGTAAAGTTGATACTTTAAAAAGGAAACTTTAAAAGTAATATATATATATATATATATATATATATATATATATATATATATATATATATATATATATATATATATATATATATATATATATATATATATATATATATATCTGTGTATGTATGTATGTAAATAGTTTGTTCATTGCTAAACAAATTTTTGTTTTGTTTTAAAAATGCTTTAAAAAAGGATTTTTTTATTTCTGTTAGCTTTTGAGAAAGTAGTTTTTTTCTGCTGCTTTTAATTTTAAATTCTTTAACCCATTTCAATGTTTTAAGTTTTTTGTTATTGTACTTTAGAGTTATGTTTTATTATAACGTGTAAATAAAGAGTTTTAACTGCTACATTAGTTTTGAGTGCATTCTTGATTAATGGTGCATCGTCGTTCATTTGTTGTATGTAGTAGGGCATTTTAGTTTGCTTTTTTTAATCCACTTTTTTTGCGGCTATACTAATAAAAAACTGCTTAAGAATCAAAATAGTCCCTAAAATATTTGGTAATAATTTAACACAAATTAATGTCAACACCAAAAGCAGTTTCTATAAGAAATTATTTATCTCTAATATTTAATAATACTCGTACTTTTAATTATTTATATTATACTTATTTTTCAATGGTTATTTAAAATATTTACCCTTATTTAAAATCATCTCTAAAAATAAAGTAGTAGGTTTCAAAAAATTAAACTAGCGCTTTAAGTTCAATGAAACTGCCACGTACAAGAGCGAATGATTTCCTACTTCTATTTTTTAAATAAAAGCTGTTTTTCACAAAACGAAGTATTCGTCGATAAGCATACGCAGATTAAACATTTCTGGCAATTATGCTTATACAGCGTTTCGTTGCTGCGAAGAAAAAAGTCAGATTCATTTCGACCAATGATGTATAAATATAACTATATGTGTGACTTGAGTTAAAAGTGTAGCCAGCCTCCGCCATCTTGCGGTACGGCAAAAATCTTGTTGCATGTAGTAGGGCATTTTATAATGGCTAAATCCGAAATCGTCTATTAGACGATTTCAGAGTTAGCGTAGCTATCTTGGAAAAATATTCTTGGGGGTGCAAGTTGAACTTTGAACTTTCCGTTTTTATGCGAAATGTCATATAAAAGTATAAATATTTTCTTAATTTAAAATCAAAATAACTCATAGATTATTAGTTAATTCTTGGTTTAAGAATATTAGGGGAAAATGTTAAACTTGTTGCAAGAGCTTTTGCTGTTATGGAACTTATTCTTTAAATTATATCTTCACAGTTTAAAACCAAAAGGAAAGGTGATATACCTTTTTTCATGGTTTTAAATTTTGTGTTTAGTATTTTAAATGTTGCTAACTATACCGTATGAAAACTTTTAATCAATAATTTACTTTAGTAAATTATTTTATTACATGAACTGTTTGATTTCATTATAAAAAATTAATTAGTTTAAAACTAATTTTTAATAAATTGTATGTAGTATAATGCCAAGTCATAGCAGATCTTTAGCTAGTGTCTGTGATAATGACAAAAGATACCCTGACAAAATGATAAAACATTGCAATGTTGAAGGAAATTTAGTAATGCACAAGTTACCAACATGTAAAGAAAGAAGAAATGAATAGATACATCATGGTAGCACTGGTATAAAAAATTTTGTTGTCCCTAAAAACTATTTTGTTTGTTCAAATCACTTCCTTGAAGAAAAATCTACAAAAGATGATCCTGATCCAACTTTGTTTTTAAAAATCTCAACCTACTCCATAACAACACCATAAAAGAGAAAAGTACCCTTTCCACGAAACTCAATTATTAATTCAAAAAAAGGTTTAGTTATCATCCCATTTAGTTATCATTTAGTTATTATCCCCCCATCCCTTATAGCGTGACGTAATTTATGGACGACCCTATAGACGATTTCGTAGTTAGCGTAGCCATCTTGGAAAAATATTCTTGGGAGTGCAAGTTGAACTTTGAACTTTCCGTTTTTATGCAAAATGTCATATAAAAGTATGAAAATTTTCTTAATTTAAAATCAAAATAACTCATAGATTATTAGTTAATTCTTGGTTTATAATTATAAGGAAAAAATGTTAAACTTGTTGCAAGAGCTTTTGCTGCTATGAAACTTATTCTTGAAATTATATCTTCACAATTTAAAACCAAAAAAAATGGTGATATTATACCTTTTTTTATGGTTTTAAATTTTATAATATAAAATAAGTTTGCATTTTTTTATTTAGTTATACATATAGTTTATATTGAAAAGTAAAGTTTCTATTTTAGTAATTTAAATGGCACAGACTATACCATATAAAAATTTAAATCAACAATTCACTTTAGTGCATGCATTTTATTACAGTGAATTGTTTAATCTCATAATAAAAATTAGTTATTAGTTTAAAACTAGTTAATATACTTTTATTGCTTTTTTTTAAGATAAAAGCATTTAGTAAGTAATATCTAGTATGTAATATAATGCCAAGTCATAGCAAATGTATAGTTGGTTTCTGTAATAATGACAAATAATACCAGGACATGCACAAGTTAACAACATGGTTAAAACCTAAAAAGGTTTTAGTTATGAAAGAAACTAATTCAAATTTGATGGATGGTTGTTGCAGTTCTGTGGTGATTTTGAGTTGAATTTTGTTGTTGCAGATGAAAGAGAAATAACATCATCTAGTGCCTGTCTCAAAGATGTTCTGCCAGTTGACACGTGAAAATGATGTGCAATTTCAAGAATAAGTTTCATAGCAGCAAAAGCTCTTGCAACAAGTTTAACATTTTTTCCTTATAATTATAAACCAAGAATTAACTAATATTCTATGAGTTATTTTGATTTTAAATTAAAAAAAATTTCATACTTTTATATGACATTTTGCATAAAAACGGAAAGTTCAAAGTTCAACTTGCACTCCCAAGAATATTTTTCCAAGATGGCTACGCTAACTACGAAATCGTCTATAGGGTCGTCCATAAATTACGTCACGCTATAAGGGATGGGGGGTGGTTTTGTGACGACTCATTCAAAACGCGCTTTTTGGTGATTATCTCCTCAAGGGGCGAATTAAATGATCGCGAATTGAAAATTCCGTAAAAGTTTCTGGTCTTCAAATTTTGTTTTTCCTTGAAAACCATTTTTGCGTGTTTTTTTCGGACCATTCGTAACAGTTTTACAAGAAACTAAAAACTTCAAGACCAAATTTTTTACCGAATTTTCAATTCGCGATGACTTAATTCGCCCTTGCACCTTTTCTTGTTCAGTGATTAAATCATTTGAATTTTCCAACACAATGAGAACAACAGTGGGATCTAGATACCAGCTATGGTTTTCCCATGATTTGAATACTGCACTTGCAGCAGGTTCATCTTTAACATACCTGGAAATCTACCAAATAGAATTCAAGTCCTGATAAAGAAAAAATGATATATTGTAATTTTATAACTGCATAGTTTTAATGCATGAAATTTAGTTATAGTAAATTTATATTTAAAATGAATGTTTATGTTTTGTTTGAATACCTGTAACGGAGCAATGCCTGGTTTCTCATTAGTCAAAAACTTGGGTGCATAGAAGATAGAAATAAGTTTGCCCATCTAGGTGTTAAGAACTGAATCTAGACCTATATGCTTTTTCACAGAATCTTTAAGAAGGAGAATTTTCAGGTAATAAACACCTTTCTCCATGAATCTGGTATGGTGCCTAGCACCAGATTTTTTAAATTTGCAGATATAGCTTGGGTCTAGGTACATAAGACACAATTCTTGCTCTCTCATGGTAGTCATCTCTTTTCTTACCAGTCTACAATTTTATTATGTTTTATTGAATGTTTCCTAAATCTAGATACTATAACGCAATGAAAAAAATGCTTCTGAAAATGATTGCCTAGAGTTTTTATAAATGTCTGCTTACAATAGTTTTAAATTAACCTTTTTGGTTTTTACTATCTCCATAACTTGGCTAGAAGCTCAAGTCATTGAAGCAAAGAACCAAATGAAAGAAGAGAACAAGTTCTTTGCTTGAATGGCTTGAGCTTCTAGCCAAGTTCCACAAACAGATTTCCATTCAAACCTATTCAGCAAGTCAAAACTTGCCAAGATCAGATCTTAGTCTTAAAAGTACATAGCATTCTTTCATTTTATACTTACCACAGTTAAATTATGATCAATTCTTCTGTAGCCTTACATAATTGCTATAGTAATTTAAAAATTCAAACGACAAAGTTAGTAATAAGATTTTTAAAATGTATTCTTTATTCACCTGTATATAGTTCCACGCAGTTTGCCAGTATTGCTGCTGGTAGTATTAAAGCATATAGAGTGCATATTGTCGGCTATGTCCATTTCCTTCAAAAGGTGACTGATTGAATTAAACTTGTTTAGGCCAGGGCCAGAGTCAATGTCTGGTGTACCTAGCAAATAATTTTTGCCATCAAAATTTACAAGTACAAAGATCCTGTTCTCTGCTTTGTCACAGTACTCAGGTATTAAATTCTTTAATATTTTGCCATCAAAATGTAATTCAAGCTTACCATCCTTGTGGTTTATGTGATACTGCAATAGTTTATTAACTTTTCAAAATCTTAATCAAGTATCTTATATTTCATTTTATATACTTGAATACTTTATATACTTGAATAAGAAAGAGGCAGTTTATCTGGATTATCTTCCCCTTCAATAACCAACTTTATTAGAGTAGCAGTGATTATATTGGCAGGTATGTTGACTCCCAGAGTTGTTTTCATTGTGTTATGTACGGTGTCATTGCTAATGTCAATATGTTGAGATTGAGAATTTGATGGGTTTTTTTTGGGAGGACTAACCTGATATTTACTGCCACTTGAACTTAGTGTGTCAGATGAATTTGAAGTATTAAGTACTGAATCCTGAGGATCTACTATAGAAGGTATTTTATTATTCACTCTTTCCAGATCTCTTTTTTCTTTTTGGTTTGAATAGTCAGTTCTGGCTTTGTCCAGATCTTTGATACATATTTTGCAATCTATTATCTGATCTCTGATGAAGATAACGTTATTTACTTTGTCTTTCTTGAATATGAACTTATCTATTTTGATAGTTTTTATGAGTATCTTGTGGTCAATGCTTGCCTAAAATAGTCCTATAAAAAGTAAAGCAAGTTAGTTAGTTGATATAATAAAAGTTTCAATTTCTTTGTTGTTATGATCAGCTTTTTTTGGGCTTGTGAGAGCTGGAATAATCACTACTACTGTCAACAGGCTCTAGTTCTCTCTTTCTTGTTCTCATTTTTTAATTCTATTAGTAATTTAAATGATTTACATTGAATATCTTACATAATTGCCATTTGATTCAAAAAAGTTTTTAAAAATACTATAACAGCTATACAAAGAAAATTACAAAGTAGCTAAATCACAAAAAAAAATTTTGTATTTTTTATTAAAATTCTTACAACTAAAACTTACAAATCTTCTGTTATTACTAAACAAAACTTATCTATTTTTTACTTTTTTATGACTTCAAGATTCCATTCAGAAAAAACATGATTGCATCATTAATAATGATGCAACCATATTTTTTCTTGTTGAACACATTTCTGTTTTCTTGCTAATACTGCTAAATCCTTTTCAATCCTTATTAGTTATTTCTAATAATAAGAAAATATAAATAAATTGTTATAACCAAAAAAGGTTGAGAAAGATCTTCCTCCCCTTTTTTTTTCAGAGAATGACTGAGGTCGGCTTTCTACTTTATATACTATTTATATGGCTTCACATATATATTTAACTTTTTAGAGTTTCAGAGAAAAGTTATGTTCCAACTTGCTGAAATAAAAAACATGTTGGTAATAGAACTGCACAGTTCTCTAAATATCCAGAAGAAAGTTTTAAATAACGTAAAAGTTCAGATGAACTTAATGTTTTGAAAAGAAAAATTGCAAATGGAGATATCCAATACATCACTTTTGTAAGCATGAATTTAGTCTTTATAGTTTATATGTTATATATTTTTACAATATTTTTTTTAAATTTCCATGAACATTTTAAATCTTTCTTTCGCATTGTTTCTTTTTAGGTAAAACAGTTATGATTAACTGGAAGTAAAAATCCAGCTGATACAATTAAAAATATTTTGCTTACGTAAGTAATTAGCATAAATTTGAATTTTAACATTTATGTTTGACAGTATGACATTTATCATCTTTTTTATATACAGTATTGGACAAAAACTTTGCAACCAACATCGAACAATGCTAAAAGTGTTCCTAATTTTACATGTCTTAAAAACGAAACGAACTATACTACCACATTAAACAGTTCAGGAGTCTGGAGTCATAGCATGCTATGACATGAGCAATCAGCTGACAGGTGACATCACACAGGCAGAATTTCGTTGACAAGTGCCATTTTGAAGCGGACAAAACAAGTGCAACTTTTTTGGTTTGTTTCATTTTCGTAAGTCTGGTACGTGTCAACGTCACGGAAGTTTTTTTATAATTGAAGGAAGTATCCGGAAGTTTGCAGAAGTTCCAGAAAAATACAGAAGCTTCCAGAAGTTTCCAGAAGAAGCATCTGGAAGCATCCAGAAGTATCCAGAAACATTCAGAAGCATTCAGACGCATCCAGAAGCTTCCAGAAACATCGAAAGGATGCTTCTGGAATTTGCCGTGTACGTCGACCGGCCGGAAAACGTCTTGATTTACGTTACTGGCATAAGACCGTGAAGCATGGTGGAGGCAATGTAATGGTCTGGCGGTTTTGCGGTTCTGCGGTAATGGTTTTTCTGCTAACGGTCTAGGTCCAATACATCGAATCGATGGAATAATGGACCGTTTCATGTATAAAAATATCCTGAAAGATGTTATGTTACTTCATGCTGAATGGAATATGCCAATAAAATGGGTTTTTCAGCAAGACAACGATACGAAACACACTGAAAAAGTAGTCAAGAAGTGGTTTCAAGACAACCACCTATCGGTGATGGATTGGCCGCCTCAATCTCCGGATCTCAACCCTATCGAAAACCTGTGGGAGATTGTCAACCGCTTAATTAATCGTGATGGTGTTTATAATAAGGATCAACTGTTTGAACAAATCCAAAAGGCCTGGGCAGCGATTCCACAAAGTTTCATTGATCACCTGATCGAATCTATGCCTCGAAAATGCAGGCTGTAATTGACAACAAAGGATTCGCCACGAAATATTGATTGCGAAATACAGCTTGGTCAACATTTTGTAGAGTTGCACTTGTTTTGTCCAGAAGGAAATCAACTTTTTTATTACTTTTGATTAATTTATTAATTTTCGTGTACAAATAATGAACTATGTGATGAACAAAGCTTGAAGAACGTTGTCTCTAAACAGTTACATAGTTATTTCTCTAAATTGAAAAAATGCAGCACTTTTATATAAAGAAACTAAATTAGCATTACTTGGTTGCACTTGTTTTGTCCGATACTGTATGTAAACTGACAACAAACACGATTTTGTCAGAATACAGCATAAATGGTCTTTGAAGAAAAAAAAAGTTTAAAGAGTTGACAAACCTATCGATACAAAGTGTATCGCTTTCATTGGTATTCTCATTAGCTTAGTGTTCGATTAACTTTTAAAATTAAAAACATTGTTTTTATAGAAAATTTTTTTTTTTCAATTTCTTCGGCTATGGAACATGACATGTTGGCTATGGAACATGACATTTAATTATATTTTATTTCATGATCTTATTGCACTATGTGTTATTGTTTTTATTAGATACTGCTTTAAAGTTAAAAAAAAAACTTAACTAAAATGGATTCCATGCAACTTATTGGAAGAGTGATTAGGCCTTTTTCTGGCCAATTAAAGAGAACATCCATTAATACCAATATCGATCAATGATGGCTTAATTAACTATAACCAACTGTTGTATTTTTTATTTATTTTGCATTTTTCAGTAATTTCCTTTTATTTAAAATATGCTCTCGATTATACTCCACAGAATATGTATTATTTTTTATTTGGAAAGTGTAATTTTGTTTGAAAGATTATTCTTATTTTTTGTAAAATTGATTGATTTTAAATATATTAAATTATTCTTTATTTACTTTAAACCTTCCCTTGCATAGATTAAATAAAATCTAAGGTTTGTATTGTAAATCATTGTATTTTTACATAACTTTTAAATGAATGTCTCGGTAAAATTAGGACGTCTCTAGGGCGTCTAAATAAGACGTCTTTAAGTCATTAACATTGACTAGCCAGAAACGCCCATAGGACGGCTGAAAAGACGTCTCAGGACGTTTGCAAAAAAAGTCTTTAGGACGTCTGGAATAGACGTCCTTAAGTCTTTCATTTGAGACCAACTAAGGACGTCTTATGGACGAGAAATGAGACGTCTTATGGACGTCAAAATGTTCGCTAGGTAGTGCCAAAAACAAAACAAAAAAGGAACAGTGTCGAAAACAATAAAAGCAATTGTATCGCAAATAGTAAAAAAAAAATAGTGTCGCAAATAGTAAAAACAGAATTGTAGTCGGAGAAAATTAGAAAAAAATATGGTTAAACCCAGACAAAAATAGTATAAAACTGAAATTTGACAGAGAGAAAGTGCACAGTCATTGGATAAGCGTAAAAAAAGGTTTTTTACGTTTTGGACGTCACCTTTTCGCTGCGATAAACCTTTTGTCATGATGTTGTCAAAATGTTGTCAAACGTTTTGTCAACATCTAGTTTAAATGAGTGAATACGGACTGAAGAAAAAAAATGTAAAGTTATTTCTTATTCTTTATTTTTTCAAAGCCTTGAGAAATGGATGACTTTGCGCCGAACCGACCTATACAACGAATATATTGAAATGAGATAACAGAACATAAAGATTAAAACTATTTAATTGTAAAACATTTGCTGTTTTAATGAAACAGTTTTTTAATTTCTATTTTGAGCTTTTCCAAAAAATAATATTTTTCTTAAGCCTTCTTTTTTTTAAAGACTTGAGCAAATGGGCCACGGCAACGTGGAGCCGAGGGGCCATGCTCTCCTTGATTTTTTGATGACTTTATTTGTTTGTTTAAATAGAGTAGTTTTATATATTCCTTTATTTTTGGTAGGCGTTGGTATGTTTTGTTGGTCCTTTGCCTTCACAAGTTTTGAAATTTTCCATGAACAAGTGATAACTTGTTCATGGAAATGTCAAAATTTATTTCACCTTTAATGTTTATTAAATATTTATTAATTTATTTAAAGTTCAAAATTAATAAAAGTATTATTTTAAAATTTTTTAACGCTTTATTCAAAATAAATAATTTTTTTTTACTAAAATTAAACGACGTCAAGCAAATTATTGCAATTTTTGACCCCCTCCCTCCCCCTTGTCACAAGTTCTCACAAATGTTTAGACTCCCTCTAGAATATTACGTCAAAAAGTGATGTCTCTCTCCTCCTCTTGGATAGAAGTTCATAAATATTCAACTGCTGTTCTAAATTGTCTTTTTTATTTTTCTTTTCTTTCAAATCAGCATCTTTTTCATTTCACGTTTTTGCTGCTAGAACAAATCGACTAAATCAGAATTTCATTATGTGTCTGCAATTGCAGTTGGGCTGGGGCAATTCTATATTTCTAAGCAGGCAGTACTATGTTTAGGTTCTGATTTATCATTAACAATATCGGTATCTTTTTTATCTCACTGCATATTTGAAGTCGGAAGATTTTTGTTATACACATTTATAGTAGAAGGTTTATTAGTAGATAACGTTTGTTCAGCCCGATGTATATATATATATATATATATATATATATATATATATATATATATATATATATATATATATATATATATATATATATATATATATATATATATATATATATATATATATATATATATATATATAGTTTTTAATATAACAATTTTTTTAATTATATAAAACATTTTTTGTGACGTCATACTTCTTTAACCCCTATCCTCTCCCTTGCCACAGATCGTCACAAAAGTCTGGACCCCCTCCCTTCTCTAGATGCGTGACATCATTTATAGACAGCCCCTAACCAGTTATTCAAATTTTTTTAACCCGTTATTTAAAAGAAATTCAACTTCAATGAGAAGACCGAAGGCATGGAATAAAATACTTACAACTGAGCTTAAAACTCTAACAATCCTTAACGAGTTTAAGTCAAAACTTAGACAGCTATTGCTAAAGTATGATATAGCGCAAAACTATTTCTGAAAATGCATTATACCCTTATGATTGATCTATCACATCAATAATATTAATTTACATATATTAATTTTAAAAAGGATTGAGCAGTGGCGGATAAAGACTTCTTGGCCCGGGGCTACTTTTGTTTTTAGAGGCCTTTTTATGGGCCAGAGCCTAAAAATGACTAATAAAAAAAAAAAAAAAAGGTCTTTTAAAGTTTTTGGGGGCCCCTAAGTTTGCGGGGCCCGGGGCCAGAGCCCCCCTAGCCCCCTTTTTAATCCGGCACTGGGATTGAGTAAAATGAACATAGTAACTTTT
The DNA here is from genome assembly GCF_022113875.1 of Hydra vulgaris. NCBI lineage: Eukaryota > Metazoa > Cnidaria > Hydrozoa > Anthoathecata > Hydridae > Hydra > Hydra vulgaris. Next base: position 16,455,353 of record NC_061168.1, read on the forward strand.
TAAGTTTATTTATGTATTTGTTTGATATGTTTTGTTATTTTTTCAATTTTTGATCCTTAGATTTTTGTTTTGCGTTCTGAAGTTTGATGTATTAACAAAAAAAAAAAAATTAAATTCATGATTTTTTTAATAAATAAAAATTGTTTTTTAGAAGAATATGTTAATCCAATTAATAATTGATGTTTTATTTATTATTTTCCCAATTTTACGTTTGTTTATTTTATAAAATTAACGGAATATCTTATTTTTGAATTAAACTTTATATTTACGGGATTTATCAAGGGGCTTGGCGACAAGACATATTAGTCTTCTTTCGCCCCTGCTTTCTATGTTGTTTTCGCCCCTGCTTTCTATATTGTTTGTAAATTACGGAATGTATATATTTACATGGCAAAAAAAAAAAAAAAAAATTTAATAGTTTTTTTTTATGTATGTTCACCTTAAATTTTTATTTTTGGAATTACTGATAATTACAAATTGAACAACTTTTTTTTTCTTTTTTTTTAAGCACCAATTTGCATCTTTCTTTTTTAATTGTAAAAACTAGGGATTTACCGAAGCTTCGGTAACCCGGGTCAGTTTTTGCGGAATCATTGGCTTCGGCAAGTTTTTTTAGGTAATTAAAGGTAATAAGCTAATTTTATATTAAACATAAAATAATTTTATTGTTTACGATGTAATTACTAAATTACTACTGCTCCTTTACATTAATTCCATGACGTATATTTATGTGCGTCACTATATTTTGACCACAAACACACTTAATTTCGTCCGTGTCAAAATAACGAAAACTTATTTAATGCCACCACTGACGTAAAAAAAAAATTATTGAGTGCATGCAAAGCTGAAAAATTGAATAAAAATTGTATAAAATAATAAATAAATAGATTAAAAAATACTGAAGTGAAATATCATAAAAAATCAACAGTTTTAACGCTGGATGAAAAGAAAAAAATTTGTGCATGGCTCATTCAATGCCCATATATGGGATTTCCACTCACAAGCATCATATTGATTTACATCGCTTTTGAACTGTTTATATTCCAGAGAGCTTACTATTAGGGATGTACGGAAGCTTCGACCGAAGCCAGGGTCAGTTTATGACGAACCATCTCGCAGTCGGAAAGTCACGTGGTTAAACAAAATAACAATAGCGCAAGTTGTTACCATCTTGGATGGAGGAAAACAAATGATTAGTTAAGTTAATAAAGCAGAAGAATTTGTACGAAAAAGTGATTTAAAGAGTTTAAAAAAGAAAAGTCGGTTTACGAATACTTTGAAAAATTAGATTTAAACGCTACAGAAAGGTATATAAATCAACTTGCTATCCTTGGAATTAACCAATGTCTATACAAGTTCCTTGAAAATACTTGGAAAAATGATCAAACTGAATGGCCATGAGTTTAATACCATGACGTTTAATAAAAAGTCCTATAATATTTTCTTTTGAGGTTGTAGATAATTACGAAGCATTAGATGCTTATAAATATTTTGGCTTTGACTAGATGCAGGAAGTATTTCACACGACGTTAAGCTTTAGTTTAATTGTTTTGAAAACACAAGTTGTCTGACTTGTGCGTTTAAAACAACAAAACCATCTTAGTCACCAGAGTTGACTCCAAATAAAAAAACCATCTTACAAAACATAAAATGTAAATATAAATATATAATATAATATATATATATATATATATATATATATATATATATATATATATATATATATATATATATATATATATATATATATATATATATATATATATATATATATATATATATATATATATATATATATATATATATATCAAAAATCACCTAAAGACACAACAACTCTTGGGTATTTAATGTTATGCCACTGTTTTCGTTTCTTTATGACTTTTATGTAACGCCACTGTTTTCGTTTCAGAACGAAAGTTAATTTTCCCCCAACTAAAATGGTGGCTGTTCGCGGCAAAGATTATGACGTATTTCCAACTGCGAGGATTGGCTTCGGCAAGTTTTTTTTAGGTAATTAAAGGTAATAAGCTACTGTTATATTAAACATAAAATAATTTTACTGTTTACGATATAATTACTGTAATTCTACTCCTTATAATTGCTCCTTTATTTGATTTCTTGACGTATGCCGCAGCATACACAGTACAGATGCGAAGTGCCGCAAACTATATTGTAACTTTTTTATCTGCTTATCAAAACTATATTATTGAGTGCATGAAACTTGCTGTGTGATTTTTTATACTTTATTTAAGTTTTCATAAGTCGTTTTTATAAATACAAAGTTAATGTTTGTCTAAAAGTTGTAATGATGCTCAAACCCCCTTTCAAATAAATTTTTTTAAAGAAATAGATCAAAATATGTTTAAGGAAATTTTATATCAAGATCACTACTGTTTTCATTTAGAGTATCATTTACAGCAAGCAAAAAAAGTTGACTTCTTAAAAGACTCTTATTGTGATGGTCAAATCAAAAAAAAGAAAACTAATAAGCATGGACATATACACAGTGGCGGGATAGCTCAGATGGTTAGAACGTCAAAGGAAAAGTTAAAACCCAGACTGTTGAACGATACGAGTTCAAATCCCGCCACCGCCAACTCAGTGCTTGAGGTAGTACTTCGGTACGCAAAAATGTTGGTTAATAACGGACGCTACTTTGGATTAGTCTTAATGACTATTTGTGGCTGTTTCTATGCTAAGCCAACAATATCTTCGGATATAAGAACATTGTATAGAAAAATATTGCATGAAAACAAATCCAAGAGAAAAAAATCAAATTCTAAAAGTAAAATGGCACGATAAAAAAATGTCTAAATAAAATTCCATTAGTTTTTTTCTATTTTCCCTAATTTTCTTTGTTGCATTCAGCCCTGTCACTAGAAAATTACATACAGATATGCACACCAGAATTGCATGTAGACAAAATTTTATAACCTGATTATATTATATTTATATTATTTACAGATGACTTCAAGCAGGTACAAACTATACTCAAGCAGGCCGTGTCTTCCTGTAGTTAAGGGTCTGGTTGCATTTAATATTTTGATTAACTCGATGTTCACGTTATGAAATAAAGTAGGAATGCTTTTGTAAGACATGAATAAATTAGTGTCATCAGCAAACATAATTGTTATTAAATTCGAGGCTTTGTATAAATCATTAACATAAATAAGGAAGAGAAGAGGTCCTAATATGGATCCTTGAGGAACTCCATATGTAATATTTAACAAATTTGATGAAAATGATTTATCAGCATAAACAAATTGTTTACGATTAGTTAAATAACTTTTCAACCATTTTAAAACATTGCCTATTATACCATATATAATATTCTAACTTTTTAATAAGAATTTTATGATCAACTGTGTCAAACGCTTTCGCTAAATCAATAAATATTCCCAATGTAAATTTAGAATTGTTAAATGAGTCTGATATACTTCTTGTAAGCTGAATAATTGCATGCTCTGTTGAATTATTATTTTTGAATCCATATTGCATGTTATATAATAATTTGTTTGTTAAAAGGTGATTGTATATTCTGTTGTACAAAATTCTTTCTAAAATTTTAGAAAAAACAGAGAGGATGGAAATTGGACGATAGTGTTTTACATTAGTTATTTCTCCTTTTTTAAATATAGGAATAATTTTTGCTATTTTTAAATCATCAGGAAAAACTCCCTGATTAATAGAGCATTTAAAAATTTGGAAAAGTATGTCTTTTAAAACGTCAAAACAGCTTATAATAATATTTCCGTTGACATCATCAGGACCAACTGCTTTATTTGACTTTAACAATTTAAAATCATTTTCAAACTCTTCAAAAGACAAATCAAAAGAATTTAGATACGAGTTTAGAGGTTCATATGTTGGTTTTATTAATTTTTTAGGGTTCGGAATTTTTTCGGCTAGGTTTGGTCCTGCAGATACAAAATATTCATTAAATTCAGAAGCAATTGATTTTTGATCAAGAAGAAGATTATCATCTGCTTTAATAACTGAGGGCAAAGATTGCGACATTTTGTTAGTGTTACCAGTAATTTCGTTTATTAGTTGCCAAGTGCGTTTTGAGTTTAATTTGTATTTTTCAAATAAATTAGTGAAATATATTTTTTTTGAATTTTTCCTTAGGCGTTCAAATAATCCTACGTAATTTTTATAAATAGTCTTACTCTCAGTTGTTTTTGATTTTAAATATTTAATATAAAGTTTTTGCTTAATTTTTGAAGATTTTAGAATACCTTTAGTAATCCATGGCGATACAATTTTTTTATATTTTTAATTTACTTCTACTTTGGGAAAATTGATGTCATAAATTTCATAAAAAATTTTAAAAAAGGATTTGTATATTAAATTAATGTCTTCAGAAAAGTTTATAATGTCCCAATTAATTAACGGTAGTTGATATTTAAAAGATTCTAGGTTTTTATTATGAAAAATTCGTTACTTAAATGATTTTTTTTTTCATAACATATAATTTTCGAATTAGTATCAATTGAAAAAAATATAGGGAAGTGATCAGATATATCACTTTTAATAATGCCTTTTTTAAGCGAATTATTAAAAATTTCGTTGGTTATAATGTTATCAATTAAGGAAGTTGTTGTTTGAGTAATTCTAGTTGGTTTGTTTATTAGAGGAACTGCTCCATTTTCAAATAGGCCATTATGAAACCCATTAATGTCTTTTTTGACATGATACTCAAAGCAATTTAAATTCAGATCTCCTAATATGTAAAGTATTTTTTTTTTCATGGTTGCTTTTATTTATAACATCATCTTGTAAAAATGTACTAAATTATTTTAATTACGCCTGTAGGTGGGCGATAACAACAGCTAATCACAGTGTTGCATGTTCATAATGGGCGATAACAACAGCTAATCACAATGTTTACATAATTTGTAACTAATAATTACTAATTAGCGAGTCATTTTTTCCATATAACATTAAGCTTGTTCAAACAAGGCTTAGCTACATCCCAAAATTCTATGACATTGCGTAATTTAAAAAAAAGCTTGATGGTTTGCAGTGGCAGGGAAACACCTTGTGCGTTAAAATACATTTATTTTGCAATATGTAGTACATATTATAAATGCATTAAAATGTTAAAAAATGTTTTTCAACAGTTAGTATTTTACCTAGCTAGCTAGATCTGCAAGAAAGCAAATTTTACCCATGTAAGTGCCAAAGCTTTGGCTCCGGCCGAAGCTTCGGCTTCGGTACATCCCTAGTAAAAACTTGTTTATTAAATCCGTAGAAACCAGGTATCAAAACCAGGCCATGTTTACATAAAGCAAGTGATGTAATATTTTTCATTTGTTGTTCACTTTCTATAATTTGTTTTAAATGTAAATGTAAATTAATCTAGGCTAATCGAGTTTTTAAATAATTTTTGTTCGAGTTACTTTTTACATTAAAATCAAATTACAGAACTTCATATTATTGAATTGAATAAAATACTTTTTATTATTATTAGTTTATAGAAACTTTTGATTATTATTAATAATCAAAAGTTTCTATAAACTAATAATTCGAGTTACTTTTTACATTAAAATCAAATTACAGAACTTCATTTTATTGAATTGAATAAAATACTTTTTATTATTATTAGTTTATAGAAACTTTTGATTATTATTAATAATCAAAAGTTTCTATAAACTAATAATTCGAGTTACTTTTTACATTAAAATCAAATTACAGAACTTCATTTTATTGAATTGAATAAAATACTTTTTATTATTATTAGTTTATAGAAACTTTTGATTATTATTAATAATCAAAAGTTTCTATAAACTAATAATTCGAGTTACTTTTTACATTAAAATCAAATTACAGAACTTCATTTTATTGAATTGAATAAAATACTTTTTATTATTATTAGTTTATAGAAACTTTTGATTATTGAATTGAATTGAATAAAAGTATTTTATTCAATTCAATAAAATGAAGTTCTGTAATTTGATTTTAATGTAAAAAGTAACTCGAACAAAAATTATTTAAAAACTCGATTAGCCTTGATTAATTTACATTTACAACAAATTATAGAAAGTTAATGAGTATACTCTTAAAACAAAGTTAAGTGTATACTCTTAATACAAACTCTGTACTTATGAGACTTTTAAAAAATGAAACCCAAGTATGTGCGGCCGATATTAGAGAACTTGTGCACCAGTTTGGAGCCCTTTTTTACAAAAGGACATTAAAAAGTTAGAATCAGTTCAACGTAGAGCAACGAAACTTGTTTCGCAATTGCGCAATATGAACTACAAATCACGTCTGGCAAATCTTGGTCTCAGCTCATTAGCTGAACGTAGATTAAGATCTAATATTGCCTCAAAAAATATTGCCATGTTATACCGAACAAAACCTTTTCTTAATAACGAGTCTTTAAAAAATTTATATTTTTCGTTTATACACAGCAATCTTTCATACTGTAACATTTCCTGGGGTAGCACTAATCACACTAAACTCAAAAAAATTTATAGTAAACAAAAACATGCTTGCAGGATAGTATTTGGGGCAAATAGAAAAACACAATGTGAACCTCTCTTACGTCAGCTTGGAGCTTTAAATATTTATAAACTTAATATTCATCAAGTAATGTTATTTATGTTTACTTGGGTTTTCTCCAGTAACATTTCAATCCTACTTTAATGAAATCTCCCATAAATATCCAACCAAATTTTCAGTGAATAACTTTGTGGTTCCCACAAACCTTCTTAAATTAAGTTCGTACCAAATTCAATATCGTTTGGAAAAAATTTCTTCCAATCTTTAGTAAAAAACAAAACTTCGTTTTAAACTGCACTTTGCAAAATTTTAAGGATAATTCAAAACGGAATTTACTGAACATGGAATTTGATATATTAGATTTCAAATACCTTTTTTGAAAAAAATTTAAAGGTTTAAACTAAATCACTTAAAAATAAATTAAATCTTTATCACTTTCTTTGGCTTTTATTAAAATGGTTTCAAACCATTAGTATAAAAGATAACTATTTTTGATGATATTAAATAATCAGCTCAAATACTTATGTTTACATATATTTCTTTTTTTTTTTAATTAAACAACGCATTTTTTTTTTTGTGTTTTTATTTACTTTCATGATTTTCTGTCGTTTTTACTTTTTTATTTTGTTTAAAATTATTCTGCTGGAAGATTGTTAGCAACAAATTATTTTATTGCTGAAGTTTTTGATTTGTTTTTGTTTTTGTATTTATACTGTCTTTTTGTCTTTTATCATTTATTGTGCATGTAAATTTTTGTGTGACGGGGCTCGGTGATAAGACAACCTGTCTTCTTCTTGCTCCGGCCAGGATTTTCTTTTATTTTAATTTCTTTTTTGTAATATTTATCAACGTCAAAATAAATAAATATATATATATATATATATATATATATATATATATATATATATATATATATATATATATATATATATATATATATATAATATATATATATATATATATATATATATATATATGTATATATATATATATATATATATATATATATATACTCATATAGTGTCGCTTTAAGAGCATTTTAATGTAAAAAAAGTCTCTTACGACTACAATTTTAATTACTCGTCTCTTAAGCTGTTTTTGATTGTCGTCGAAATGTCAAAGCAATTAATTTATGCGGAAGTACATTAAATTTAATTGTTTTTTAACAAATTTTTAAAAAACCGCAATTATAACGACTAGAAAGTTTTTTTTAATTAGTGGTGTTTTTGTTATTGATTTAATAAAAAACATTTTTTAAACATGCGTAAATGTTGCTACATCGACTATCTTATAGCCTGACTCGCAACGGAGTGCTGCTACATCGACTGACAAATAGCCTGACTCGCAACGGAGTGCTGCTACATCGACTGACAAATAGCCTGACTCGCAACGGAGTGCTGCTACATCGACTGACAAATAGCCTGACTCGCAAGGGAATGCTGCTACATCGACTGACAAATAGCCTGACTCGCAAGGGAGTGCTGCTACAACGACTGACAAATAGCCTGACTCGCAAGAGAGTGCTGCTACATCGACTAAGGGTTTGGTTTGGCCAGGCAGTCTATCAATTAAAAAAAAAAATTTAATTTTTAAAACTTTTTCTGGTCTGGTTTATTAACGCGCTCTTTAAAACTACAGTTTATGGGAAATATTTTTTGATGCTACGCAAGAGACATGCAAGACTATATATATATATATATATATATATCTATATATATATATATATATATATCTATATATATATATATTTATTTATTTATATATCATATATAAGCTGTTAAGCGCAACAAGAGCCTAACACACAATGTAATAAATGTGAATAATAAATGTAAAAATATGAAAGGTGAGCTGCCCAAAAATCAAATCAAATCAATCATTGGGCCATTATCTGTGGTCGCTAAAACTCTAACAAAATGCAGCCTCGATTTCGAGTTTACCTTCCCGTCGCTCTTTGCGATCATTTAAATCGAAAGCAAATTCCTTTTTAAATAACATACATCAAATTTGATTAAGGTATTTGTTGGTGTACTGACTTGTTTCAATATCTTGATTAAATTCTTTATGAAAATGAACAAAAAATTATATGCATGTATGTAGGAAACAACATTCTGAATTATCCTAAAATTAATAGCTTAATTTTTGTAATGTAATCTGGTTAACAGCATAAAATACGCCAAGATTAAGTAAAAAATTGCGTAAAAGTAAAAGTAAAGCAATAAGGAGTATAGATACAAAAAAAAAATTATTAGTAACATAATACGTGCGGTATTCTTTTGTTTCTTTTTTTTAGAATCTTAATTTTAATTAAATTTCATGTTAATATTATCTCCTCAAGTTTACTGTTAAAAACTTTAACTGTATTTATACTGTATAACAATTTATACTTTAATAATTATAAATTGTAACTTGTGTTTCTAAAAATATTTTACACATTCAACATTTTTACACTGTATCACTATGTTAAAGTGTGACCATCTTAATCTAAATTAAGTTTTACACTTAGCTCTCCTGTGTAAAATTTTGGTCAACAAGACTGCAAATAACCACTATTAGAGTTGGAAATTAATAGAGAAAAGATAATTGACTGAATATTTATCCAAACATATTATTAAAAATACTAATATGCATTATTTAGAATGATATTTAAAAAGTATAAATATTCATTGATAAATTTTAAAATTAGTACTAAATAGTTTTACCAAAAAAAAATTTATACTTACTATAGGTATCTATAAATTGCTATGCATAATTAAACAAATGTTTTTATTTATAAAAAATAACATTTAAATAGGCATAAAATGGAAGATACAGAAAATGGAGTTGTTCAAGCACTAGTGAAACAAAAAGTTGAGGATATGCTAACAGATGTATTAAAAGATGATTTAAATACTGTCTTAAGTCCTGATGACGGTGAAATTGAACCAGGTGAAGTTCCTTCAATCGAAGGTTTGTAAATTTTAATAAAATGATTTAATTTAAAATTTAAAAAGATGTTTTAAATTTGTATAATATACAATCAATTACTTTTTGCTCTTTACAAATGATTCTTACTGATGATTGATTGATATTTATTAGAACAAAGTATAAATACATGTCCTAAAAAACACGAAGGCCCAAAACTATAAAGAAACAAATAGTTGTTCCTTTTACAATAGATATTTATGAAAGTCAAAAGATATAATTTTATTTTTGAACGTTAAATTAAAAAAAAAGTTAAAATTGATGATGATTGTTTTTAGTGCTTTTTTATGCTTTACACATTTTTATAGACCATTCTCTTAATTTCAAAAATTTTAAAAGTAACCCTTATTAGAAAAATAAATTACTTATAATATGAGTTTTATTTTTTTTTTTTAAGTATAAAGGTTTATGTGTTTATAAACTGTTATAATTGTAGGTTATTAAATTCAGTAAAAATAAAATATTTATTTTTTAAATATTTTTATGTGATAAATATAAAATTATAAGACTTAGTGGTCAAAGAATAATAATAGTTATTGAGAGAAAACTATATTGCATAAAAAATATTGTGTTTAAAATACCATTACATTTTGCAATTATTTATGTTTCCTTTTAATGCTTGTGCACAAAAATTACTGTTTTAAATTATAAATTTCTGAGTTTTATATTTTCAATTCAAAACTTTTTAAAATTAAAATTTAGTCTCTTCTGAAAGCTGTTTTGTGTAAGATTAAAAATAATAAAATGTTTTAATAGTTAATTTATTAAATAAAACAACAACATAAAAAAATAAATTGTAACATTAATTAGATAATTGTAAGCATGATTTATAACTAGTTTCTTTCAATTTTATCAATAAATATCTGTAATTATGAAAAGTTTGATTAATGAAATATAAAAAAACTCGTCATCAAAAACACTTATTTTAATACATTTTCTTTCTCATTTAAAAAGTAAATCGTTTCATTAGTCATTAGCATTCCAATTAGTGTTTTCTAAAATTTGTAAAAAGTTTTTATTAGTTATACAGCATTCTTTTGTCAGTAAATATTTCGAAACTACCATCTACTCGATAATATGTTTGAAGAAAAAAATTTTTAAACTTTGTATATATATATATATATATATATATATATATATATATATATATATATATATATATATATATATATATATATATATATATATATATATACATATATATATATATATATATATATATATATATATATATATATATATATATGTATATATGTATATGTATATTATGTATATATGTGTGTGTGTGTGTGTGTGTGTGTGTGTGTGTGTGTGTGTGTGTGTGTGTGTGTGTGTAATGTATATATATTTATATTAATGTATATGTAAATATATATACATATCAGGCCTTCTCAGGAGAATGACCACGCATGAATGACCACGTATTTTTTTGTTGATAACATGGCCATGATTTTTTTTACATTTAATAAAAATGATGCATTTTAAAAACGCGCTGAAAAAACCAAATTAATTGCTCATCTTTTTTTTTTTATTATTAATAATTCATTATTATAATTATTAATGAGAAAATAAAAACATTAAAATAACATATATGGGCAATTCCATTTTTAACGTAAGTTAAAAATGGAATTGCCCATATATGTTATTTAAATGCGCAACAACTTTATCAAATATTTGCTTATTTAAACTTTTAAATTAAACTTTTAGCAATTTTATATGAAAGCTGTTGGTCTAATAAATAAAATAAGCTTAAAAGTTTTGAGTTCGGCCAAAAGAGAAAAACTTAACAATAATGCACATATATATAAAAAATATATATGTGCATTATTGTTAAGTTTTTATTTTCTCATAAATAATTATAATGATAAATTATTAATAATAAATAAAACCAATAAGATGACTAATTAGTTTGATTTTTTCAGTGCATTTTTAAAATGCGTCATTTTTAATATATGCAAAAAAATCGTGGCCATGTTATCAATAAAAATATATATATGCCTGGTCATTCAAGCCGTGCGACCGCACGCCTATCCTGAGAAGGCCTGCATATACATATATGTGTGTGTATATATATATATATATATATATATATATATATATATATATATATATATATATATATATATATATATATATATATATATATATATATATTTATATATATATATATATTTACATTGTTAAAAGTTTAATTATGTCAGTTGCGTATTTTAAAGTACCGCATTGTAATTAAATTTAATTTTGAAACCACATTATAAATCATTGTTAGTATTTATCTTTATAAAGTATCTTTAAATGGATTTCCAAGTACCAAGCAGGGCTTGTGATGAAAAAAATTGCTAAGCCTGTTATATTGCACTCATAATCAGTCAACAAAATTCAGGTCGGCATTCGGCAATGTCGATACAAAAGCCGACCTATCTTTGCTTTAGGCTTGGACCTATCTTGACCCAGGCTTGGACAGGAATGGAGTGCAATTGCCCTCTGTAACTGACCACGCTAATATTTTTTTTTCTTTGCAACTTTACCATGGCTATTTTGATGTTTTAAAATTTGAATGCAATATAAAAAGTGTTATGTTATAAATATCAATTAATTGTTGATCTTTAATAAAGTTTTTATTTAACGCGAAGTCCTTAAATAAAACCATAAAATTAATTATAGTTATTGTTTAGATAAACGCATGTGTAAATTAATAAAAAATGTTATATAATAGTTTTTTTTATATAGGCATGTTTTTATATGATAAATTTAAACGTTTGAAACTATTTTTCCATGTCTTCCTAAAACATTTTTAACCCATTATTTTTAGAAATAATTTTTAAGTTACTTTAATTTGTGAATAAGTTCAAAAGCTTTTAAACATTTAATGTGAATTACACAAGAATATAAAATAAGTTAATTTACTTATATAAGCATGTATTTTGTTGATTAGTGAAAAAGTTTTAAAGCATTTTGTAATGTTCATACTATTAATTTTTATAATTAAACATATGATTTTTTAAAATGTTTTAAATAAACATTTTATTTTTTTATAATTTTATTTTTTTTTCTTTCAATTTTGCTAGGAATGAATAAGTTTAAATCTTTTATAATAATTTTTAATTTTGTTACGCGAAGCGCTTACTAATATAGTTGTAATGCTTAAATTAAAATTAAATTAAAATGCTTTTGGCAGTTTATTTTATTTAAATCGCAGGCGCATTTTATTTATTTATTTATTTTTTTATTTTTTTACGAATGTTTTTACAAAAAACTTTTTTTAAATTAGACTTACTAATTAAAGCATGAAATTACTAAAAATTACTATTTTAAAAAGGCTACGTTATTTTTTGAAACAATTTTTTTTGTAACTTTTTTGAAAAAATAGTTATATAATTTAAAAATATTATATACAACACTTTTCAATAAATTTAATAAAATTTGTTTATTTATTAAATAATTTTTACATTAGTAGTAATTTGTTACTTAATTTAAAAACGTTTTAATTTCATTTTTGAAATGATTTTGTTTTTCGTTTCTTTTTTCGTTAAGAATTTTTTTTTCATTAGTTTTTTTTTTTCTTAGTTTAAGTTTAGCTTAGCATTTCTACATTCAGAGCGTTTCTGAAATTTTTAAATCATCAAAAAAAATAAACAATCATGGTCAAGTTGTCAAAAAATAAAATCATTTGCGTGGTCAGCAATAGCGCTTGATCCCACGCCATTCCTGTCCAAGCCTGCTGACCTGAATATCCTAAAGTGTTGGCATGCAAATTGAAATACTTTAAATAAAAAATTATAAATTGATATTTAACAAATATTACTAACTTTTTTATTGTAATTACTTGCTTTTCAAGTTTGACATATTTGATTAAAACAAAAATTTATTCATTTTTTTTCAATTCTTTTTTTCTTTTTTTCTCAAATGTATTTGAGCATAGCAAGGTTAAAAAATATTACTTTTTAAATGCCTGTTCTTACGCTTTTTTAAGCAAAATTATTATTTTATTAAGTTATAAAATATAATTTTAATTTATTTTATTAGTTAAAACCATTTAAATAATAAAATAATTTACATGTTTACAGTTTTTTAAATATTATTTAAGATCAGCAAAGTATATTAAAAAAGTTTAGCCTTGGTATAATTATGTTAAATACATGCGGAGAAAAAACATTAGTTACAAAACTTTTTTTTAATTTAATAGAAGTTAAGGCTTCCATTAAATTGCAACAGTAATACAGTAAGCAAGCTTAATTTGTTAATAACAGGATTTAAACCCCCATTTTTCAATAACAGCTTAAGCTGTTATTGAAAAATGGGGGTTTAAATCCTGTGGATTTCAAACTGATGATTTAGGTGAAGTAATTTTAATATGGTGTAAAACTGCCGAGAGTATTCAGAGCTTTTAAAAAATTGTCATAATAAAAATAAAAGCTGTGCTAAATTAGCAACAGAAACGTTTGTACGGGGAGCATCAGTTATAAAAAAAATAGCTTGATGATGATTGGACAGAAAAATCTGATAATGAGTATATTATGAAAATACGTCAATAAAATAATCGCCATTGCACAAAAACAATGTTTATATATAAGAAAAAAAAACTATTTTTAGTATTTTTAACTTTTGTTTTCTCTCCATCAACTTACATATAGTTATAATTCATACTATACTACAATTAAATATTAAAAAACACCACCCCTAACTACTTATGATGTTTAAATGTTTAAACATGTTGAAATATAAATAACATGTTTAAATAAATGCTCGAGATAACATCGGATGTATTTTTATACTCTTACTTAAAGAATTTCTGCGTGTACTTATCTTTATTATAAAGTGTTTGTTTTCCTTAGTTATTATACTGCTGCTTATTGTGTTGTGTTTTATGTCTAACAAATTAAAGAAATTTTGTAATATTTGTAATTTATGTTCATTTGTTTATCAAAATATTCTTACCAGAATTATGGCAATTATTTATAATTTATTTTTTCTGCAAAATTTATTGATAAAATTATTACAATTACTCACACTGATAAGTAGTTTAACTACTTATAGTAGTTGTTCCATATTTAATTTTTCTGATAAATTTATCAGAAAAATTACCTACTTATAGTAGTTGTGTCATATTTAATTTTTCTGATAAATTTATCCATTTTATTCAGATTATTAATATTTAACACATGAAAATGTTTTGTTTCTGGCAAGTGGAGCGTTTCAGTTGAAAGTGTAAAACCTACCTTTTCCATGTATCAAACTTACTATGGGCTTAACTGTTTATATTAAACATAATTTATTTTTAAAATTAATTAAATTTTTTAATTTTAAAAGAATTAGATTTTATAGTATCAATTAAGTAAAACTAAACAAAAATTAAACATAAAAAAAGAATATTTCCACTAAACTATATAAAACAAATGAAATATAAAACAAATATTTCCAACACATTCTTGTGCAATATCTGTCTGCTTTCTCTATGCTATTTTTCTAACTTGTCATTCTGACTTTCACTCTATTATCCTTCGTTCTTTTTAAAATCACTTGGCCTCTATATGGCAATTAGCTGGTGGAGGATAAACCACAATACCAAACCTACAACAAACTTTTTTTGAAACAAATTTTTCATTTTTAGTTAAAAAACGTCATTTTCAGTTCACTAAAATCTAAAATAAATTTTTTTTTATAAAATGATAATTATTTTTGATGTTTTTATAAATTTCGCTTCTTTTGAGACCCAATAAGACATACTTTTAAAAAACTTTTTTTTGATTATATTAGGGCCCTGTTTGATGTTTAAGGGTCTTGTGGCACCCCTAAAAATATTTTTTGTTCAAAAAATTTTAAAACTTAGGATTATTTTATTGATTAGAACACATTTAGGGGGTGTCAGCAGGAGTTTTCAAAAAATGTTGTTTTAAGAGCCACCCTAATGTATATATGTGTTTATATATGTATATATATAAATATATTTTAATATATATATATATATATATATATATATATATATATATATATATATATATATATATATATATATATATATATATATATATATATATATATATATATGTGTATGCAGGCTTGGCCAGGAAGGTGTGCGATTTCAAGTCTTTATATGACCACACAAATAATATTTTGTTTTGATGATTAAACCATAGTTTTATCATCAAAACAAATGTGCTGAAAAAATTGGTTTTTAATTACGTTAAAGATAAATAACTTTGACATGTTTATCTTTACTAACGTTTTTATATTAGCAAAACGCTTTTAAATTAATTTTATAATTGGAAGTTGTATAAGTTTTTATTTATATTGTTTAATTATATAAGATTTTTTTATAAGTAAAAATAAAAAAAGTAAAAATATTAAATTTTTTTTTTTTTTATAAGCGACGACTTTGAACAACAAAGGTTACTTTAACGAACTTTATATAAGAATCATTAAAGTTTTTGTTGAGAAGAAAAAAGACAAACTTTTTTGAACCCGTTTGAATTACTTTAATTCAAATTCTTTATATAACTTTAAATAACTTCAAATAACTTAATTTCAAATTCTTTACTTACGTTTTTATAATGTATTTAAATAAAGTAGCGTATTTAAATTATGTAACAAATCACTTTTAATGATTTTTCATAAAAACATTAATGAATAATATATAATTTATATATTTATATAAACAATCCTCAGTTGTATGTTGTTACTTTATTTAAAAAGGGTTTCGCATAATATTATATTATAAAAACATTAGTAAAAATAAATGATTCAAAGTTTATTTTTATAATTAAACTTATTTCAAGCGTAATTTAGATAATCTTATCGTTATAGTTTATTATTTATTTAAGTAAAGTTTTAACTTTATTTTTGCTGTTTTAGTTTTAGTTAAGTTATTTTAATTTTGTTTTTTGTTATTTTTTTTTACGAAGATTTATTTGCTTCTTAAACAATCAGGTTTTTTTAAGTTTCTTTATAGTCTAGTTAAGATTTTATTTAATTTTTTTAGCCCTTTTTTAAAACCTATACAAATTTTCAAAACATTTTAACAGCTGTGGTCAAGTTAAGTAAAATCAAGTATTCGTGTGGTCATATTATGACATGAAATCGCACGTCTTCCTGGCCAAGCCAATATATATATATATATATATATATATATATATATATATATATATATATATATATATATAGGCTTTGTGATGAATAAAAACTGCGCGACGCATAAGCACGACGTGATTTTTGACGTCATTAAATTCTTTTTATTTGCTTTTCATATTTATCGACATTAACTGCACCAATTTACTTAATTGCCGCAAAACTACTTTATTATTTAAAAATGTTTTAAAATGTTTCATTTTTTAAAATGTAAAAACATTTGTTTATTTTCTTGACGTTTGACACGTTTTGTCTATACTAAACAAATAAAAAACATTATAACTAAACATTTAAGAAAGATTATAAAATACGCTAATACTTGATTTTTTTTTTTCTCAAATATGTATTTTAAAGTTTTTCAAATAATTATTTTTTCTTTTTAAAAAGTCAACGAGTAATAAACTGGAAATTTTAATATTGTACGAATAAAAACTGTGCAATAGCTAATATTTTCACTAGCGATTTTATATAATATTTATTTATTTATCTTTATTTATTTTCATAAAGCGGTTAATAAGCACGATCACTCGTATTACTAAAAAAACTTTAACGAACGTTTTGAATAGATTTTTAATGTTTACAAGGAATTTTATTTTTGGTAAAATGAAATAAAGTAAAATGTTAGAATAAAAATCTTATTGGTATAAAAGACATATTTCAGCAAAAAAATTATTCTTAAAAATTATTCGAAAATCTATTGGCGTTCTATTTTTTAGCAGCTGTTCTTGAGCATGCTTTGTTGAGTTTCGGTAACTTTTAACAAAAAAGCGATTGTTATAATTTAAGTAATTTATTTTGAGTTACTTATTACAAAAATTTTAATAATTGTACTTTTTTATTGAGTCAAGTAGAATACGTTTTAATATTAATTTTTTTATTTTTTCATATTTGCACATACCAATTTTTAAAATGTTTCCTCGAAATAACTCTTAAATACTTTAAATATGTTTAACAGTTAATAAATATTTTTAAATCTATGGAATAATTTTAAAACCTAACAAACCCCTGTAAAATAATTATTTAAGTTAAAAATCTAAAACTAAAAGAGAGTATTTTTGTTCAATTTTATCGACAACTTTGCTATTGCTGAATAATTTTATTAAAATGTTAGCTTAAAAAGATTAAAACTTTTTTTTAATCTGAGTTTTTTGTACTTGTAAATAATGAGCATATTTAATTTTTTTGTAATTCAAAACTGCGTGCGGTTTTTAAAATACTTTATTAAATGTTAAAATAATCGTAAATTACTTCGTTAAAATTCCGCTCAAAAATATACTCAAACAAAAAATTTTTTGCTCGACGCAAATAGCTCTAGCTACACGCAAAATCGCTCTTGGACGACATAAAATTCACATCGCCTGACGCTTTATCACAAGGCCTGTATATATATATATATATATATATATATATATATATATATATATATATATATATATATATATATATATATATATATATATATATATATATATATATATATATATATATATGATTAAGTCAAGGAAAAAAGTAAATAAAAATATATCAAAAAAAAGTTTTTTTTGATATACAATTTTTTCGCAAATTTTCAGTCAGTATATTAAGGAAATACTTTATAAATTGCGCTAGAAACACAGACCACTTTTAAATTTGTTTTTCAAATGTCTTTGCTAGACTTTACTGTTTTTATCAATGTACAGAAAAGCGAGAAAACTAATTGCTATTTATTTGTGAAAATTTTTTTTTAACAAGTTTTTTATGTAAAAAAATGTAATGATGCTGCTAAATTTTGTGGGCTAGTGCATTGTTAATTTACTGAACTTTCTTAACAAACTTTTTAGGAGCCTGTTTAAAACTTTTGTTTAAGTTTTTAAATACATTTTTTTAAACAGAGCAATCATTATGTTCATTATCTCTAGTACTCATATTACATTTGAAATTGGGCAATATAATAGAAACAACTTCATACATGCATCAAATGCGGTAAATACATTTATTAAAGAAACTATGTTATTCTTTTATTTAACATATACATATTGTTGTTAACAAAATTTATTAATCAAATAACATTTTTTAGTAACAATCTATTTTCTTATTTTCTTATTATATAAGTATTGGAAAAAACGTCAAATATAGCAAAAACATTTTTAAAAGCGAAACAGCGTAAAAACAAGATAAACAAATAAAAGTAATTAAAAAAAAGAACAGAATTTCTTATAGTTCTAGTGTACATAGCAAATTAGTTTCTTTTTTATATGGACTGATAAAAAATCTTTAATAAATTGCATATCAAATCTTTCAATTGTCATTAAATAGTTATAAAAGATTTTTTTTTTTCAACAACAATGAAAATACAAAAGTTGTGTAAATATTTTTTTATCTTTTTTTATTTTTTTAATTTCCTTTTTTTTAATTAATAAATTTTCTAGTTTATTTAATTAAACTTGATATTTTGTTACAATTTTTTTTCCTTATTTAATTTTTTTTTTTTTTTTCAAAGTAAATAAGAAATAAGTTTAGCTTTTTGCCGCGAATTATTGAAACACTTTTATAAGTTAAAAAGTGTGAACTGCCGTGGTCAGTGTGTCTAAAAAATTTACTTTAGGCATGGGCGTACAAGGCATTCGACTGCACGGCTTTCCTAGAAAAGTATATATACAAGTGTGTTTGTGTGTGTGTGTATAAAACTAATATATATATATATATATATATATATATATATATATATATATATATATATATATATATATATATATATATATTATATATATATATATAGTTTGTGTATTCTAAATTTACCATTTGTTTGCTACAACTGACAAATTGGTAAAATATGTGAGAAGTGTTGCTACATCGACTTTTGTATATATAATTATTATTGTGCATTCTTATTCACTTTTCAAGAGCTTTTACACTTCAGCTATGAAATTGATTTAAATTTATTTCTTCCATAATCACAAATATTCTATTACACAAACATTAAAAATTTTAGATTTAAAATAGTTTAAATAAACTTATATAAAGCTAAATCAATACATTTATTATGAAAAAAGAAAAAGAAGTCTTGCCTAAATAACTTTTTCTTTCAAGAGTGCTTTTTTAATTTATCTGTGTATTTACTTTTTTTCATGTGATTTTGTGCATAAGGAACCAGACAGACTAATAAGATATGCGCACATGAAATTATTGAACTGCAAAAAGACCTATTACTTTATTTAATTGAAAAAATTAAGTTTATTTAAAAATTTTTTGAAAATAAACCTAAAAAAATTAAGCATCAATAATTATTTAAAAGTATGATATTTCTCAAATATTGTTTTATTACAATATGTTTAAAAGTTATTCATTTAAAATGAAATGATTTTATACTATGGTTAATCAACCCAGTATTATTCTAATTAAATTCAAATTAAAGACAACACAAAGTTGACTTTTATAATGTGTCTAACGAAGCTTCAATTTTTTTTTTTACTGATGTAAAGCTGTATGTTTTCACTGCTGAAAAGTTGTCTAGTTACAATTGAAATTTTTTTTATTAAAACATTTTTTGATTTGCAAATTCAAGAAACACTTTTTTATTTTTCTTGTAGTTTTTAATATAGCTCTTGTAATTCAAAACAGTTTTTCTGAAGTTATTTAATAATAATCCAGATGTAGTTTTTCTGAAGTTTTTCAATGGTGTATTTAATTGAATATATTTTTAAAATATTGCTAAAATAACTTATTTTTTAATGTTAATTTTAAATGAAAACAACTTATTTTTACACCTTGAAATTTTTTTTTTTAAATAAATGCAATCTTTGTTAGCATTTTGCAATTTTTAAAAAAGTTATTACAAATTACAGATATTACAGAATTATTTGATTTTAAATCAATTGCAATCATTGATTTTAGTTTTGGGTTTGGTTATAATAAGAATACTGGAGAGCTGTAATTATGTGCAACTTATTCCCAGTTTTTTTGTTTTTTCTTTTTGTTTTTTTTTTTTTGTTTTTGTTATTTCACCTCCCCAAGGCGGAGAAGGCCACTACAGACAAGGAGGCTACTTAATTGTGGTTATAACCCTCTCTCAACTCTATAACTCTGAAACACGAACCTTGATGAACAAGGCCGCTGTGTGGAGAAACGAGTTTTTATATATCTATACTACCTCAACTTGGATCTCAAATTGATCAACTAACAGTATCTTTAATATTTGTTAATCAACCAATAATATTTATAATATTCATTAATCAATTATAAAATAATTTATAGTAATCAAACTGCTTTTTTTTGTAGGAATTAGCGACAAAGTTGTAAATGTTCTAGATGATATTTTAAAACCAGATATTGGTCAAGATGCTTTTCAAAAAGAACTTGAAGACAGTGCAACAAATGAAGGTATTATATGTTAATTCTATGCACAAAATCTGGTCTAAATAAGTTAAAATAAAATTCCAAGGCTCCAATAAAATGCTTTTTTTAATTTTTAATTTTAATTTTTTTGGATAGTTTTTTTATATTAATGAAATAGAAGAAATTGAATCAATAATTTTTTTTAGTTGAAAATCCATTAAAAAATAAAAAATCATCCAAATCAACTAAAAATCCTCCAAAGCGCAAGTTATCAACACGAAAAAGTAAAACACCTTCAAAAACTGCCAAAATTGAAGAACCAAGAGAAAAAGTAGAAATATTAAACATTGATACAAATCATGTAGCTGAAAAATCAGCTTTAAAAAGTGAAAAGTCTGCGCCGAAAAGCAAAATTATTAAAACTACAACATCTGAAACTCCATTGGTACTACCTAATCCTGATAATTCCTTGAAATCAAACAAGTTTATGAAGCAATCTAAATCCGAATTAAAATCTGTAACAAAACCTTCAAAAAGTAGTAATCGTCATTCTCATAAAGAGCCAACAAAATCAGATTCAAAATCTGAGTCAAAGTTAAAGTCTACATACAAACCTTCAAAAGAATCACAAACATTGTCTTCAGCTATTGAAGTTAAGATAAATAAACCAGATGCTATTAAAAAATCAAAGTCATCCACAAAAAAAGAAAAAGATAGTTCAAAAAAAGATAAAAAGCTTGAGAGTAAAATTTCTGGTGAAAGTGATATTATTATTCAAAAAGAGATGCTTGAAAAAAAAGTTAAAGAGTTGGAAAAAAAGGTGTCAAAACCTTTGTTGAATGATATGGACAAGCCAAAATCAAAAGATAAGTCATCAAAATCAAGCGAAAAAAAGCATGTTCATAGTGAAGGTAAAGATTCAAAGAGAAGAATCAAGGATTCAAAAATAAAAAATGAGGTTTTGACAATTTTAATATTTTATACTGTAATTTTGGAGGTTTTTTTTCAGTATTGTTATTGCTTACACAGCAATAACAAACCTGATAGCATTAATTTGTGATGTTGGTTTGTAATAAAACCACAAACAAAAACTAATTTTTGTTTATAAATTTTGATTACAAAAAGTTAGAATTACATGTTAGTCAATGAAATGACATATCTAGGCTGATTTTGAAAATGGTATACTCATTTAGTATTCTCGTAATTCATTTACAACTTTTTTGTTGATTTAATGTATATTAATCATTAAACAGTTATATTTGTTTGTTCATAAGTAAATTTATAAATAGCCATATAAGTTAGTTTAAACAGTTAACAGTAATAATTGCAACAGTTAAAGGTAAAATTACAAATAAAATCAAATTTTTGGTCAGATTGTTTGGTTGAGTCATAAGGCATGTTCAATAAAAATCCATGAAAGGTTTGAACATTAAAATAAATTATGCGTACAAGTTTTCTTGTTTCTAGAACTTCAATGCATCTTAGAAACTTCATTTACCTTCATACATCAAATTTACTGATGGTTAGTGATGAAAGTTATTAATTTTATTGCTAGCTACTAATTAATTAGAATTGCATAAAAATGTTTTTTGCAATTACTATGACTTCTTTTTTTCTAAATAAATGCTGCATAAACATATAAAAAAACATTTGAAATATTCCAATAAATAAGTTTTGACATAATGTCTTAATGCTTAAGTAATATCACCATTTTGTATGTAATATGAGTACTGCGTAACTCTTTTTAATAAGGCCTGGTGTATGTATTTTAATATACATACATGTATACACATTTTTTTTAACTTTCAAAGTTTAATAGTTTTTAAAGTTTAAATTTATTGTTTAAATAATAAAACGATGGTTATATCTTCTATAAGAGAAATTACAAATATTATTGATTTTTTTTTTTTTCTTTTTAGAAGAAAGAAGAATATGTTAAAGGTAAATTTGTTTTAAAAATAAAAAGTTAAGTTTTTTTAGAGCTTGTATACAAAATTTTTTATAAATTTCTTTTTAGTTAAAGAGAAAGTGTTAAGTGATTATGTTCAACATATGAAAGTTGTTGATGAAATTGATGGGGGAAAACACTCTGATCACGAAAGTAACTTCTCCCATGCAAGCTCATTTTCACAGTCCTTTTCCAATTCACGATCTAATTCTTTTAGTGATAGCTTCAGTTGCTCCTTTTCTGGCTCTATCTCAATGTCTTCATTTACTGGATCAAATTCATCTCTAGGTATCCTAATAAGTTCTAATAAATCTTACGAATTAATATTTTTAAAGCTATAAATATTTATAATGTATATATAATATATAATGTAATATAATTACACAAACACACACATGCATAATTCTTTAGATTTATCCTATAGATAAAATAAATGAATTATACTCTAATAACTAAATTCTTTGTATAATATTTTAATTATATTTTATTAGTTACTAAATTTGTATTTTGACTTTTTCTTTATTTATAATAAAATAAAGTTATATGAGAAGTCTAAACTTAATTTAGTTTTCTTATAAAAAAAAGTATATACTAAAAAAATCATCTGTCTACTGAAAATTGGGGTATGTATGAACAATACATAATATAATAGTGTATTTTATTTATATCTAATACATTATATTTTTTATTTATTCAATACACCATGTATTAAATAAAGATGTTTAAAATGTAAAACATGAATTAACTTTTGCTTTACATTAAATCTTTGGATTTAATGTGAAGTACCTCATTAGGGTTTCCCAAAAAAAAAAAGCTCTCTACTGATTCCCATTCTGTGACCTAAATAAGTATTTAAAAAAATTTGACGGTTTTATTTTGACAGGAAGTGCTAGATGTAAAATCTGAGTTTTACTGTTTTAATGTTAAACTGGCTTAATATTAATAGTATCAATTTTTTTACATTTTAAAAAATTAAAACAAAACAATTAAATGTGTATAAATCATTTCCAATTGTTTTCTACTATTTAACTTGATAGATTATATTTATAAACATGAAAATACAACAAAAAAAAAAAAGAAAAAAAAAAAAATACATGAAAACTGATATTTATTAGCAAATTTAAGATTTTATTGTGGTGAAATATTTCTCAAAAAATACAACTTTTTAAACAGTTCCCAAGCTCCTTTTTAGTCATACTCTTAGTCAAGTTTTTTCTAGACTTTTTAACTACAAAAAGTACATATTGAAGGTGATCTTCATCTCTAGTAACTGAAATAAAATCTTTAATGAGCTTAATGTTTCTTTCTTCACCATCTTTTATATCAGATATGTTTTTGATCCATGCAATAAAATCTATCAACTGAAGATGGTTAAAAACATCTATAGTATTAAGATTATTATCGAGCCATTCTTTTATACTTGCTCTTCATATTTTAAAATGTTTGAAGAGAAGGTAGCTTTGCTCGGAAATCAAATCTCGTAGCTCTGTGGTCTCTCCAATTTGTACATTTGATGGTTTACAACGCTGAAATTCATTTGGCTCTTCTAACTCAATCAGAGCTAACAGCATTCTTAGCTTTGTTTCAGAAGGAACTTCTTTATCCCCAAAGAGCAAAACACAGAGTTGCAGAGTTAAGTACCATGTATGGCGTCCCATGCTGAGAAGTAAAACATTTCCAATATTCTTATTGACTTTTCTCAATGCATAGGCTGTCTGGATAGCTTTTAAATCATTGTAGGGAGCCAGAAATCTTAAAAAAACTTTTCAAAAACCATGGAACATAGCAAAAATGCAATGAACAAACTTGCATCCTTCAACTGCAGCACTTCTTTTTCTGTCAAGATATTACTGATATCTTTGGTCATATAAAGAGTCAGGATGTAGATCGCATCTGCTAAAAACCTTGCCTCATGGCAGGCGCCAGGTTGATGAAACTTAAAATCTTGTACTTCCGCTCCAAGGTAGAAGGAGGCAAGCTTACAAACTATACCATAATCATTCCTTGAAAACACCATATCAGTAGTTGCATTAGTCAAAAATTTCTTAGCTTCCTCTGCAACAGTGCGAAGAACAGAGCCAATCTTCAGATCATCTCTTTGCCAGTCCAATTTACATACATTTTTCACTTCATTAACTTTCTCACAAATTTCAGGCCGCTTGTTCTTTAGCTTGACATAAAGAGCTCTTCTTGGACCTTTAGTTTTCTCACCAGTAAGAGCAGCCATATAGTGAGATACATGTACTTCATATGTGTCTCCTACACATTATCCACAAAATTGGTGTTTTCAAAATATCTGCAAGAATTTGGACTGCTTTATTGACTCTGCCTGTATTGCTTGCAGTTGTATCATAGCATATACCAATGATTTGCTCTTTACATCCGTAATATTCTAAAAGATTGTGCACTTGTTCTGCTCGGTCAACTCCCTTTGAAGAGGGACATTGAACAACACCTAAAAGATAGTCTTCCATGGTATCGTCATCCAGGGAACTCACTGAGACTGCAAGTTGCTCGGTTTTTTGAATAATGTTTAGCCCAGTGGTAATTTGTTCCAACAATTTGTTATCAAAATGAAGAATAAGCTGTCGGCCTTTAAGATGATTTGTTATTGAAATCCACTCCAAGTCTCCTTCAAGTTCTACAAATTTTTTCTATGTGTCCTTCGTGAAAGTGATATATGATTAATTTCTATAACTGCAGCTGTAAATACTTCACTTAAAGTTGCCAAATGAGGTCGTACACCAACATTGAAACTTGTTGCCCTAATAGCAGTACATTCAATGAGCTTTTTAACAGTCACTGCTAGATTTATCCTCTCTCCAGAATTGTACCTAGATATCATTTTGTAATACTTTTCTACCTATTTATAATTATATACTTTTCAATAAAACAGTTTTAGCTTGTGAAAATTACAACTATGTTATTAAAGTAATACTATACCTGGGTTTCTGACCATTACCCTGGAAATCTTCTTCCTCGCTGATTTCAGAGTCCTCGTTTGGCTTTTCTTCTTCACTGCTGAATTGAATCTCTTCTGTCATGGAGTCATGTGACAGCAAAACATTGTTGATATCTTTTACGTTTTTCTGTCTCTCTAATTCTTTCTCTCTCAACATATTTAGCTTGTTCTTTTTCCTGTTTGCATCCAGTACTCTCCTACTGTAGTCTTCGTCAACGTTTGTTCCCATATATCCTTTCCTATCCAACTTTTGGTCTTCATAAAAACTAAGAAATAGTTAATTCTATTAAGACATTTGTAAATAAATTATTAATTGTTCTAGTTTTTCCTGGAAGATGGCCAAACCATGGAAGGAGTTAATCGTAAATATTTTAAAGGAAATAATATGGTATTACTTAAGTTACTTTAAATCGGAAAAAAAATCTCACTACTAAAAAAGTGTTATTTAATGAACTTACTTTATATCTTCCAGTTTGGCATCATTTGTTCTCAATCTATCAGCAAGAATATCTTTTTTAAAATTCTTAGTGGAGATGTCAAAAAGCTGATAGGATTCTGTGAGAAAATCTTTCTCTAACTTTGATTGCTTATCAAGGCTGTTGTTCCAGTTTAGATAAGACAATTTAATCAATTTCTTGTATTTTAGATTAAGTTTAATGATTTTGGTCTTTATATTGTACCCAGAAATCATAAATTTCTTGCCAAACCCAGATTATCCCAAATTTTTTTAATCCTAGTTACCAAAAACCTAGTTACCAAGCAAGAGTTATCAGGATCTGCACAAACACCATTTTCACAAACAAGATCCTTGGATTTCGATTTCAATTTGCAACCAACATTAGTAGAAGTGGGTTTGTATTTTACTTGTGACTCGCGAAGGATAAATTGATATTATCTTTGAATATCACCATTAGATGGAAGCTGTCTCTGAGGTAAATCCCTCAGTGGGTACTTCAATAGGTAAATATACCTCAACCTTTCTGTATTTTTCCGTTTTTTCTTATTCTGTCCTATCATCTTTTTTTTAGCTGTTCTACCCATTTTTATATGAATTTAGAAATAATTAGTTTTTTAACTAAGTTTATACCAAATTTTACACTTGCATTAAAAATCTATGAAGTTGTTATTCCCTCTCATATCATATTTTATCTAAGTTTATCTTTAAGGCTTTTATAACAGTTTACACAAGAATTTCTTTGTTCACAAATTAGAATTCCTTCGTGCACAAATAATTCCATTTCGAAATTTTTTCTTTCAAAAAAATTTCTAAATGGAGTTATTTGTGAACCAATCCATGAGGAATTATACCAACTAATAATATTGTCCAGAGGGAATTATATCAATCGCTAACAATGTTCATAGGGAATGATCCTATTCTTTAATAATGTCCTATGGGAATTATTTGTGTACCAATTATTACATCATTAAAATTTCTAGTCATTAAAAAATAAAAAAAAGATTTTGGTAATTATTTAGGACCTATAGAATAGGGATCAATGGAGACCACATTGAAATTAAAAAAAAAGTATGTTTTTGGGACACCCTACTCATTATTGTAATTTTTTTTTTTTTCAACATTTTTTTTAATAAGTTTTTGACATAGTTTTCATAAATTAACATAAATTAATTAACTATCCTAAAGTTTTATTATAAATAGTTGGAATAGTTGCTCTTTATTATACACTAAAAAAGATCAACCTTCAATTATAAACAAAAGTGTATTTACCCCTTGAGAGTTTAAAATGCCAAACAGTAAACAGTACAAAGAATTTAAAATAACTTATTTTTGAATAATTTTTTTTTATCACAAGGCCTCAGCCAGAAATGCTTTTGCTATTTCTCTTGCTTATGTACCCATAAATTGGTTTACAGAAACAATTTCTTCTCTCTCAAAAGTATAATTTTGTCACGAATCTCTATATATTATTGCCAAGCTTAATAGTTTTAATAGTTTTAGTAGTTGCGTATGTGTAATTGAGATATTTATTTTATTTTAGTTTTACATTTCAATTTTATTTACAACTAAGTTGTTTTTGTGTAAGGAAAATGACAACATTTTAAAAATAGAATATAAAATCTATAAAACTATTAAGTTTTTTTTTGATTTGCATTTTAAACAACAAAAATTAAAAATAAGCAAGCTGATGAATTAAACTTGCCACACAGCGACTATAACTTTTTTTAAAACAGTAAGGGGTTTAAAAAGTATGTTTCAAGAACATAATTGAAAATTCTAATTTTATATTTAAATTAAACCATTTTATTGAATTAATTACTTTTAAAAATAATTACAAGTTAAAACTTAATATAATAATTAATATAATAGGGAAATTTAGAGTTTTACAGCTACTTTACCACACCCCTGTTAAACATTCTAAACCGAGTGCTTAACAACGAATTTAGATAGCCATCATTTTAAATAAGGGATAATCCATAAATTATGCAATGCTAAATTTCACTAATGAACAAAACAAAAAAGATCAAAACTTTCTCTCGCAGAGTCATATGTTAAATAAAAAATCAAAATAGCTCATAAAGTTTAATTAAAATCGCTACCTAAAAGAACTGAATATCTCCTTTTTTAAAAAAAAAATTTAGCATTACGTAATTTATGGACAATCCCTTAGCATTTTATAGTCTATAGTTTTTAATGGTCTATGATCTTCTTAGTTCTGCTATTTGTATAGCATTGCATACAAACGTCTGTAAATGTAAATGTCTTTAGTATATGTTGAGTTTCTAGGCAGTATATGCCTAGAAACTCAACATATACTAAAGAAAAATTGGGTATAATAAATTTATAAAAATGAGAAAACTTTTAAATTTTATTTAACTATAAGAAATCTTTTTTGATATATTAAATTTTTTTGCTATAAAAATTGCTGTATTTATTATAGATATGTACTATTATAAAATTTTTATAAAATATTGCTATAAATACGGCAAGATTGAAAAATTTTAATCTTGCTATATTTGCCTTTAATCCTCCAAAACAACCACTGAGCTATCAATGATATGATAGCTCATTGATACTTGTCAGATCAGCTAGTATATAATAATATTATTATATATATATATATATATATATATATATATATATATATATATATATATATATATATATATATATATATATATATATAATTTTTATTTATGACAATATGTCATGAATATAAATTTATGACAAAATTATACTTTTGTGAGAGCTGTAATAGCTTGGTTGCTTCCCACGAAGCCCTATAATACAAAATTTTTTGAAATCAGTTTTAAAAAAAAAAAAAATTTTTGGTTATGGTAAGGTCAACAAAAATGTCAATTTAACCCTACCAGAAATATACTAATAGTCATGTTTTTTTAAGTTTTTTTGTATGATAGTACTTTACAGCATTGGCTACATCCTTCTAAAAATAAATCAATGATAGATTTATATTTACTTTTAACTTTTTATGTTTACTTTTAAGGTTAAAAAAATACAAGTTAAAACTTATATTCTGTTGCCATCTTAATTTGCTATTTTTAATATTTTTTGTATGCTGCCATTTATAATTATCTATAATGTCTTGATAGTTCATTTATAATCTTTTTGACAATTGTTTAAAAAAACTTCATGCTCAATCCAATTTCAAATCATTTCATCTATAACAAAGAGTTATTAAGCTTGGTTTAGTAACAATTATATTGTTGATAGGCCAAAGTTAAAAATGTTAAGAAAATGTTGAGATCTATTAATTTTATAATAAATTTAATGTTTAGAATTAATAAAGTTGTTTTTAATTTTCTTTTTTTTTTAATTTTCTTTAAACAGTATTTAAAAATGTGGTACAAGTTTATTTTTTAAAATGTTTTAAATATTAATTAGATATTTAAAGTTTCTTTTTTTTTAATCTAGATTCTATTGGTAAAATATCTAGTGATAAAAAAAGTAGGAAAAGGATCAAAGGTTTATTATGGTTTATAGCGTATATATACATGGGTTGAATTAAGTGATCCCGATTTGCATTATCTAAAAAAATATCTGATCTTCAAAATTTTAGTTTATAACTGTGTACTTTGTTTTCAGGGGCAAAATAACTTAAATTTGTTAGCAAATAAGTTATAAAAACAAAAGCAACAAACTTACAACTACAAAAAAGTAACAACACTCTAGTCACTAACTGCATTATAAAAATAATAACACTATAATTGTGTTATTATTTTTACAAAACACTTAGTTTTTATAATTCATTCTTTGTTCAAACAACATAAGTAATCCCAAATTTTAGTTAAGTAGAAAAGCATTTTAAAAAAATATAGTGGATAGTCAAACAATACTAAAAACTTCAGCAACTTATACAAATACGTGCTTCATAAGAAATGTTTAGCATTTCTAAAATATTGTGTAAAAATTATGCGCGCTTATATGGACCACTAGTAACATTTTTCGAAATGAGTTTATAATTTTGTATTTTACATTTTTTATTCAAGTGCGTATTAGTTAAAGTTCCAATCATTTTTTTCTAGATGCTTTTCTACTTCAATTAAAATTTGGGGTTACTTATGTTGTTTGAACAAAAAATGAATTATAAAAACTATAAGTGTTTTGTAAGAGTAATAATGCTATTATAGTTTTATTACATTTATAATGCAGTTAGTGACTATAGTGTTATTACTTTTGTAGTTGTAAGTTTGTTTTGTTTTTCATAACTTTTTTATTAACAAATTTAAGTTAATTTGCACCTTGAAAACAAAGTACACAATTTTGTATAAACTAAAATTTTGAAGACCAGATATTTTTCCACATATCGCAAATTGCGATATGTGGAAAATCGCTTAACTCAACCCTTGTATATGTGTGTGTGTGTGTGTGTGTGTGTGTGTGTGTGTCTATATATATATATATATATATATATATATATATATATATATATATATATATATATATATATATATATATATATATATATATATATATATATATAAATAAAATAAGAATTTTTTTCTTTTTTAAACAATTTATACACAGATTTATTTTAGATTCAGAAGAAGACAATGTACAAGCTCATAAATCATTCATTGATTCCATGTTAAAAGGTGCACGGTACTTCATAATAAAAAGTAACAACCATGAAAATGTTACCTTATCAAAAGCTAAAGTAACTTTGTTATTTGTTTATTAGATTTTTATATATACATTAAGTTGATTAATAAAATATTTGCATATAAGCAATAAGTTTTTTCCTAATTTTTGTACACAAATATAACAGTTAAAATAATTTAATAAAAAATTTTCAAAATTTAACAAGTCTTTATTGTTAGGGAGTGTGGTCAACACCACCAGCTAATGAAAGAAAGTTAAATGACGCATATAGGGTGAGAATTTTTTTAATTTAAAATATGGAAAAGATAAATTTTAATTGTGTTAAGGTGTAAAAATAAAGTATTTAATTAATTTATGCTAACGATTGTTACATTAATTTTTATATATGTTGTCTATTATTGAAATTTTTGTCATATTTTTTAATGTGGAGTCTTTTTTTCTTATCTTTTTTTTTTTATTCACTTTTTGAAGGCTACAGTGGTAACCACCACTACATTCATGAAGTGGTTGTTTACTTTATTTTTTTTATTTGCAACTCTTAATTCTAAACTCTGAAATGTGAATCTTGTTAAACAAGGCCACTGGGTGAAGAATCAAGTTGAGCTAGGACATCCAGACATGTAAAGTGGATTTGAGCATCACCTCATGATCTTAAGCTTTGTGTTCTATCACAAGTATACTATTGCATTAAAGTTAATAAGCCACTAGATTGAGTTTTTGATAGATTATAAGCCACTAGATTGAGTTTTTGATAGATTATAAGCCACTAGATTGAGTTTTTGATAGATTATTGAGATTATGAGATTTTTATTATTTAATCAATAAAACTAGCTCTAAATCAAACATTTTATTTTAGCATTTTTTAAATTATTATTTCTTATATTTTTAGTTAATATATAAGTTTTATGTTGTTACATTCTATAATTTTACTAAAAACTAAAGAAAACAAAAAACTAATGGTTTTAAAATTTCTTTTTAAAAATTTATTTAATAAATTCAATAGATTTGTTTAATTATTTTATATTGTTTTTGTCTTATAATTATTTTTTTTGTCATTGTTATTATAGTTATTATTTAAATTTATTTTCATGAATGGAAAATGTATTTTACGATGTGAATGGTATTTAATTGATATTTTTTTATTGGAATGAATGAGTGCTGGCGTCAACTGACTTAAACAGGGAGAACATGAAGTTTCTTGTGGTGTGTCTTTGCATTTTATTCAAACCCTATTCAAATCAGTCAATGTATGTACAAAAAAATAAATAAATAAAAAAGCAAAGCAGCTTCTTGGATTAACAGTTATTCATTATTTTAGTTTATAGAAAAAATGTTCATTTGAATAATTTGTTCATCTAGATGGGAAGACGAAGTTGAAATTAAGCACAACAAATGTAAAATAAAACAAGCACAAATATGTAAAAAAAAAGAAGTGTTATTACCCAGAAAATTGTTTGAACAAGAATTTATTAAAAAAATTTTTTTTTAATCTGAAACTATTATATAAATATGTAAATTCACAAAAATTGGTTAAACCAAGTATTAAAGCAATTAGAAACAATTCAATTACATACAATCAAACTGAAATTGTGGAAATTATTAACAACCAACCTAGTTCAGTGTTTATTAAGGAAATGTCAAACATGCCAGATTTTAAATACTAATTTTTGCATTTTTTTTTTTTTTTTTTTTTTTTTTTTTTTTTTGCTTTAGTTGTTTGTTTAGGTTTTGTTTTATTTGTTTGTTTATCAATTTATTTTATTTTTTTGGCAAAAAAATAAAATAAATTGATAAACAATTTCTAAAATTTTTCTAAAAATTTTGGAAACTACAAGCCGATTGTCCAAATTATGTATTTATATATGAATGAAACTTCTCTAAGTAGTAAAACCGAGGATTTCAAGGTATTATGTAGTGATGAAAATCCATGTATTATCGAAGTAATGAAAACTCTGTTCAAAACACCTCCATTATAAATTTAGATGGTTACTTTTTATATAGAAAAAATTGTAAGGATGGTAGAATTGGTGGTGGTGTTACAATATACATTGATATCAATTTTGTATCTTATTAAGTTAAAGTTAAAATTCTCAATTTCAACTAAATTGAGCAAATATGTGTTGAACTTCTTATTTGTAACAAAAGTTACTTATTAGGATATTATATACAGATGTATATTAGGATGTAACATGGCCTACTTTATACACGGGTATGCCGGGTATGTTGCATAAATAGGCCGAAAATTAGAAGGCCAGTTTTTAGCATTTCAGTTATTTTTCATACTGCCAGTTAATATTGTTTAAATTTTATTTTGGGAGATATTGATTAAATTGGAAATTTAGTTTTGGATATAATGGTGAACATATGTGCTGTTTTTAATTGTCGAACTGGCTATAAATTTAAAAAAAATGAATCTAGTTCTCTTAGTGCAAGTAAAGCTGTTTTTAGTTTTCCTAAAGATACTGTTTTAAAAGAAAAATGGATGAAATTTGCTAACAGAAAAGATTGGAAGCCAAGCAAACATTCTGTTATATGCTTGGACCATTTTGAAAAAAAGTATTTAAAATATGGAAAAGGAGTTACCTTAAAATATGAGCTAAACCCTGTTTCAACCATTTATTCTGATGAAATTTCTATTCCACCTTCTATAATACCTAAAATTCCTACTTTTCGTAAACCTCCAACTGACCAACATTCTACCATCCCAGATGAAATTCATACATTTCAAGAAATGGATAAAATAAAAAACATTGATATGCTTCATGAACCTAACTCTCCAAATGGATTTAGTTTTCAAAGATATGAAAGTTTTGTTTTATATTATCATTTATTTTTTGTAGACACAACTCCATTTATTGAATCAATATGCATTGATAACAATTTGCACATAAAGTTACATTACAAAAGTTCTCCACTTCCACTCCCTAAATGGTTTAGAACAATTAACAATTGTAAGCTTATAAGTTTATCGATTTTGAATAATTTGGTGTTGTATATGCACAACCTTGTTGAAGAAAATTTGTATGGTTTAGTTAATGAACTATCAAATTAATTTTTAACAAATCCAAAAGTCGTCCTCCACAAGTATTACGTTTTGCACTTATGCAAAGATATTCATTATTTCAGGCTTATTCCCTTCTTTTGAAACAACTCCCATTGCCATTAATGTCACTACTAAAGAAGTTAGTTTCTGATGGAATCGATTCAATAAAATCGTTAAAACTGTTATTAAATGAAGGAAAAATAAGCAATGATTGTGTTTTCCTTTTTGATGAAATGTATTTACAGCAATCTTGTGAATACCACAGTGGTAGATTAATTGGTCAAGATACTGAGGATAACCTTTACAAAGGAATAATTGTGTTCATGATCGTTGGTCTTAAAAAATCAATACCATATGTTAGTAAAGCTATTCCAGAAATTAGTCTTACTGGAGATTTTATTAAAGATGAAATAGAAGAAAGTTTAAATACATTAAGATTTGCTGGTTTTAACATTTGTGCATTGATTGCGGATTACCATCCAACTAATGTGTCAGCTTATTCAAAATAACTCAGCGTTTATGGTTCAGAGAAGCCAGAAGAAAATTTTTGTATCACTTTTAATGGTCATATAATTTATTTGATGTATGATAGTGTACATTTGCTCAAAAACTTAAGAGATAATTTGATTAGTACCAAAAAGTTTATTTTCCCATCATTTAAGTTCACTGATTACATTTTTAATATAAAAGTCTCTGCAGGTGATGTATCTTGGGGATTCCTTCATAGAGTGCATGAAAAAGATGAAACTCTATCAGCAAACTTAAGAAAGGCATCAAAACTAGGAGAAAAGACATTATATCCAGGTAACAATAGACAAGACGTCAACCTAGCATTAAATATATTCCATGAAATAACATTTGCAGCAATTCAAAGTTATTTTCCTAATGAATTTTCATCATCAGAATTTTTAAAACTAGTTAATTTATGGTGGGTAATATCTAATTCTAAAATAAAATACTCTAATCATAAGTTTGAAAATTCATCTGTTATGGGGGACGGTAAGCCACAATTTTTAAGTGCATTTGCTCACTGGTTTGATCAGTGGCAAAATTCGCAATACAGTTCCACCGAAAGATGTTCTCTTAAAGCTCAGACTTCTAAAGCCCTTATTGTAACACTGCAAAGTACTTCTAGTCTAATTGAAGATCTTCTATTTGAAGGATATAATTATGTTCTAACGTCTTGTTTCCAAAGTGATCCATTGGAGCGTCATTTTTCAAAGTATCGTCAAATGAGTGGTGGCAGATTTCTTGTTGGATTACGTGAAGTAATAACTTCTAAAAAATTTTTGCAAATGAGATCATTATTAAAAGAAAATTTTGACTTTTGGAAAATGGATTTAAAAACTTTCAAGTCGGTTGTAAATATAAATTTGATTTCTGAACTTTTTGTTAATGATATTCAGGAATGTGATTTAGATGATAACAGTAAAGAAGTTACTATTTTTATTGCTGGATATATATGCAGAAAATTACTCAAAAAAGTTAAATGTGAATTATGTTCTTTATTGCTAAAAAGTGATCTCATTGATTTAAATACAGAATATATTGAACTACTATCCAGAGGAGGTCTCATAACTCCCTCAAAATTGCTTGCAAGTTATGTTATTATTTGCTTTGCTATGCTTGATGCAGTAAAAAAAAGTTTACTTACAATAGAAGTTCTTGACATCAGAAAAGTTAGCGAATATATTTTATATAAATTGTTAATCAGACAGTAATAAATATTTTTTATAACAATGAACAAAAGATTTTAAGTAATGGAAAGCGCAAAGATGCTGTATTATCTTTTAAAAGAAGACAAAGGGAAAGGGGAAAGAAGACAAAGAAAAAAGGGAAAGAAGACAAAGAAAAAAAATGAAATGTAGTTTGTGTATATATATATATATATATATATATATATATATATATATATATATATATATATATATATATATATATATATATATATATATATATATATATATATATATATATATATAGGCCTCGGCTCTCGTCTACACTCCCCTGAAACGGTTTATGAGAGCTATTTACGGCTCTCGCAAAAGTATAACTTTTCTCATAAAAGTAAAATTATCATTTTAAATAAAATAAAAAATACAATGTCATTTAGAAAAAAATAATTGCATAATATATTGAAATGCTTTTTAAAAGGCACGGTTGTTGCTAAAAAAAATTAGAATTAAAAAAGAGTGCCGATTTAAATTAGGAGCAACTCGCACAGCTCCCCAAGTTCGTTTTAGGAGAGCTTTTCTCTGCTCTCGTACTCATTTATTTTCGCCGAGGCCTGTATATATATATTCATATATATATATATATATATATATATATATATATATATATATATATATATATATATATATATATATATATATATATATATATATATATATATATATATAGATAGATAGATAGATAGATAGATAGATAGATAGATAGATAGATAGATAGATAGATGGATAGATAGATAGATAGATATAGATATAGATATATAAGTATGTAGATATATAAATATATAAATTAAACTACTAAATGTTATTAATAAAATCAACTTAAACGTTTTTAAATAAGGAAAAACTAATATGAAAAGATATTTTACTATATAAATCTATTTAATTTAAATAATAATGATATACTTATTAACTTAAATTAAAAAACCTAGCAATTTAATTATATTTAAACCTATTTAAACTTAAATCCCGAAAACTTGTAATATTGAAAAACTGGCCTTCTAATTTTCGGCCTATTTATGCAACATATCCGGCCGTGTATAAAGTAGGCCATGGATGTAAAATCATAAGATATAGTTAAAATTTGAATCTTTAGTAAGTTATTTAAAAGTACATGGTCCTACATTGAAAATTGCAATTTCAAGGGTATAGTTATTTTCCAAACATTTAACGGTCCAAAGGTGTTGTCAAATTAATTGAAACCAATGATAGCTCTCGTGAATACATATTTTATGATAATTTGAAGGATCACTTTTTCATTCAGCACGTTTCTTTTCTGACATTTCAACTATTGAACAATAAATGCTTGACTTATTGTTTACAACACAAGAGAATTATTCCAAATTAAATCACATCCAGTTCTAGGAAGTATTGAAAGAGGACACTTATATGTTATATTAATAATTTTTATGTTTATAAATTTTATTAGATCTGAAAAGTTTTATAAATGAGGGAGTCGTTGTACAGGATTATGGGAAAGTAAATTTTATGTTATTATTAGTTTATTTAATAGGTTGTTTTCCGATTAGAATAAATAACCTGTTTTAATGGCAAATCAGTTGAGGAAATGTCTAATATATTATATATTTTACACGAATGAAATTGAATGAGCAAAATGACATAAATGGAATAAAATTTTAGATTACATTTTAGTTAAAAATTAGAAATTAATTTTAAAAAAAAAGTATTTTGGATAAAAAATAATCTTAAAAAATTATTAAAATGGAAAAACGCCCTTAGATTGTGCAAAGGTTCCTCAGAATAGAAAGTTTCATCACATTATCATTGTGAATGAATACAACAAAATTTGCAGTATAGTCAAAACTGAATCAAGAAAAGCTAGACAAAATTATGAAAAAACCTAGTGATATCGGCTAAAAAAAATCCAAGTTAATTTACAAATACGTGAATATCCAACAACAGGTCAGTAATTCAATTAAACCATTACATGATGAAAATGGAATAGTGGCAAATGACCCAAATCAGATAGTAAATTTACAAGCTATAAAAAGTTCCAAGATGTATTTGTCTGTGAGAATGATTTTAATTTGCTAGCATTTGCATTTGGAATCAATAAAATTTTGGATTTTGATATAATCTCATACAAAGTTATTCTTCATAGATTATAATATTTAAATACAGAGAAGTTGTGTGGAGTAGATCTTATTAAACCTTTAATCTTAAAAAATTGTGCATATAAAATTGCTCTATCACTTGCACATTAATTTTTCACCTTCCATTTAGCTTAGTGAATTACCTGTTCAGTGGAAATCAGCCAATATTAGTACTCAATTTAAAAAATGAAGTGAATTGTTACTGTTGAATTAACTTCAGATTTCACTCAATTTTGTGCCTTGTAAACTCAATTTTGTACTTTGTGATACTTGACAATGAACTGTCTTTGAAAACACATATAAATAAGATTGTGAAAAGTTGTTATAAAATAATCAGCAAAATATTTAAAATAAAACAATTCTTATCGCACCATAGTATGTTCATTAATTTTTTCACAGCTAGATTAGTGCAACTCCCTCTACTTTGGAATTGAGAAGTCACTATTAAAAAACTGCAGTCTATCCAAAATTGTGCAGCAAGACTAGTATTTAAAACCAGAATAGAAAATCAAATAAATGACCAGGTATTTATCAATTTGCATTGGCTTAAAATTAGAGAAAGAATTTATTTCAAGGTTTTATTAATAATGCACAAGTCTATTTTCCAGGAAGCGACAGCATCATTGTGTAATTTAATTCACTTCTCAACGTCAGAGAGAACTCTGAAATTGAAAGAAACAAAATTCAGCAATTGTTTTAGTGATCAGGCGGAATCCCACTATCGTCCTAGACTTTGGAATATTCTTCCAAGTATCATTCGAGACAACTGTTTATAAGATAAAACTAAAATCATATTTAATGGTGAGTAGCGAACTATTCCACCAGAAAACTCTAGAATATTAAAGATTATAAAGTAATATAATAATTTATTGCACAGCTGAGCAAGTGTTTTGCCAGCTTACCCTTTATTTGGGCAAAACACAGTAGCTGTGGGTAAACCCATGTATTTATTTATTTATTTGTGAAATTTTGGGTTGCCCAAGAT
Organism: Hydra vulgaris; assembly: GCF_022113875.1. NCBI lineage: Eukaryota > Metazoa > Cnidaria > Hydrozoa > Anthoathecata > Hydridae > Hydra > Hydra vulgaris. The sequence continues at coordinate 16,494,119 of NC_061168.1, forward strand.
TTAATTAAGAATTTCCTAAATGCAAATATTCTTTCGAAAAATCAACATGGCTTTGTTAAGAAAAAATCTTGCATTATCTTGTATATATCTTATCTCAGAAAATACTTGTAGATGTAATTTACTTAGACTTCGCAAAGATATTTGATTTAGTGCCCCATAAAAGATTACTGACAAAACTTAAATGTTTGGAGATTTCTGGCACATTGTTAAAATAAATTGAACCATTTCTAAAAAAATAGATGACAAAAAGTTGTTATAGGAGAAATTGTCTCATATTGGAAGGATATATTTATTGATTTGCCACAGGACTCTGTTATTGGCCCTTTACTAGTTATTATTTACGTAAATAATTTGCCTGAAAACTTTGTAAATATTTTAAAAATGTATGCCAATAATGCATAAGTATTATCAAGGGTTGGTTGTGAAGCAAGTGTTAATCTATTGCAAAATGACATTGATAAAGTTGTCAACTGGTCCAACAAATGGCTGTTAGATTTTAATTTTGAGAAGTGCTTAATTATGCACTCACATGATTAAGCAGTAAAAATAACCCAAGATAAAATACCTTTTAGTACCACTATTGCTGAAAAAGATCTTGGTGTAGTATTTACCTCTGACTTAAAATGGAAAAATCAAATAACTCTACGTCCAAGTAAAGAAAATAAAGTTTTGGGTATGTTGAGGAATGAATTTTTAGATTTAAACAGTGAATTACTAAAAATTATGTACAAAACTTTTGTAAGACCGTTGATTGAATTTGTTATATCTGTGTGGCTTCCATGTCTTAAAAATGAAATTAATCTTTTAGAAAAGGTTCAGCATTGTGTTACAAAAATATTATCACCACTAAAAAAGCTATGTTACAAGAAAAGATTAGATAAGTCAGGTCTCACTACTTTGGTTATTCAAAAAAGTAAGTTAACGGAATCGAAAAAGTAAGTTTAATGAATTTTTGCAAAGAAGTTATCAATCAGCAAGAGGTCATCGAAAATATACATAAAATATAATCGCAAAATAACAAGTTTTTTGCCTCAAAATTATTTAACAAAAAAATTTCGTTATTTCTGTGAACTCTTTTAGAACTAAACATGACATGTGGATTTTAAATGCAACTATGCTGAATAATTATACAGCTTTCTAAGTGTACTGGTACACACAACGAATTATCAGTCACACCTCAAACATATTGCTATTACTAATACCATAGATATTGATGATAGTATTGTTAAATATAGGGATGTGCTAATAAAAGTAAAAATTTCAAAGTCTGATAAATCTTTTGGTCCAGAACTTGTTCAATTAATAATATTTAAAAGTTTTTCTACCACATTAGCATTAGCAATAACTTTAATTTTCAAAGCTTCAGTTGAAATTAGCTATTTGCCAATACTATTGAGATTCGCAATTTTAAGATATTATAAATTAGCCACCTGTTACTACAGGCCAGTATTGCCAACATAAATGATGGAGAGCATTATTAAAATTTTTTTATCGAAAAGGGACTCATCTTCAGTAACCAGCATGGCTTTTTAAAAAATAAATCATGCACAACTAATTTATTAGAAACTTTGAACATTATTTCTCTTTGTCTGCAAATTAATGATTTTTCCATTTAACTTAGTACAAAAAGCTAATTTATAAACTCAAAAAATATTGTGTAAAAGGAAAACTACCACAGAAAGTTGCAGGGGCAGAGACTACAATTTTTTCTCAGTTGCCCTGCAGGTGACTGGAATATCGTATACGTCTTACTTAATTCGTCTGCTATGATAATCAGTTGTCAGGTATTTTTAATTTTTTGCATATTTTTTCCTGGGTGAAAAAACTGATAAAAATAATGACTGACTAAAATACAACCATAAAAAACTGTTTAATAAAAATAAATTATTAATAAAAAAAATATTAAATTGAGAATTAGGAAATAGTATAATCATATGTTAAAATGTGTTACAAAATGTTTTTTGCTGTTAAAAAATGTCAATAATTAAGTTATATATTTAGGGGGTGTTCATATGAATAAAATTCATCCTGCCTACTGGGATAGAAAAACTACTTAGATCTCGCCTCTCCTTTAAAACTCATATCAAGCCTTCCCTGGAAATGTGTGTGGTTTTTCGTCTTGTATGACCACATGTGAGTATTTTATTTTAGACAACTTGGTCACAGCCGTTTGCAAGTTTTATTATATTAAATATTGCGGAAAAAACTAATTTTCAAAAACAAAAAAAGCAAAACTAATAAAATAGGAAATTAAAATAAATTTAAATAGGAAAAAAAAAATTAATTAATTTGTGTACTGTTTTATTTTTCTTTAGAGTGGTTTTTATTTTCAGCAACAAAATTAGATAAGCCAAAGCAAAAATATGCAAAAGCCAAAAAAAAAAAAAAAAAAAAAAAAAAAAATAGTTTTAAATCTACATTAAAATAATGATTTCCCTATATTTTTTTTAAAAGAGGAAAGCGGAAATATAAATTGCAATGTGCTTGTGAAATATATTTGTATTTTAATGTAACAAGTATACATTGTCCCTATATGAAAACGTCTATGTAATGCATGCATATACTTATTGTATTATATAATTATATTTATTTATATCTATATACACACATTTAGCTTATTTGAATAAGCCATTGACTTCAAAAACAGAATGTCCTTAGTTCATGGCCCACCTCTTTCCAAATTCTTTTTGTTTTTTTACACATGCAAAGAGCCAAATGTTAAAAAGAAACCATCTAAAAATTGAAATAATTATGAAAGGGACATTCAGCTATTCATTGTATTAAATAATTAAGTAGAAGTATTTATTTTTAAGAAATTGATAAAAAACTTGAATTTCTTCTTAATATGGAAGGGTTGTGTTGAGCCGAAACAAGCCACCTTATTCTCCACTAAAAGATTAGGGATAAAAAACATACAGGAAAAGAAAGGTAATATGAAACAATTAAGGCTATGTGTAGGCGGCATGACCTAATTGAAGCTTAAAAAATATTTATATAAGTGTGCACCTTGCTTAAAAAATATGCTGAAAAGCTTAAATGGTATAAGAAATCTGAATGTGATGAGATGTGTACTATTCAAAAGCATACAACAAAAAGATTTTTTTATATACAAATAAGAAAAGTTAAATTATTAAAAAACAAACATGACCAGTATTATTTAAAAGAAGAACAGAAAAAGTTGGACAGTTAAAGGAATCGAACCACTGACATTCCGTATCTGAAAATAACGCCTTATCAAAATAATAAGTTAAACTTGTGAATACTGAAAATCAAATAAATATAATTATATAATACAAAAAATTATACATAAAAGTATACGCATGCTTTATCTAGACATTTTCTTGTAGGGACAATATACTTTTTACATTAAAATAATACAAATATATTTTATAAATATATGGCAAATTATTTAAACAAATTATTTAAACTATTATTTATTTAATTTAAGTTTATTTTATTTTCCTATTTTGTTAGTTTTGCTTTCTTTATTTTTAAAACTTTTTTCAGCAATATTTCATATAATAAAACTTGCAAACGGCCATGATCAAGTTGTCTAAAATAAAATACTCATGTGACCACGCGTGAGTATTTTATTTTAGACAACTTGATCTACAAGTTAAAAAACGCGTTTCCTGGGAAAGCTTGCATATAATTTTAACATTGCGTTCACAAGTAAAATTACTCATCCCATCTAGGCGAGATCATGCCTATGACCTACCGAGATCTCGGTTAGGCTGGGTGAAAATTCTTCATATGAACACAAACTGAAAACCATCATGGGTAGAAAGGACAGCTTTGTTACAAAATTTAAATAGCATTTGTTTGATTTTTAAATTTAAGTTGCTTGACCATGTTTATAAAACTTTTGTTTTAAAGTTTTTTAAGGCAAAAGTTTTTTTTTTTTTGTTAGTTAATTATAAATTATTTATATTTATTTCATAAAACACACAATATTATTAAACTTTTACTATGGATATGATAAAAGTTAAAAGTTATCAAATAGTTTTTTGTAAATTGAAATAGTTTTTATTGGCTTTCATTTTAAGTTTTTAGTTAAAAAATTGACATAAATGATTATTTGTAAAGAAACATCATGTGACCTTAAATTAAGCAAAATATTTTTTTTCCATATGAATACAAACTGAAATTCATCCCACATATCCAAGTACCTCAATTAGGCAGAATGTTTTTTGCTTCATATGATCAGCCATTAATTACAAAGAGATAAATACAATTTATGTGGAGTAACACATTTATGTTTACATATGAAGAAAGACTGAAGACTAGTTGATTAATAACATTATGAAAAAAGAAGAAAAAAAGAGGGAATTCAGATATTCAAAATTTTTTAAGTTATGGACCATGCAAAGTTTTATAAATGACCAGTTTGCAAATCTAATACCACAACGAGAGGTCACAGTGACCTCTTGTTATCAAAATTGTCTGATCTGTGATCACTTTTAGAAAAAATTTTATTATTGTTAAAAAAACTTGTATCAAATTCATAAATCAAAAAAATGATTTTTCCTAAAAGCATTTTTTTTGACTGGAGGTTTTACCTTTAACATTTAAAATCAATTAAATAAAAAAACAAACATCAGAAAGTAAAAATAAAAAAATCTTAAAATATTTTTTTATTAGTTTTAATGTTTTTTTATAAATAGTATGAGCAGCGGGCATTAAAGTTATATAGAATACCGCCACCCCCCTACAAAGTTTACCAATTAATTATTTGTGAAGCACATGACTGTGACAGTATGAAATTTTCAAGAGGAACATAAAAGTTTGAACCCTGAAATAAATTTATTACAAAAAGAGTACCAAATAATTAAAATAATTCACCAAGTGAAATAGTAAATTTGACTTTAGCAATTGAATTTTAAAAATAAATTAGATAATTTTTTGTTAATTTATGAGTTAACTATAATGATTTCAGAAATAAATAGATTATTTTGTAACAATTTCTAATTTAGCACTCAACAAATGTTATTCTTATATTTTCTGTCAAAGAAAGTGGTCGGTTTCAGGGCTTTGCAAGATTGGCATCTGAATCTAATCATAATCAACCTGCAATTCCATGGGTATTACCACAAGGGTTCGATCGTAAAATTCTAAGTGGAACATTTAAAGTAGATTGGCTAAATAGGTAATATTTGTTTTGATTAAAATCTAGCTTCAAGGAAAATAGCACTTTGAATTCATACAATAAACATTTTTGATGTTCTTTTTTAAAACATTTTAATTTATGTTTGAGTGTGATAAATGATAAGTATACATGATAAATGATAAGTATACAAGTCATCTGTAGTAATTGGTAATTCATATGAAGTATAAATATACTCATGATACTTATTATGAAGTATCAATATACTCATGATAAAGAAAAACAAAAATTTGTTCTTATAACTTGTATGGAAACAAGTTATAAAATTTATATATTTATATTATACTTGATAACAAGGTTATCTGTAGTCCCTTGAAATATTGTAATAAAAATCAATTTAAAAAGTATTTATTTAATTATATAAATTAAACTCTTTAAAGATGTCTTTTAAAAAGTATTTAAGTTATATTTTTTTATACAAAAATGCTTTTGTTTTACTATGAGTAAAAAAGCGAGTTTAATTTGTATTTCAAGAAAACAGAGTTTGATATCTAACTAATCTTTATTTATCTTTGTTTATAATTGAAATTATATCTAAATATAAGTTAAATTACCTCTGAGAAAAGAGGTAGTCTCAGTTGACAAATCAATGATAATTTTGTTACCTTATTTTTTGTTTGTATAATTCTGTAAAATTCTGTGACAAAATGGAATTTTTGTGAGCTGTGCAACTAAAAGTTACTTTTTTCATCAGAAAGTTACAGTAAAACATTTAACATCAGAAACGTACAGTACAACGTTTAACATCAGAAACGTACAGTGAAATGTTCAAGAGTAGAAACATACAGTTTAATGTTTAACAGAAGAAACATACTGAAATATTTAACAGTAGAAACATTGTAAAGTATATATGGACTTTTGAAACTGTTTTGAAATTAATGAATTTCTTTTTAAATAAAATCTTTTGTGTGATAATTTTATTGTAACTCTATTAGTTTTTTAAAGTTGAACACCAATGACAAGTGCCGAGAGAACATAAAAAAAATAATTTGTCTATTATTGATCACAGCAATCATATGGTATTTTACCATTCAGTAAAATAATATAGTTAAACAATATAAAAGTATATTTTTGCCTCATAAAATAGTAATCATGTTTTACAATATTATATTAAGTAAAAAAAAATTATTTTCATTTTTAGTATTTTTAGAATATTCAAAAATAAGTTAATTGTATCCAATATTATTTTCATTTCTTAAAAATTATCTTGTTATTAAACACATAAAAGGTAAAACACAATTGCAACTACTATTAGATTTTATTGATTTACTAGGTTGACTCTATTGATTTTAAATTTACATAACTTATAAACACTATTGGTTCTATGGGAGGGTCTATGGTTTTAGGATGGGAATAGCCATTAATGAGGGCTTTAACACAGCCAGACTTAATCTGTAATAAAAACAGAATATTTCTTTAAGATAGTTAGCATTGGCTGCTGTAAATAATTATCTGTGTGGACTTTTTTTTCTTTCTACTTCACTTTTTTTTCTTTCTACTTCGCTTTTTTTTTTCTCTCTCTTTTTTACTGTCTTTTACTTTCTTACTCTCTTTTTAATAGATTTAAATGTTATTGAATTATAAAAAAATAATTTGTTCTGCAGAAGAGAAGTTGCATTTTCTCATTGTTTAAATTTGCGAAATCCATGGAATGAAAATAAAGAAGTAAAAATATGTCGAGACGGACAGGTTAGTTATATATTTTTTATATTGAAGAAGTAAAAATATGTCGAGACAGACAGGTTAGTTATATTTTTTTAAATTAAAGAATTAAAAATGTCGGGGCATACAGATCAGTTATATTATAGAAGTAAAAATATGTCGAGAGAGACAAGTTTTTTTTTTATATCAAAAAATTTTTTAAACTATAATACAATTAGTTATAAATATATAGGAGGTAGAGCCTAGTGTTGGGGAAGTGTTATGTCGTATGTTTGAAGATGACTTTACAATTGATTTATCTCGTATCGCACGTCACTTGAAACAAAAAAAGAGTTCAAGTGATACTAATCATAATAGAGAACATAGTGATCCTCCAAGGTATTTTTTTTTTCAACATTTATTGTTTATTTTAACTAAATATTATATTTACATTTACCAATTATCATTTTTATTTTTTTAAACCATGAATTTGGTATATGTTAAACATGCTCTTTTTAGAACCATTTTTACATAAAATCTTGTTCATTGTTCAATTTTAATAAAAAAATTTTGTTTTAATATTTAATGTTTCCATATTCTTGCTGAGTGAATGTAAAATGAATGAATTTGAATGTTTAAGCAAATGAGTGGTTTTTACAACAAAATTTGGTCTTTTTAAGAGATTGACGTCTTATTTGATTAATTGTACTGTTTGATGTTACAGGTGCTTCATCCGATGTTTACTTGCATACAAATTAATAGACTTTATGATAACATGATTTAATGAACTTTGTGTTGCAGAGTTAATGAACTTTACTATTAAAACTATTCAGGTTTTATTGTTAAAACAGAACTTTATAACGTTGCGATTTTTTGTTGAAAGTTACAGAGTATGTTTCTATAAACATTTTAAGTTTTCAAAACTTTAAAAGCAATAATTATTTCCACTAATGTTGAAATAAGACTACAATTTATTTGTAGTCAATTTTAGTATCTTGCAAATATGTTAGCATTATGCAAATTGCAGTGTCTACCGTGCATACAACTTTGTTTGTCGCCTGTTCTTTTCGATTTGGGTGCGTTTTGCATTATAAAAGATTAAAGTATAAATCTTGAGTTTCAACAAAGAAGGTCTTCTTATATTGTTCAACAAACAAGGTCTTCTATACAGTGTATTGCAAAGAAAGTTTTTTTGTAATGTTCAGCTAACAAGGTCTTCTGCATAGTTGTCAGCAATGAATGATAAGTTTTAGTTTTCAACTACAAGGTCTTTTGTAAAGTGTTCCACCAAGAAGGTCTACTTATTGGTTATTACAAACAAGGTCTACTGTGTTCAACAGGAAATGTGGGGAAGTTGCAAAGTATGCGTTGTCCTATTTTGAACCTTTTCAACCGCAAAAAAATATATACCGATAAAAATTTAATGATCTTCAACTACCAGTTACCATTTTAGCTGTAACAGGCTTTTAACATGATTTATTGAAGTGAAATAATGTTTATCAGCCGATCTTTACATAACATTATTTCGGGTCACGCCTTTTAAGGGTTAACAAAGGGATTTTTCAAGATTTTTTGGTAAAGTTATAAGAACATTATTTAAAGAAAAACTTTTGAAGGTATTTAGGTTCTTTTATGATGCAGGAAAACAAAATGAAATAAAATAATCCTAATAGTTTTTCACTCATAGCACTCTTTAGGTTTAGGGGCAGTTCTCGTGGAGGATGGCGAGGTGGTTTTCAAGGAAATATTAGAAGTGAAAATAGCAGTCGAGATCGTCGCTCCAGCTTTTTCAGAAGATCTCCTACAGGATTTAGTTAGTTCTATTTTAAAAATTTTAATTTTTTTGATTTTATTGCTTCAATTATTTGTTTGGTGATCTAAGCTAATTTGCAATTAGGAGGTAGGGGCAAGTTTGAAACAGATCGCGATCGTTCCTACTACAAGTATGATCGTTACACTCGTGAAAATAGTCGCTCGCGTTCTTATGATGCTCGACGTAGTGCTCGCGATAGTCGTGATAGAAGACATCGCGATAAAGTAAAAGAATTTTTAAAAAATGATCGGTAGGTGAATTACTGTTACGTAAATAGGTTATTTAGTCTATTGGAAGTGTTTTTATGATTAAAAAAAATTGATCATAAAAGCAATTATAAAATGAATTATTCAAATTATGATGTAAATGATGTTGAAAATTTGCTAAAGGTTTCCTCAAAAAATTTATTTTTAAGCTCGAAATTTGGGGTTCGAAAAGAAACATTACTTAATGGATCATATTCGGATTATGTTAGAGAATTTCAAAGACACAAGCAAATGCGGGTTAGTATATATATATATATATATATATATATATATATATATATATATATATATATATATATATATATATATATATATATATATATATATATATATATATATATATATTATACATTTTATTTATATATTTTATTTATTAGTACAAACACTTATCAAATTTTTTTTCTCCTTCTGTAGTTTCATCAGGAAGCTTCCTGATTACTCTTTAAGAACATCAAGTTCGTTTAAATTTTTTTTTAATCTTTTTGTACGTTTATAGGGTGTTTTATTTTATACTTAATAGGGTGTTGATTCATCAAGTTATGCTCACACATCAAACTATCCTGTATCAAGTGGGAGGCCTGCACAAGTATGCTTATTTAGATAATTATAATAGATAATAGTTAGAAAAATTAAAAATTATTCTAATTTCTAACCATGGGAATATGAGCGTTTACATATGTATGTATATATGTATGTATGTATGTATGTATGTATGTATGTATGTAATTTATACCTTAAATAAATTTCATATAGAAAAGCATCATTTAATAATAATCAATTCAATCCAAGCAGTACTTTAGGTAAAATAATCATACAGATAATCGTATGTATGTATGTTTTTGTATGTATATATACATTCAAAAACGATATAATGATGTGAGTTATGTTCAGGGCGATTCCATGGTTGGAGCTAAAAATAGGTTAAAGGTAATGGGTTAAAAACAGGCTATTTTTTACAGAAAAATAATAGTAAAATAATAAGACTCACGCATGGTTAAATTATACTTTTTTTAATTTGCTTTAGTATGATCCAACTCGTGTTGCAGCAGAAGAATTTCTTCGCCATGCATCACACAGAAGATGATTAAACCGTTGTCATGAAAATAAATATGTAGATGCCATGCGGAATGCAGTTTTTCAATTCTGCACAAAAAACAGCGATCGCATCAAATGTACTTGTATTCATTTCTTTATTTGAATAATACGAAGTTGAATTGAGCAGACGTATTGAATAGATAGTACCAGAATACACTGACATTTTGAATGGATTAAAGAATAAATTAAATAAATGGACCTGTTTGTAAAAACGAATACGATACGAATGAAAAATGTAAAATATTTTCTATAAAAATTTAACGATACATATATAAACTTTCTGTTAAATAATTGTAAATAAACAAAGTGTTTTTAATGTGCTGGTAGTCAACTATTAAGCTTGGTTTCTAATAGTTGTACGAAAAATAAAAACATTTTCTAGCGTAAGTTGCACAACTTAACGTCTGTTGTAACAACAAAGTTAAATTTGTAAAGCAATTATTGCGGAAACTAATCAATTTCAGCAACAACTGTTGGGCAGAATTGAAGTCTTTTTTTCAAAAGGAATGACCTTTTTAAATGAATTACAGTCATTCTGGGTAACTTTGAATTTGCGCGTAACATTGAATAAAACGTGTAAATGTTTTTAAATTTTTTTTTTCTTTGGTATTTTCTTTGCCTGTTGCTTTAACAAAGGATATGATAAATTATCCTTTTTACAAAAGTTTGACCATAGATAATTGAATTTTTTTTCCCAAAAATATTTTTTCCCTCGATTTTCAGTTACACAGTCGAATGTGGTGATAATATCGTGTGTTATCAATTTAGAATATTTGTTACTATATTGTAAATATCAAATAGAATAGATTTTTTAGTATTTTATTGAATTATTTTTCGAATTTTAATAAAAACTCAAAATAATAGGAAATAACATATTTTTTGCTACTAAAAGGATATTTATTTTTACTTAGCTAAGATATAACCCAAATCAGGGTAACTTTAAATAATCAATGTTTCCTAAAAGTGCTTTTTTTGCTGTCTGAGTTACATTGCAATAATGTATAATAAATACAATAGACATCTTTTTATTATAGTGTTTTTATTATGTAATAATATATTATATATATATATATATATATATATATATATATATATATATGTATATATATATATATATATATATAATATATAATATCATAAATTAAAACATCTGTTGGTAATGTATTTTGCTATTTTAAGTTTTGATATTTATGGCTTTTTTGATAGTTTTAAAAACTTAATTTATTAATAGCAAATATGCGATTAATTAAATAATTTTCATTAATAACAGCAATTATCTCTATATTTTTAGCATTCTTAAAATGCCAAGAAAAAGTTTGACAACTCATCCTAGCACTAGAAAATACGGCACAATATCTAATTACTCAAATGCTACACTTCAAGAGGCATTAGCAAAAATTAAATTAGAAAACATGTCGATTGGTGAAGCTTCTAACATTTTTAAAGTACCTAAAACAACATTATTTATTTAACACTGTAAATCAGTAGGGCGCCCTATTGCTCTTAACATTGATGAGAAACTTTGTTTTGAAAATCATTTACTTTATTTAAGTCACAAAGGTATATCAATTGGAATTAATGATTTTAAAAGTATTGTCAAAAACTCCACTATCTCGATGATAGTGGAAAAGATATACAACAGTTTAAAGATAACCGACCAGGTTGGGAGTGGTGTAGACTTTATCTTGACAGACATCCATCATTAAAAGAAAAAGTATCTTATTGTATTTCAAGGAAACGTGCACAGGTTAATTATTGTCAAATAGAATTATTTTTTCAAAATCTAGAGAAGGAATTAAATGGAGTAACGCCAGATAGCATTTATAATATGGATGAAACAGGGTTTCATGACGACCCTGGGAAAAAAAAATTATTTTTCGTCGATCCTCTCGCCACCCAGAACTTATAAGAAACACTACAAAATCTTGTTACACATGTTGTTTTTTGTAGAAATGCCTCAGAAAAGCTAATTCCACCATTTTTCATTTTTAAAGGAAAACACAGTTGGTCTGACTGGCTTTTTAATGCACCAGAAGGATCAAGAATGGGAACTTCTTGCAGTGGCTGGATGGAAATTCAAATATTTGAAGAGTGGCTGTTAAATCACTTTGTTCCAAATATTATAAATAAGGAAGGTAAAAAAATTCTGATTTGTGAGAATTTAAGTGCTCATATCTTTAAAAGTCTTAAATATATGTGAAAAGCATAATATAACATTTATATGTTTGGTACCCAATTCCACACACCTTTTACAACCTCTAGATGTTGGGTATTTCTCGAGTTTAAAAGCTAATTGGAGGTCAGTTCTTAACCAATGGCGTAAAACATCCCGTGGGAAAAAAGTTAATAACCTACCAAAAAATTTGTTTTCGCAGCTTATTAAATCTACTCTTAATGTTGGTAAAGAAAATCTAGAACATAATCTACAAGCAGGATTTAAGGCTACTGGCATATATCCATTCAACCCTGAACATGTTCTCTCGAAATTACCCAGTTTTACAAATATAGATATTCATCTCAACATTGGAGAATCGTTTAGGAAATATATTGATGGAATTCATACATCTAATCTTAATTATGAAGCAAGCAAAAAATTCAAATTACCAATAACAGCAGGGAAAAGTGTATCAGCCACTGAGGTAGAAGCATACTATAAGTTAAGAGACAATTAAAAAAAAAAAAATCAAGATAATATTCGAACAAACAAAAGAGGAAGACCACTTGGATCAAAAAATATAATTATGAAAATAAACAAAAAAAATGTTTCACAAAGTTCAAGCATTGTAGATGTTAATCAAGCTATTAAAGACTAAAATAATGAAGACTAAAATAATGGACTTAAACACTGAAATATTTAGTTTTATAGTCACAGGTGTTTATTTGTGTAGAATTATATAGAAATGATGCCTTAATTATTTTTTCTTTCATAACCTTAAAAATTGATTAACAAGTTCATTTAGTGATTTGTAATAATTTATTGAAAAATTTGTTTGTTTATTCTCAATATAGATTAATTAGATTTTTTAAAAAATTAATTTGAGCTAATACAACGAAATTTAAACAACTTTTTAGATTTAACTGATTAAAATTGACATTTAATTTAATAGTGTTCAAAGTTACCCTAAATGCAAGTGTAACTTTGAATCCCTACTTGAACTTTGTTTTTTAACAAAATAACTAGCAAATTAAAAAAAATGATAACAAACTAGAAAAAAGAGATCATCAGAACACCTTTTATGTAAAAATATTTGTTAACTAGTTTGTAAAAAAAAATTTGTTGAGATAAACCTAGCGCAAAGCGTTCAAAGTTACCCGGAATGACTGTAAAAATTTTAAAAAATTAAAACGTTTATAACCCAGTGGGCACTGGACCTAGTAGAGACGTCTTTTGAACGTTCAAAAGACGTACAAAACGTGTATGAGACGTTAAAAAGACGTCTTTTTAACGTCCGTGCTAACTGGGAAGGAGGCAATAATACCTAACATGCTACCTATAAAGACCTATTTAGTTTCGAGGTAAAGATGTTACATGTAGAATAATAATTTTTTTGTTATAGCCATTGAAACTTATGTCACGGAAAAAACCTATCATTCCTTCCGTGACACAGGTTTTTAGTGCCTATAACTAAAAATTTAGAACTCTCTTTTCTCAAAATTAAATAAATATTTATAGGTAGTTTGTTAGATATTTTTGCTCCCTTTTTAACGTTTTTTTTTTTTTTTTTTTTTAGTTTACAAAGGTTATTCCTTTTGAAAAAAACGACTTTTCAATCCTGCCCTGTTGTTCAGGATTTCTTCAAATATTTGAAACACGGCGGTTTAGTAATGTACATTTATTATGCGTCATATTTTATTCAAATGTTGAGTAAGCAATAATGTTCGCGTATACAGGTAGAGTTCCCTTAAAAACACATACCCCCTTAAACACTACACATATAAACTTTCAACTGGGTTCCACTAATGACAATGAAATTATTAAATAATGATTGAATCACTATCTTTAAACGTCCTAGATGACAAATTAATTAAAAATTTACCTCTCTTATAATTTTAAATTCCTCAAAAAGAGAATGCGAATCAAATTTTCAGTTTTAAAAATGGCTCAATTTATGGATTATTACCTCCTACTGTTTAATAGTTTAATTTTAAGTTTGCAATTATCTTATTTCTAGATAATGTTACACTTGTTCTAATCCATCAATGTAATATTAACTAATTTACAAACTCTTAAAGGTGTTTATTTTGTATTTTTTTCGCAGTACTATGGATGTAGTTTTTAAGGGGTCAGTAGCTTTAAAATAGGAAATCTAGCTTTTAATACAATAACAATGTATATTTTGAATAATAGGAAATATGAAAAATAATAAGAAAATGCTTTTCTTATTATTTTTCATATTTCCTATTACTCAAAATATACATTGTTTAAAGTTATTCAACACAATAACAGCTTTAATAACAACAATAACTATTTTTTGAATAACATAAAATGACAAAAAAATATGAATAGCATAAAATATTTTAAAAAAGAGACATGTAGTAAACAAACATTTTATCTAAAGAAATATCTTTGAGTCATTAAGATTCATTTGAATCAGAACCAAAATAGAGTTTTTTTTTTAAGAATCAGAGGATGATGCTGCAGATGCAGAGAGAATCATTGTCGGCTTTTTTTTATCAATATGACAAGCCATTTTACTACATACAGATTTAAGAATGGAATGACATTGCAAACACTCTTTTAAAGATTTTGCAAGACATTCTTCTACATTAGACATTAGTTTGGAACGATACATCAGTTTGGAACGATAAAACAGTTCTTTTTCTTTAAGCTTATGTTTCTTTTTCTCCTCTGAATCATGATTTTTTTTTCTGTTTTTCTCCTTCAAGAAAACCACTTTTAAAAGCACATCTTGAGCCTCCCTAGATCCTTGCACATTAGTGACTCTTGTTGTTTTTCCTTGATTAACCTCCTTGGGTTTTACCCGGTTTACTGAAAGTAAACCAGGCACTTCTGCTAAATTGAGGCTTTTCTCATACGATTCCTCAATGACATTTTATACATTGATTTCCAATATTCGGCTGAACCACACCTTCCTTTTGTTTGGGCGACTTTGGATTGTGATCTTGGAGTTGTTGCCAAGGGGCCGTCTTTTGAGGTCACACTTCTTGTTTTCTTAGGAGTAGAAGGTTCAAGAGAAACATCATTACTTTTATCAATAAGGAGAGCTGCTTGTTCAAATTTATCCTGTTGCATATTATCAACATTAAGACCATTCTTACGTATACCAATTCTCTTAGCAGCTGCTACAATATTGGCAGCGGATGCCCTATTGTTCCACATTGTTCCTAAGATATTCATGAATCTTTCTCGATTTATTGTCTGGAAAGAGGAAAAGAGTACATCTCAGGTGTTATTATAATATCAATGGAGCTGTTGATTTGATGCTTGGTCTAGTACCTGTGTGACTCCAGTAGTATCAGGCGGAGACACAAATAAATTGATTTGCTTTTCACACAAAAAATTTAGAACTTTAAAGTCAAATTGCGACAAATGACCATCTGATAGAAGCACAACTGGTCGCTCTATACCTTATTCGGTGAGATGTTTATCAAGTTTCTTATACGCAGCCAATAATGAACAGTTATCTTGCGAACCACTCTCTGTCGTGGAGATGATCAAATTTTTGATGTTACTGATAGCTTTTTGTGGTGCCATCTGGCTGGTTATGCCTTTGCCAGCAAATATTGCCTGACACAATGAAACCTCCCCTAAAAGTATAAATATTATATTTCACTTTTTAAAATATAAAACTATAAAAGCCACAACTTTAGTTCTAAAAAGTTGTATAGTTGGCTCACCTGATAATGAAACAAATGGGTTTATAGTTATGCACTCTCTGTTTTCGCGAATCATTTTTTTACATGTCTCTCCTTTGCCAGTATAAACTAACCCAGTGGCAGCACCATCTACACCGTAGTTGACTAACTGTGGTGTTTCATCATAATTGAAAACTCTTTCTGTTGCAATATCACCAACCCATACACCATTTTTTATTTTTTTATAGTTCTTCATTATACTACAAGCAATCAGTTCATCAGCTAAGGCATCTGGAATAAAAAAAGTTGTAAAATTAGTAATATAATCAAGTTATATAAATTATCAACGTACAAAACGTATAAACTTATTCAAGAATAAAAACCAAGTTGTAGAACACTTGAGAATGAAATTGAAAATAGATCTTTTTATATTCAGGCTAAACTAAAAAAACAATATGTGATAAAAAATGTGTACCTAGATGATCAGTAGCCATCTCCCTAGTACAATTTAGGGCTCTGTTCATTTTAATTCGGCCTTGCCTCTTAATGGCAATATCATCATGTTCAGCATGCTATCTTCTCCAAAATGATTTCCCGAGTCTAAATAGTTTGGATAATAAGGCTCAGTATTTTACATCTATTTAATATCTACTGTACCTTTTTACCTGTTTGAATGTTGATAAATTAGTTTAAAAAAAATTTACTTACCTTCCATTTTGTAAGGCTGTTTTTGCACTTGGTGATAGTTTTATAAACTTTGAATGAACAGAAAGGTACCAGTTATAACCATTTTACCATTTCTTAGTTAAAGAAGATCAGTATAAACATTCTTTCCATTCCTGGCTATTCTAAGTGAGCTTGTGGAGGCATATTTTACCTAATGTAATGTAGTAATTAAGGAGGAAATTGTGTTTTAAAGGACTTTACTATCTAAAATGCTATTTTTTGTTGGACTAAGTTAGCAAGCCTCCTTACATATCATACTACACTAATTTCTGATATAATTAGAAAATTTATAACTTTCAGAAATTTTTCATCCATATAAATACAATTATGTTCATTGTAGTTTTTAAGGGAAATCATTAAAAAAATCAGAAAATTCACTCTGCTAATTCTCACTAAATATGGCAAAACAAGGATAACGACTTCCTGGAAAGAAAAACCCTATAATAGGTGTTTTCAAATCACAAAAAAAAAATTCAAATAGTTGACCTGTAAAGGATGTACTCCGTTTTCAAAATTTCAAAATTTCAAAATTTGCGTAGTTTTTAAGGGAATTCTACATGTATTCAGAGAATTACTAATAAAGTTGTCTGCACTTCATATTACATTTATTAGTTAATAACACTAAGTTGTCTCTAAAGAATGATGTCAAAACAATATTTTAGGTATGGTATGTGTCATCAAGCTATCATTTCATAATTATCAAAGTATCATTAAAATAATTTTACGAAGAGAATAGATGTGGAACTAAAGTGAAACTGTTGCTTTTCCGGCGAAGTCTGTGGTCATCATGGTCTATATTCTAAAGTTGTGAATTTTTTAGTGAAATTTTTATACTATACAGGAGAGTAATAATAAAAATAAGAATAATTTTTTAGCTATTTTCATGCTCACAGCTATATTTAAAAAAAAAAAAAAAAAAAGTCACCTTGATTTTTTTGTGAGCATGAAAATAGCAGTACTAAAAAAATATTCCTATTTCATTTTTACTCTCCTGTATAATATAGAAAGATTATTTTTTTTGTGCGTATATATAAGAATGAGATAAGTAAATTGACAATGAGAATTCAATATATCCAAGAATATCGTTATTTTTGATAAAACACTGAAATTAAGGGAGTGCTTTAAAATAGGTTGTACTGACTTTAAAATTAGTTTATTAAATTTAAAGAGATTTTCGTAATTTCGTACACGGAAAGTAATTATTACTTCACTTATAATATTCTTTATTTATTTGTGTATGTTCAATGGTAAAAGTTTTTTCTAAACCTTTCAAAGTGGGCCGAGGACGTCATTGTACACCAACAGAATGCTACATTATTTTAGAAGCATAGAGAGGGTAAATCTTACTCATATATGCAAAATACTTTTGGATGTTCAGCAAAGATGATTTCAAATGCCATAAATTATAAATCAAAAGTTGAAAAACGAGGTGGAAAACGTAAGACTAACCTTAACAAACCGACTGAAACCACTGAGGATTTAACTAATGTAGAAAAATGTTTCATTGGTCAGTCCTTGGATGTAGGATTCGTTGAGATTTTTAGAAAGATGACTTTGAAGATTATAGAAGGCTAAAACTACATCGCAGTATATTTGTGGATCATGCCAAGTTCAAGAATATTGAACTAAATGATTTAAAATCATTTTAAAGCAAACTTGTAGACCATAATGGTGCCCTTTCTCAATTAATTCCACTGATTGCCGAGTATGTGAAACTGGTGAAGATATTGCTATGTACGCCTGTCACCTCCTGTACGTGTTAGCGCTCTTTTTCTTGTTGAACACTTATTTGCGTTCTACTATGTCTTAAGAGCGATTGAATTATCTAGCTCTTTTAAATTGCCATTGCGATATTGCTTAAACTCTTGATCTTATCATTTGATCGATGAGTTTATAATGCATGTTTCCATACTTATGAACACATTTTACTTGAGAAAATAAATTACATTTTTATGCTCATTGAAAAGATTTGTTATTGCTTATTATAGAGTTTCAACATCTACCAATTAGTTTAAGCCCAATCCGGAAAAATTAAAACTCTACGCCTATGCTTGTTAGGGATCGGGCATTTTTGATGTAAAAAAATAAACAGTCTACCTGGGGTATTATAATTTATAAACAGTCTACCAGGGTATTATAATTTATAAACGATTTTCACTTTATATTTAGAAGACATTAATTAACGGATTCAAACCTCAGATGTCGATCAGTTTCGTAATATACAGTGGGGTGCAGAATTATAACCTCACCTGTATAGAAACCTTAAAATTATCTTTCAAAGTTTATTCATCAAATTCTATTTGTTGATCATTTTTTGAAATAAACAAAATAATTTACACGAATCTATTTATATTTTAATTGACTCAAATTATAAAACCGTTTAAAATCGTGATGCACAATTATAACCTTGTTATCTAAATTGAATCAAAAGCCATCAAAAATAGCAGTAAATTCTTAAGCATATTGAAGACGTTTGAAGCATATAAACGCATCAAACGTCTTCAATGGCCCAAGGACAACATGACTTGGGAAAAAGAATGACAAAAAATTGTATGGTCCGATGAAAAAAATTCAATCTTGATGGTTCAGATGGCTTCAATTAATACTGACATGACATTAGAAAAGAGAAAATATTTTCAAAAAGAAGGGCTATGGGAGGCAGAGGAGCAACGATTTAGGGCGCGTTCAGTTATTTTGAAAAAAACTTCGATTTGCTTTATTACTACTATATTAAATGCTGAAGGATATAGAAATTTGTTGAATGGTCATTTAAATGATATTTCGCAAAAATTTGGTAACACCAATTTTATTTTCCAGCAAGATAATACTCCAATTCATAGAGCAAAGTCAAATATCTCATGGTTTACCAGCAAGAAAATTTAATTATTAGAATGGTCAGCGCTCTCACCTGATTTAAATCCCATCGAAAATGTATAGGGCATCTTAGCAAGATGTGTTTATGCAGAAGGGAAACAATATTCGAATGTCGATGAATTGAAAAAGGCAATTGTACATGTTTGGAAGAACATATCTCTTGCAGATCTTAGAAAACATTTGGAAAGTATGCCAAATCGAATATTTAAAGTTATTCAGAATGGCGACAATAAAACAAAGTAATAAATTCAAATTGCAATACAAAACATTATGGAATTTTGTAGAATAAAATTGAAATGAGGTTATAATTTTGCACCATCATTTTTCTAAAATTTTCAAGTCAATTAACAAAATGAAACCAGACTCTATTACAAATGAAATATTAATCAAGGAAGATATTAAGTAATTAAATAATTTAAAAATATTTATTTAATTTTTTGTGAGATCTTGAACTTTGGGTGAGCATATAAATTTGCGCCTCACTGTATATAAGGAATCCGTTTTAAAAAGTGGTGGTCAATCTATTCCCTGGTATAATATGTTTAGAATTTCATAATATTTTAAAATTAAAATTTAGCAATTCCAACTTTCAGGAGTACTTGCGAGATCTAATTTGGGGTCGTGTAACGATGTTTTATTAAAATTAACTTTAATATTTATTTCAAAAAATCATCTTATTATGTTTATAAGAACATCTTGTACCTCTAGTAACGTGAAAAAATATATTTCAAATATATAAAATATTAGCGAATTTTCTACTGGCAAACCGTTTTCTTAATTTAAGATTATAACATTTAATAAAACTTTTTTTTAAAAAAAAAAATTTTATTTAATAAAAAAAAGAAAAAAAAAAAAGAAATGACACACGCAACAATCAACTTTTTTGTAAGTAATAAATTTGAAATTCGTAGTTTCAATATTTGCTTGAAACTTTTTATAAGCATTTTTTAAATAATTTTTTTTTGTTATAAACATTCTTTTTGGACTTATAATTTAATTAAAAAGTTGAATATGAAAAAACTGATTACAGTCGATTCAGTCCGTGATCTATACACTTTGTTTAATAAATTAAAGATAATCAGATAAAACTCTGACTTTCTATGCTAAAACCAATGCATTAAATTTAGATGTAAAAAATTGTTTCAAACAGTTAAAAATAAAATAGCTATTACAACAATACAAAACAATAATAGGAATTCCTATAATAGTAATAATAGGTATCCCTATAATTTCCTAATACAAATATAATTTCCTAATACAAAACCTATAATTTCCTAATACAAAACAATAATAGGAATTCCTATAATAGTAATAATAGGTATCCCTATAATTTCCTAATTATTGTCTAACTTCTTTACACTTCTTTTCACCATTATTTTGCTAACATAATGAATGAACGTCCCATGAACTTTAATACTTAAAGTTTCATTTCAAAACTTTAAGTTTTATTTACAGACTCAAGGCCTTTCCCAAAAAAAAATTAATAAGGATACAGTAAATAAAATAAAGAGAATAAGATAATTACAATGTAAAAAATATAAGTAAAAGTAATAAATAAAAGTATCATAAGTATAACTCTGCTCTCCATTTATTTATGAATGGAGATTGCAAGAACCTGTATGAGTTTACAAAAGATTTTGTGATGAAGTTCTCAATAAGTTCTCATCCATTAGTGTATGGCCACCATGCCTTAAAAATACTTTGCTTACACTGTTCCAAAGTTTGTTTGCTTAGAATCAGTCGAAGTACATTACTATATGCAACATGTAGACGATTTCAGCATGCATATTATTAAAGATCAGATGTCCCAGGTATTTATAATGATTATTGTACACAAGAACCATGTTCACAACACTCCCTTGTGGCCTGATGCCGCAAGGGAGTGTTGCTACATCAACTGAGAGTTGGCATGAGGCAGGAACCTTTTTTTCATTATTGTTTGTTTCTGAAAATTTTGTATAAATTAATGTAACAAAAATAGGGTAACAATTTGTTACATAAATATGCTATAAATTATAGCGTATTTATATAAGAAATATGTATTTTACTGTTATAATAATAATTTGACTTAATTGATTGCACTGTTATCAAAAATAAATTATTTTTTGCAAAGGTACCATTTTGTTCCAATCAAGGCAACCAAGCTGGTTTTCTAAATTGTAACACTTTGATTCTTTAATTGGAATTGGTTTCATTTCAAAAAATACCCAGGAAATCAACAAAAATCAATTAAAAAATTATTTTTATTTTACAGTGACAATTTAAAAAGTTCATTCAAAACTTGTATTTTTATTTTATTGATTAAAAAATAATAAGTACTATAAATGTATTATTTTTGAGGTTTATGGTTGTTACCAGGGGTGCAGAGTTGTAAAAAAAATTCAGACTTCGACTCCAATTGTTGAAATTTTCAGAGTACAACTGCAAATCTGACTCCGACTCCAAAGCAAATTTTTTGAAAAATTCTTTGAAGGTTAAATATTTTGTGCATGCACATGCAATACCGAGAAGTTTTACTATTGGAGTCAAAGTCCCAATTTTGTTTAGCAGCTCTGACTCCGACTCCACTAAAAATGTTGCAACTCTGACTCCACAACTCCGACTCTACAGCTCTAGTTGTTACTATGTATTTAAATTGTGCCTGAAGTATTTCTTTGATCCTTTGATTTGTTTAAATTTTTGTTTTTATTTGCATTTTAAATCCCACCACACTAAACACAAAAAACCGTATAATCTATATCAGTATAGGTTACTAAGTGCAATCAATATAGTGGGAACACCAAGTTAGATCACTGTAAAAAAGCAAAAAAGCTTTAAAACAATGGTGCATGTGCATTTTTTGAGGGATAACTTTTAAAATTTGTTGAAACATAGAAAATAAGACATTTAATAGTAAAATAGAAAGTATAGTCATAATCCATTTTTTCTCCAACTCCAAAGCAAAATTTTTGAAAAATTCTTTGAATTCTTTCGAAAATATTACGCAATAAGATAATAATTTTATGAAACGTCCTTTGAGGTTTAGTATGAACATGAGGTTAATTGAATGTTTTGTACATGCACGTGCAATACCTAGAAGTTTTACTATTGGAGTCAGAGTCGCGATTTTGTTAAGCGACTCCGACTCCGCTAAAAATGTCGCGACTCCGACTCCGCTAAAAATGTCGTGACTCTGTAACTCCGACTCCGACTCCACAGCCCTGCTTATATGATGGCTGACAACTGCTGGTCATTGAAAAGAGATGTTCAGGTCATTAAACATATTAAAAAAAAAAAAACAATGTTGTAAGGTAGGGAGTCAGGTTCGCCATGCCTCCCCTCCTTATGGAGCTACCCCTTGAAATGTATGGTATAAACTTATTAAAATCTCATTTATTGTAAAAATCAGATGTCCAATGAAAAAAAGGTATTGTTTTTGACTTCAGCATTTTTAAATTATATAAAATTAAATCTTAAATTGTAATAGGCAAAAAAAAAATTATTTTGTAAAGTAGTTGAAACACTTGTATAAAGAACAACAACAATTTTAATTTTTATAAGTTTTTCTACTCTAAAATAAACAAAGCAAATAATAAAAACACAACATTCTCTGCAGCCATAATATAAACAGAACATAATATAAACAAAGTTCTTCATGTATCTTCTTCTATAAGCTGTAATGGTCGTTGACTTACTTTTGAGAAACTATGTGTGTCTTTTCCAGGTGTTATTGATAACAATGGATCGATCAGACAAGAATCATTTACAAGATTTTCTTCTAGTGGAGGTTGATAAGAGAGTTTTCAGGAATGGTATTGGTAAGTCCATATTTCTCAGATGTTATCAGTTTATAAGGGTAAGAAGGTTTATTAAAAGCAATCTCTGGTGAAGATTCAATATGGTTTGTTTGGTCAATGATCTGAGCAGAACTTGTTGGAGCTAAGTGTCTTAATGAAACTGTGGTATCTCTTTCATCTGGATACCTTATGTGAGCATATTGAGGATTAGCATCTATGAGTTGAACTTTGTCTACCAGTGGTTCATACTTATTATTACGTAAATGTCTTTTCATTAGTATTGGTCAGGATGACTTAACCATGAAGGTACAGTGCATCCAGTGGCTGTTTTAGGAAGGTGCTTAAACATTCTTTCATGAGGTGTCTCCATTGTTTTAGTATTTATTAAGAATCTTATAAAATGGAGAGCATCTAGCAATACTCTTTTTCCAACCTTTGATGAGTAAATTGTGTTGTCTAGAAGTCTCATATGCTGTAGTATGACTTGTTGCAATACCTTTCTCTAGTAAGTATTCTAGTAAGTAATTCTTTACTGATGAAGGCTAAACCTCTATTGGAGTGAATATAACTTGGCAAACCAAAAATCGAGAATTCTTGTGACAAACATTTAATTACAGTCTGAGATGAAATTTTAGGGTATGAGATTGCAAAGGGAAAATGAGAATAATCATCAATTATGGTTAAAAAATACTCTTTATTAGTTTTCAAAGGAAGAGGTCCTTTAAAATCTAAGTTCAAACGTTCCAGTGATTGTGTCTCCTTTATCAAATTAGATTTTAGTGGTTTGTAGTATTTAGGCATTCACAACATAGTTTGCACTGATTAGTTATTGGTTTAACATCATCAATTGAGAAAGGTAAATTACAATTTTTAATAAAAGCATAAAATCTAGTTACTCCAGGATAACTGAGTAATTGATGAAGCTGAATTAAGTTGTAAGTGTTTATTGCTGAGCAATGTATTCTAGAAAATGTGTCAGCTGGAATATTTAGTTTCCCTTCCCTGTAAACTTCCCTGTTCATGTTTTTTATGTATGTTTGTGTTCTGTCTGAACCTCTGACGTTGTGTTGACTCACCCATAAGTTGATTTATGTTTGTTTGTGTTCTGTTTATTCTCTGATGCAGCGGGAGCTTAGTAACTAGCTACTTACTCCAACTACAAAACCTACACTCACTTTAGACTCCTGTATTTTGTTGGATGCAGTGTTTTTCCTATGCACTTCTAAAATGTCATGCCTGGTTTTCTCAAAGTACTGTTGCGGGAAGTAACTCCTTTTAACTACTCCAGGTCAGGTCAGGATAATCAAGATCAATCTTGCTACTGGTATCACGCAACTCAGTACCACCTGCCACAAGCCCTGCTGCCTTGCAGAGTGTGCTCTTCTTAGGCGAAGGCTAGGAGAAATAAACTCAAGCTAAACATCCCCTGCCTTGGGGCTCTTGGTTGAGTAAAGGCTAGAGATGGTGTCTCGATAAAAATACTCATCTTGGGCAGATGTTAACTGCATCCAGCTACTGTCTTGTAGAAGGCCTCCTAGGCAAAGACTTTAGGGGTAAGCAGAAAAATTCTGCTAACCAGCCTCGAACCTCTTCTTTATCTATTAGGCTGGCGTAAATGTAACCTGTGTTACATTGTTTCCTGCCTAGGATGATGAATGCTGGATCTCCTTAACTCTACTCATAGAATTTTGCTTATGCCTCCTTGATAATGGCTATCCAACTCTTCCTTTTATCTCCATATGAGGGTACAGCTAGTAAGGTTACCTAAACTCTGTGGTAGCTCTCAAAGAGGCGGATTCCATCAACAGCTGCAAAATATCAGAGTATTAACAGTGCCATGTTGCGCATGGATGGTGTCCCTGTTAATGCTTTTGGTGTGCATTGTCAAGGCCACATAAGGAGCCCTATGTCATGGCTTAAGGTTAATTAACAGGACTGAGACAACTGCATAGCTCATTGATTAGGAGGCTGTGCTCTATCTATGAATGAGTCAAGTTCTCATTAAACCCAAATCATGACCAAAGTAACCAAAAATTTTAAACCTAAAAAACCATCCCCAGCACCTAAATGTTTTAATATATCTTTTACAAATATTCATGGTCTGCGAAGCAACTTTCCGTCAGTTGAGTCTTACCTCCTGCAAAATTCACCAGACTTGCTTGCACTCTGTGAAACAAATTTAAATTCTGCAATTCCTTCTTCAGATGTCAGTGTTGATGGGTACTATCCTTTGATTCGTAAAGACTCCAATAGTCACATGCTAGGTTTAGGGGTATACATACGCATTAATTCCCCTATTTGTTGTGAAATCAGGTTCGAATCCTTTGACCATTCTTTTATGTGCTTTCGCCTAGCACCTCTTCACTCTATCACCTTTCTCTTTGTTCTTTTTTGTTCTCTTTCTTCCCATGATTTCACTCTTTTAGATGTTATCTCTGATCAAATTGACCATGCCCTCTCTCTTTACCCCTCTGCCAATATTGTTGCTGTTGGTGATTTTAATGCCCATCATACTAAATGGCTTGGCTCTAACACCACTGATCCTGCTTGCACTAAAGCCTTTAACTTCTGCATTTCTCAATCTCTTACTCAGATAGTTAACTTTGTGACTCATTTTCCTGACAACCCTAATCATTTACCTTCACTCCTTGACATATGTCTTGTCTCTGACCCTAGCTTATGTTCAGTTTCTCGTACTTCTTTTTTGGGCTCACCTTATCATCGCACCACCTACTACTACCCTAAAGCTGACTGGGATTCTTTTCGTGATTTTCTTTGTGATGGTCCTTGGGCTGATGTTTTTTCTCTCTCAGCTGATAAATGCGCCTCCTACATAACCTCCTGGATTCAGGCTGGAATGGAAACTTTTATTCCTTCTTGTCGGTTTCAAGTCAAGCCTCATTCTACTCCATGGTTTTCTCCTTCTTGTGCGGCTGCTATATCCAATCGTAATCATTTTTTTCATTTTTTTCAAAAGAATAACTCTCTTGAGAACAAACGGCTATTTATTATTAAAAAGGTGCTTTCTGATGCTAAACTCCATTATTCTCAGTTCACTAAATCTTGCATCTTATCACAGAAGTTAGGCTCTAAAGACTTTTAGAAAATCTTCAACAGCATTATTAACAAGAGTAGATCTAACATTCCATCTCTCATTCATGGGACTGATCTTATTACCTCTCCCAAGGATAAGGCAGAACTATTTGCAAAAAACTTTTCTTCTAATTCCACTCTTGAATCTTATGGACATTCTCTTCCTTCCATTCCAGTCAAACAGGTTGACCCATTGTTAGACATTCAAATCATTCTGGCTTCTGTTGTAAAAGTCATATCTCAATTAAACTTGTCTACAGCTTGTGGTCCAGACAACATTCCTGTCACAGTCTTGCAGAATTGTTCCTCAGAACTTTCTTCAATTCTCTCTAATCTATTTAACAAGTGTTTGACTGAGTCTTGTTTTCCTGCTTGTTGGAAAATGGTATCTGTGGTTCCAATATTCAAAAACTCTAGAGAAAATTCTGATCCCTCCAATTATCGTCCGATCAGTCTTCTTTCTGTTATTAGCAAGGTCTTTGAGTCTTTGATCAACAAATTCCTCACATCTCATCTTGAGTCAAATAAACTACTGTCAGACAATCAATACAGTTTTTTTATCCTCTCGCTCTACGGCTGACTTGCTAACTGCTGTAACTGTAAGATTTTATCGTGCATTAGATAGAGGCGGTGAGGCTAGGGCTATTGCTCTCGACATATCTAAAGCTTTCGACAAAGTTTGGCATGCTGGTCTTCTCAATAAGCTTGCTTCATATGGTGTTTCTGGGAAAGTTTTTGAGATTATCAAATCATTTCTTTCTAACCGGTTTATTAAAGTCATCCTTGAAGGCCAACACTCTTCTTTATTTCCAGTAACTTCTTGGGTTCCGCAAGGTTCCATCCTGGGCCGTGTTTTGTTTCTTATCTACATAAACAATCTTCCTGACAACCTTTCATCTAAAGTAGCTCTTTTTGCTGATGACTCAACTTTATACTCCTGTCTTGACAAAAAGTCTTCTAACAAAACCCAGTTGTTTACTGCAAACAGCTACCGTAATATGGTCAACATTCCTATATTAATGAATGGCAATCCTCTTACTGAGTCCTCCTCTTTACGTCTTCTTGGATTATCGCTTACTACTGACCTTTCATGGAAACCATATATACAATCAATACAATTGCTAAATTAGCTTCTGCTAAGGTTGCTTCTCTTTATCGTGCTCGCCATTTCCTTACTTCTGATTCTATTCTCTACCTCTACAAATCTCTTATTCGTCCCTGTATGGAATACTGTTGTCATATTTGGGCTGGTTCTTTTAACAATTCACTTTCTCTTCTTGACAAGGTCCAAAAACGCATTGTAAATGTAGTTGGACCTGGACTATCTGCTAAGCTTGAGCCTCTTTCCCATCTTTGTAAAGTTGCATCTCTTTCTCTTTTCTACAAATACTATCATGGTCACTGCTCAAAGGAGTTTTCATCTCTAGTTCCATCAACTAAAATTCATTCTCGTTTTACTCGTCATTCAGCTAAGTCTCATTCATTTACTGTATCTGTCCCTGCATGCTCTAAAAACTTTTATTCATCTAGTTTTTTTCCAATCCTTCCTTCAATCCTTTGGAACTCTCTCCCATCTTCATGTTTTCCTGACTCATACAACCTTCAACTTTTCAAGTCTTCTGTCAACTGTTTCCTTGCTCTATAACTCTGTTCTTTTTTTTCCTAGTAACTCCCAACTTAATAGTGGTTGCTTGCAGCCTTGTTGGAAGTGAATGCAAATAAAAAAAAAAAAAAAAAAAAAACAATGTCATAATTATAGCAAGATAGTTCAATTTTCCATCAATAAATTTTATCATTTTTAATCTTTGATTTATGTTGCTTTTTGAAAATATAGGACACAGGTTACTGATCAGTAATAAGTCTAAAATGGCGTCCAGTAAGGTAGTGTTTCCGATCTCTGGCTGTTTCTATTATGGTGCAAGCTTTTTTCCCAATAGAGGGATGTTTGAGCTCAGGTTTTTGAAGTAATCTTGAAAAGAAAGCAACAGGGCGACCATTTTGATTAAAAACTACAGCTATAGTAATGTCAGATGCATCGGTTTCTAGTTCAAACAGAACATTTTCATCCACACAATCTGTCACAGCATTTGCAATGTCTTGTTTAAGTTGATTGAAATCATTTGCACACTGATAATCTAATTGGTACTTGGTGTTTCTGGTAAGAGAAGCTATCTTGTCGGAAAAGTTTGGAATCCATTTAGAGTAGTATGAGAATAGTCCGATGATGCGCTTCATGGATTTAGCATCTCTTTCATAGGCTAACGAAGGAGACATCTCTTTCATAGGTTAAAGATGACTGGGATCCGGTTTGAGTTTTCCTTCTTCTATAAGATAACCAAGAATGCAAATTTTATCTTGAGAGAAGCTACATTTATCATGACTATATATGTAAGATTTATATTTTCAGCTGACTTAAGAGATTTTTCCAGATTACTATCACGCTCCTCTTGGGTTTTACCACATTTTGTTACATTATCTAGATAAGCAAAAGTATCTAAAAGTCTTTTTTTTTCTATAAATTTGTTTATGGTACGTTGAAAACAAGCAACACCATTTTGAATTCCAAATGGCATTCGCTTAAATTGGAACAACCTTCCATTTGCTTCAAAAGCTGTATATTTTCTATCATTTTTGGTAATTGGGATTTGGTGGTAGGCTGATTTTACTAAATATTTTGTATTGAGCAATTTTGTTTACTAGGTCATCAATCCTTGGTAATGGGTAAGCGTCTAGTTGAGTATACTTATTTATTGTTTGACTGTAGTCAATAACTAATCTTTTTTTAGAGCGTTCTTCTTTAGTTAGGACTACCTGAGCTCTCCAGGGAGAATTTGCATGTTCAACAATGCCCTCTTTAAGCATACGTTGTACTTCCATTTCAATGAATGACTGATCTTCCTTGCTACAATGACGAGATTTTGAAGCTATTGGTTTACAGTTAGGTGATAAATTGTCAAATAAACTAGGTGGAGATACGTTCAACTTTGACAAACCACAAATTAATGGTGGGGGTCTTTTTTCTTCAAATTTAAGGGTTACAGCTTTGTATTGTTTTTGAAAATCAAGACCCAGAATAACATCCATGCATAACTCATTTAAGATGTTCAGTTTCACTAGTTTATAATGCTCATTTTTTATTAAAATATTAACAAAAACTACTCCACAAATTGTATTAGATAAAGAAAATGAAGCCATAGATACCTGTTTTTGGTTGTGTCTATGTACTGTTAGGTTTAGTTTTTGTACCAATCGAGGGTGAATAAAACTATTAGTGCTACCACTATCAATGAGAGCCTTTACAAATGAACCATTAACCAACATACCAATTGTTGATTTATTCAAAGCTGAATTGGAAGCAGAAATGTTCTTTAAATTAGTTTTATGTTCAGGGTAGTCTAGTCAAGTAAGTGAAGGATTGTATGAGTTCAAAGGTTGATCAAGAAGATTCATTCCTGCTGTTGTAAGTTTAGAAGATTTAATTGGCAAAATGACCAACTTTTTCACATTTAAAATAAGTTGTTGTGCATATAACAAGTTGATGTGTTGTGCATAAACCTCATTTGATGGTTTGATGTACACAGATTGTAAAGCTTGTATTGCTGCTTCATAATTTAGACATTCACTTATTAATTCATAAACATCGGGCACAATAAAATTAGTCAGGATTTTTAACTTATTGAGTTCTTGAGTGAGTTCATCAAGATAATACTCAAATGTTCTGAGCCAATGTTTAAATAATTTTGTTGCAGAAGGTGAGTTTGGTAATGTATCCAAGTGAGAAGATCTTAGGGCTCTATCCATATTTAATATCCATATTTAGAAGGTCTTAGGGCTCTATCTTGTATAAAGAACAACAGCAATTTTAATTCTTAAAAGTTTTTCTGTCTAAAATAAACAAATTAAATTTACAAAACACAACAGTAGCGTAATATTTTTCAACAATTTTGATCATAAATGAACTCTTTTTGATCTCCTTATTCTTTTTTTTTTCTTCTCTTTTTTTTATTTTTAATCCAAAAATGTTTTTGCACTTTGACATTTTTGATATCTCATCATAAAGCATTTCAATAATATTTTTTTGTAAATTATTTGATCCACATATATTGTTTATAGCTTCAGCAAATCCTTCACATTTAAATACAAAAAATGTCTATCAAAGGCATTTATCTCTGTATGTATCAACATACTGGCTACTAAATTTTTTTAGCAAGATTGTTTTTGTGAAATTGCTTTCATCCTTTTCTCATGATAAATTTTTTTTTTTAACTTCAAAATAATGTCTGTTGCATTTGTTTGACTTTTTCCACAACTAATAATTTTTGTTAAGTTATATAGCTATCCGTAAACAAACCAGATATAAAACTCACCTGTTTTACTTTAAAAAAAGCAATTTTTTAAAGTAAAACAGGTGAGTTTTATATCTGTTTGTTTATGGATAGAAAAAAACTTTTTTTAAAAAAGTTTTTTTACTATCCATTAACATTAAACATAAAGGTTTTTTTTCTATCCATGAAGAAAAAAACTTTTTCTTTTCTAAAAAAGCCGTGTGGATTAAGATAAAAAAAAGCAAGCAAATGCTTATATAAATACGTTATAGTATATATATATATATATATATATATATATATATATATATATATATATATATATATATATATATATATATATATATACATATATATATATATATACACATATATATATATATATATATATATACATACATATATATATATATATATACATATATATATATATATATATATATATATATATATATATATATACATATATATATATATATATATATATATATATATATATATATATATATATATATATATATATATATATATATATATATATATATATATATATATATATATATATAAATTAGTATAAAATCACTTATCAAACTTTTTTCATTTTACACTGTTTCATCAATTAACCTTTATCAGAAAATCAGATTTTCTGATGTTTCTTAATTGATGAAACATTGTAAAATGAAATATATATATATATATATATATATATATATATATATATATATATATATATATATATATATATATATATATATATATATATATATATATATATATATATATAGATACATACATACATACATACATACATACATACATACATACATACATACATACATTCATACATACATAGAAATTATTATAAAATGATAAACATATCTTAATATTTTATAGCGTCTTGCCAAGCCAAACAGAAATCGGATTGGATTAAAACAATTTTGGAAATGTTTTTATGTTCCGATTGTAGTTGAACAGTCTGTATGTTAAATTTTATTAAATATTATTTGAGGGGTTATATTATCATACATTATTTTTATTGAGAAAATTGTTGTTTTATTATTACCAGTGTCAAATTTTGTTTTACTGTTACCAGTGTTTTAAATGAGCTTAAGAGATTTTATAAACTAAAATACAAAACATTTTACATATTGTAGAATATTTTGTAATGTGATTATGGTCAGGATTTTAATACATGAGGTATTTATTTTGCATTCCTTTGCTCATTAAAAACTTGTAACAAAACATTTTTATATAAAGAATTTTTTACTTTAAATTATTTTAAATATTTTAATGCTTTTTCTTATACATGTTCCTAACAACACAATTTTATTCTACTGTAATTAATAGTTTTTTGAATTTGATTATTATTTATATCGCCTAATGAAAAATAACTACAATGACCTAATGAAAAAATAACTACAATGAAGCTTAAATATGTATAAGCCATAAAAAAATAGTGATACAAACAAATTGTTTAACAAATCCTATGACACAAACAAATAGTTTAACAAATAGTTGACACAAACAAATTGTTTAACAAATCGTAAAATAAATAGAAAGAAAGTGGTAATTAGAAACCTGTTTGTCAATATACTACAGCGTATCCCTCCTCAAAATTCGAGGATGGTTTGCGTTTGCAAAGAAGCAAATATTATCCCTAATTTAACTAATGACAGTTGTTTTGGTAAATCTTTTTTGGCTAAAGAAACTTCATTTTTTTATGAAAATTGCTAATATAAATGAAAAATTGTGCAGTTTTTAATAAAATAATCAGTGTTGATATTTAATATATATTTTGTAAAACTAACTTTAAAAAAAGTTAATCTAATTTTTATTAAGTGAATTACATTGAAATTTTTATTCACTCTCAGACTCAGAATATTTAGCAGAGTTTTTAAACTTTTTGAATCAAATCAAATCAAATTTATTCTGAGTAAAATCTAATATCAAGGATATTTCAAAATAGTAATGATACTAATCTCAAGTAAATACCTATCAAATTTAATTATAATAAATAATAATAAAAAAGAAAAGTAAAAATCAGATAAAAGGTGATAATTATAAGAAACGGAAGAAATAATAGTAACTGTAAAAGTTATATAACGATGTTACTCACAAAAATAATAACAACAACAATAATATAAATAATAACTATAAATTAAAATAATTTCAATAATAATAACAAGTTAATGATAATAATAGTAATAATATAAAAATAATATTAGTAATAACTGATATTATAATAATATAAAGTAAATACAAATTAAATTTAAAGATATTAATAATAATAAAATATGAATGATAGCAGTAATTATTAGGAATATATTTATATAATGATATAAAACAATAATAAAAAGGAACAACACTAGTATTTATCAAAATTTAACAATAATAATAGTAATAATAATAAAAGTCATTGTTACAAAAAATGTATTACATATATAAGTATTTATATGTATACGCACACATAAGCACATAAATACACATAGAAATATATACACATACACACATACATACACACATATACACTAACACATTTATATATATATATATATATATATATATATATATATATATATATATATATATATATACACACACACACACATATACACATACATACATATATATACACACATACATATATATAGATACATACATATATACATATACACACATACACATATACACACATATACATATGCACACACACAAATATATGCATATACACACATATATATACACACAAAAACAAACATATACACATATATATACACACACACACATATATATATATATATATATATATATATATATATACATACATATATATATATATATATATATATATATATATATATATACATACACACATACATACACACACATACACATATATACATATACACATGTACATATATACACATATACACATATACATACATTCATATACACACACATACACATATACATATAAACACACATATACATACAACATACATACCCATATACACATGCATAAATACATACACACATATATACATATATACATACACACATACACACGCACTCACATACATATATACAAATAGACACATAAATACATACATATGTACACACAAATATACACACGCATATACATACATACACATATAAATACACACATATAAAATAATGTTGTAATAATATTTATATCACGTATAACAATACCAAAAGCAATAATAAGTTGTTTAATAGAGTTTAGTGACTTAAGGTGAAGAGGTAATTTGTTCTAAGATTTTACTCATCGATTTGTGATTGATTTATGACCGTACCTAACCGAAGAATGATTTGGAAAGATAATTTAAGGTTATTACTAGATTGAAGATAATAACGAGAACATTTGATAGTGGTAAAGAAATTACAAAATGAGGGAAGAAGGTTTACTTGCTTGCTATTCCAGACAAATAGAAAATTTAATAAATGAGCGAGATCACACAATTTCAGAATTTTGGATAGAAAGTATAGGATATTAGAATTAGAACGATATTGTTGAAAGTATATTATTTTTAATGCCTTGTTTTGCAGATTAGATATTCTTAAAATAGCTTTTGTCTGGTTTTGTCCCCAAACCTGACAAGCATATCGTAAATGTGATCCAAAAATAGCATGGTATATGTTGAGCAGAGTTTCATGGTTGACATAATGTCGACCTTTGGATAATATCCCATTTGATCTAGATAGTTTTACTGCTAAGTCTTTAAGGTGAGAGGAAAAGGATAGATTTAAGTCAATTTTCCAAAATATTGAAGAATACAAAATCTTTCTTGATCACTTTATAAAATTGTCTTCATAAAAGATGATTATAATAAAACATGATGAATATAATGTGCAGTTAGTATAGCTCTCAGTTTTTAGTTGTTTCTTTTAAACATTGTGGATGCATCAAAGGAAAAATGCTTTTTTCATTGGCAATATAGGGACAAAATGCTTATTGAAAATAGACGCGACTCTGAGGAGATGTTTATTACTTAATCACTACACTAATTATGTTTACACATTAGCATTAATGTTTTTTTTTTTCCATTATTAGTCCTTTCATTGTCGTTAGCATATTTTTAATTTGTTGAATAGTTTTTTGTTTTACAAATTTTTGAATGGTTATGTATTTCTTGTATATTTTAGTTCATATTGGTATTTATAAAACAATTTTTTTTATTTTTTTATTTTTATATATATATATATTTTTTATTATTATTTGTTATTATTTGTTTTTAATTTTTTTTAATTTTTTATATTGTTATTATGGTTGTGTACTGTTTTGGTTGTATAGCTTGTCTTATTTATTTTCAAATATTCCTCTATTAATCTTTATTTTTGTCTTGACAACTGTCAAAATATGCTTTGTCTAATAAATAATTCTCCTTTATTCTAATGTACTTCATTTCTTCCCTCAGGCGTTCACTGCTCGTGTGTGACCATTCGGCGAATTTTATATGCCAAAGTTTTTAAATAATAAAACATGATGAATATAATGTGCAGTTAGTATAGCTCTCAGTTTTTAGTTGTTTCTTTTAAACATTGTGGATGCATCAAAGGAAAAATGCTTTTTTTGTTGGCAATAGTAAAATAATTTCAAAATTGGCTTTTATCCACTGCTAGCCAATTTTGTTTCTTGTATGAACATGCATAAGTTTTGAAACTGAACAAGCAACTTAAAATCATCAATTTCAATATTTTTATTAGCAAAATATTCAACACATGGTTCAACTTTATCCCAGCTCATGTTTGAATTTAATCTTAACTTTTATCCAATCAAAATTTTAAAACTCAGTAAAAGTTCAAGTTCAATTGTTCAGGCAGAAGATGGGTTGTACATTAACAACACATCTTTCATAATAAATCACACTCTTGGTCTGAGCCAACGATCTCCAAGTTATATTAAAAATTAAATTTAACATGCTGTGCTTTATGAATGATCCTTTTCACAAAAAACCTTTTGGTTGAGTTTTAAATAAAAATCCTGACATTTGTGGCTGATTGAGGAAATTTCCTAAGGCAGATTTTTTAATACAAGGCAGATCAAATTGGGGGTAAAAAGGACATATGGTAACCCTAATTATGTGAAAATTGACTCTTTTTTTTTCAATAATCTAAAAAAGTAAAAAAACAAATCTTTGTGGAGGTTGTTGAGGTGGATTTGCTGGAAATTATGTAATGTTATACTATGCTTCCAAAAAAATTTGTTGTATTTTTTTTTATATAATTAAAATCCTAAAAATCTGTTAAAAGTTTGAAGCTTAAAAAAAAGTACAACCACAAGTTTTCTTGTTTTTAGATGCTATATTTTTATTTTATATTTATACTTATATTTTGTTACAAATTTAATACTTTTTCTTTATTATGTTTCGTAAAAAATACATTTAAGAAAATGCATATGTCAAAGCAAGAAATTGGTATAAAAAACTAGTATATAAATTTTAAGGAAAAAAGTTCACCTTAGTTAAGTTTAACTTATAAAAAGTTCCATTATTAACATTAAGTTTCTCAAAATCATGTTTGATCATCATTTGCTCAAAAATATGAATGTAGCACAGCACTGAATTATTAGTTGAATGCACAGCATATGCACAGCACTGAATTATTAGTTGTTAAAAAAAAGACATCAGTTGCCGTAAAATGAAAAAGATATCAATGCAAAATAATGATCAGCAAGAAAAAAATGGACAAAGATGTGATTGTATCAGAATTTGCAAGGAAAATCGTGCATCATTGATGATGGATTTTATTTTACTGATATTACAATAATATTTTTTACTTATTTTGCTTACATCATCATCAATTTCAAAAATATTTGTTACTCAAGCAACGTTAAACAAACTCCTGGATGGGTAAAGTATAAAAAAACTGCAAAATTTTACTGAAAATCACTTGTCAAGTTTCTCATTTCTAATAAAAGGGTGTCAAAACCGACACCCTTGACATGATCTTGCTTTATGCTTTGTGTGGCTAAAGTTGATAACTTGCAAAATAAAAACTAGAATGTTGTTCAATAATAATTTTTTGAATATTCTAGAAGAAATGGTTTATGTAAAGAACTGACCGGTAAGAAATCTGAAACAACTTTGCTTTTGGATATATAAATTTTTTAAATTCAGTTTCGTAAGCTACACCTTTCTTTTTTTTTTTTTTTTAAGCAGAATGCTTTAATAAAAGAAGTATTTTTAAACAGTTTTGTAATTAAATTCTCAATTTATTTTAAACATTGTGTAATGTTGACACTTTAGGTTTAGTTAAAGAATAAAACCTTTAAAATAACATAAAAATAAAGAATAAAAACTTTTACTTCTCTAATTTTATATATTGTATTTTGAAAGCCAAGACCAAAACAATCAAGGCATAGGCCAAAATTTTCAAGACCAAGGCCAAAGCCTTAATTTTTGGCCTTAAGGGAAGGCTGAGACCAAGACCAAGGAATAAAAACTTTGGTCTTTCCTAAAACAGAAGTAAAAAACATTGTCAAATGTATATCATTAGTAAATAAATTTAAAGAGGAAATTTAGAATCATAATCTGACTTTTTTATTTTATGTTTCTAAGAACTTAATTAAATTTTTATTACTAAACTAAACAAGTTTTACTTACTAAATAAATTTTTATAAATAAAAAACAGTTACATTTTTATATTTGGTAAAAAACATCAATATTGAACTTCCAGTTAGGCAACATACTGCATTAGTGGTTAATGTTATGATAATTCAAGAGGTGATGTTTCTAATTTTGCTCTATCTTTTTCAATTGGATTTAGAGTTTTGGAGGAAGTTGTAAATAAAGGAAGAGAAATGATTATAAAATATACTGGTCACATAATCAAACATTTGACCTAATAAACTTGTTTAACTCTTTCAATCAATAGACAAATCAAGTTTTTGTTTATATGTGATAAATGAGGGAGGATAGAAAAGGATGGGGGAAGGGGAAGAAAAGTTATATTTATAAACACGAGGGTAGGAATTTTTATTTTTATTTCTATAGGTAAGTTTATATTTTCTAATTTTTATGACCTGAATGGTCTCATAAATTAGAAAATAATAAATAAAATTTATTTTTTGTTTTTAGTTTTGAGATACAGTTTCTCTGTTCACATCAAGTAAAATCAGGGATGTGGATTTCCAAAAGGATTCTGGCTTATTGGACACCAGAGACCAAGACAAAATAGAGAAAATATCTCTATTTTGTCTTGGTCTCTGGTGTCCAGAAGCTCTAAACATGTTGGTTGACTTATGATCTACAAAAAGAAAAATATTCATAAGATTTAATAACTTGGAGGTTATTGTTTTTAGGCCTAAAGTCCTTGCTGGCATTATACCTAAAGACTGCAGGTTCAAAAACTAAAAGTTTTTTTCCCATCAGTAATCCATAAGCTTTTTTAAATTTTTAGACCTCCTGGAGACTAAACTAGAAAGTAGTAGTAGAAAATTTTTCGAAAATTATTAAACATTAACTGCTGTGTTATTATGCATTTAAGAGTACCACCTTTTTTTTCCTTTCATTTTTCATAATTCCTGTTTTTTAAGAACAAATTTAAGTAAATTTGACAATGTTTTTTTTTTTTTTGTTTAAGAAAAGACCTTCTCCAATTCTTTGTAATAACTCTAACTAAACTATTCAGGAAAATATCTAAAAAAAAAAGTTTAGCTACATCACCATTTTTGTAAATAAACTCGCCTCAGTAAAATTGCCATAAAGGTCAAAATTACAGGTGTTATGTTTATTTGTTAAAAATTTTAAGTTGTTTAATTAGATTCCATGCAAACTGTACAGATTTTCAGCTTTCCATTGCACACAGAACAGAAACAATGACCAAAACCATTTTTCAAAATTGCAGATTTTTATTGGTTTAAGGCAAAATTTAAAGAAGCATGTCTTTGAAACTGTTTAGAATTAAATGTTCATAACTTATTAAAATCTTTAAGTGGTGTAAAAATCAGCAAAATCTGAGACTTAGGGTTGCATTATCTGGATGTTTTCACATAAAAATTGCCCTTTTCCCTTTATCACTTTAATATATATTTATGATACAGTTCTGTAAAATTTGTTTTTAATGGAATTCAGTGATAAGGCTATATATATATATTGATTTAGTTATATATTTGTACATTGTATATCAGGGTTCAAATTAACTAGCAAAGAAAACTAATTGTGATAAAAATATTCTTTGAACCTCCCCCCTCCTCCTGTTTGGCACCGGTTTGCAGTATGGGGTGGAGGGAGGGTTGCACATAAGTTTGTAGAGGAAAGGTTGCATAAGTTGAGTATATTAACAGTGCATTGTTTTTGCGCTGAAATATTATTTATATTTATTTTTGCAGATTATCGTAATTTAGTCCTTCCTCTTGAAGAATATAAATGAGTAGTTCATTAAAAAAATATCTTTATACCGAAAATTGTGTTATTTTCAACACACCCAATCATCTTTTCTTAGGAAACCAGTTTCCTAAGATAAGTTTTTTTGTGGAAATCAAAAGAACTCAAAATAAAAAAAATTATTAAAAAAAAATTAAATTAAATTGTATCTTTAAGGACTATACTAAAGTAAAAAGTAATTATCTCAACCATAAAAAAAAGAATAACTTTAAAAAAATGCGCTTTTCTTTATAAAAAAGCCACATCTCATCTTGGCCGTCTCAATACTGCAAAATTGTTTTGACAATATGAATATGCGGTAGTGGTGTAGTGGTAGAGCGCTCGCTTCATAAACGAGTGGTTCCGAGTTCGATCCCCACCACGTCCCTGGTAGTACCTCGCTCAACTCGTTTCTCCGCGCAGCGGCCTTGTTTGTCAAGGTTCGTGTTTCGGAGTTATAGAGTTGAGAGAGGGTTATAACCACAAATAAGTAGCCTCCTCGCCTGTAGTGGCCTTCTCGGCCTTGAGGAGGTGAATTAAAATAAAAAAAATAAAAAAATGAAGAGCTTGTGTTAATCTAAAACAACTTTGTGACTGTTTTTTTGCTGTTTTATACTTGGGATGTATCAGAATTCTGTTCCGGCCAGAATTCCATCTGGATTTTGTGACTTATTTCATGATTGGAATTAACATATTTCAGGCTGAAATGCTGGAATTTATTTTTCACCTTTTTTTTTTTTAACTTACAGTCTACGTCACATACACAGACTGTAAATTAAATCAAAAATCATTGACGAACAAGGCAATGAAGAGCTATAGGTAAATTATAGGTAAACCTATTAAAATTTCTTAACAAACACAATGTTTTTAATTATGTAAAGATTTCTGGATGTTTAGAAATATTGTGGTGCAAAAAGAGTTGCTATCCAGTTTTGGGCAACAAACAAGCTCTTTTTCATCAAAAATGTTACCTGCCTCTAAAATAGTCTCATTTTAAATGTTAATTAAATTTTAAATTATTACAAAGTATAGGATAACTAATACTGTAAATATTTTTATTTTAACCTAAATGTAAAAATAGAAAAAAAAGAAATTATTTTAAATATAAATATTATGCAGGTTAAAACTTTTAATAAATAAAATTATAAGAAACAAATAAAAACAACATATTAGATTTTAATGAAATCAGACTAATAAAGTAATAATTATATATATATATATATATATATATATATATATATATATATACATATATATATATATATATATATATATATATATATATATATATATATATATATATATATATATATATATATATATATATATATACATATATATATATATATATATATATATATATATATATATATATATATATATATATATATATATATATATATATATATATATATATATATATATATATAATAAAACATTAGATACCACATTTTTTGTAATATATTGCTTCTCGATCTATCGTGCTATTAAAAATTTAATTTTTTCATTCAAATTGTTTTTAAGTTGACATTTTCATTCAATTGTTTTGTTCTAATGGTTTTGTAATAAAAAGTGAGAGAAAAATTTTGTTTGATAAATTGAATTATATTTCCTTAAGTATATGCTTAAATTATTTTTTAAGTATATGCTTAAATTATTTCTTAAGTATATGCTTAAATTATTTCCTTAAGTATATGCTTAAATTATTTCTTAAGTATATGCTTAAATTATTTCTTAAGTATTTCTTAAGTATATGCTTAAATTATTTCTTAAGTATATGCTTAAATTATTTTTTGGAAAAAAATATCCCTGAACAGAAGTAAAACAATTTATTTTTTTTAATTCGAAATTTTTATCATTTAATTTTTGGTTTAATGTTTGCAATAATCACTGGTTTAGTGTTTGCAATAGAATATTTATACTTTAAAAACTATTTTCAAGAAACGAAAAATAATTAACTATTTAAAATATTTATGATTTAAATAAAACTTTCTTCTTGCACTATGCTATATATATGACCTTGCTACTTTTAGGAATGCTCCTCGCTATACCACTGGGTATTGCAGACGTCAACTGCAATTAAATTTAAAATTCTGTGTGCAAAAGGAAAAGGGAGATAAATCAAAAAATGCTGAAAATGAGTTATACATGGCATTCAAATAGTAATATTATTAAGTATCAAGGAAAAAAGTTAAAATTTTAGATTCATTATACAAGGCTTGAAATCATACTTTTCAAAAAGTTGCAATTGCACCAATTTTATATTTTTAATTTTTATATTGCTCTGCTGTAAAGTGACATTTCATGACTCATCTTAATTTTCCTTTTGAACACAGAATTATTGAGCGCTAAAATTTTTATAAATTTTTAATTTTTTTTTTTTAAATTTCTAATTTCAATTGCAAAATTGTTTAAATAAGAGAATTTCAGAAGACTAAAATTCTTTTGTTCAAATAGGTTTTTTTCTTAAAAAAAATCCTTAAAACAACTTGCGTATTTATAGAAAAAGTTTTATTCTAATATTGCTTCAAATAAAATGAAAATATAAAAAAAAATATGGTATCACGTTTTTTATATTCTATTCCAGATTTATTGTCAAAATTTTTAGATAAAAGTTTATGTGTTAACAGCATATAAAATATAAATAGAAACATTTGTATAACTAACTTTTGCGAGTCTTTGATTTAGTAAATTTAACAGTTGAGTATCTTAACTCTAGTAACTTGGCTGGTTGTTTTGATTTAGTTTATAGGTAAATTATGCTTGGACAGAAATGGCATGCGATTGCATGCTGCAACTGACCACGCTTATAATTTTTTTTCTTTACAGTATGACCACGGCTGTTTTAATGTTTTTACAATTTAAATGCAATAAAAATTGTTATGTTATAAATAAGTTTCAATTGTTGATCTTTTCTAAAGTTTTTATTTTATGCGAAGGTTTTAAATAAATCAAAAATTAATTTTAATGATTAGTTAAAATAAATGCATTTTATTTAAATTAAATATATTATATTTAAATTTTTTTTTGGTAGGCGTGTATTTTTATAATAAATTTAAACATTTGAAATTAATTTTCAAGGTTATTCTAAAAATCTTTTAAAAGATTATTTTTTTAAGTTATAACTTTAAAACATTATTGGCTTCCACGCCAAGACTATTTTAAAGCATTTAATGTTGAATGAAAAACTTCGCACAATATATTTTTTTCTTTTCAATAATTCAATTTCACTTTAAAATAATTTAAATAAAGTTAGTTTATTTATTAAATAATCATTAGAATTAATTTGTAAAAGCGTTTTGCATAACTTTAATAAAACATTTCAAAAGATAAGTTTTAAAGTAATTTATTTCAAGCGCTAAAAAAAAAGTAATTTTCACTTCGGTTTTTTGAGTTTTATTATAAAGCTTATATATTTTCTTATTCTTAAGGAATTGTTTTCTTTTTTTTTTTATGTAGTGTTTTTAATTTTTTTTTTCCTAGTTTAAGTTTAGTTTAGCATTTCTTTTTTCAGCGCATTTCTGAAATATTTAAAACATCTAAACAGTCGTGGTCAAGTTGTCAATAAAAAAAATCATTTGCGTGTTAAGCAATAGCATTCGATTGCACGCTATTCCTGTCCATACCTGGTAATATACAATACTTTACCATTGAATTACAACAATCCATTAAATAAATCAAACTAAATATAACTTTAAAACATTATTGGCTTCCACGCCAAGACTATTTTAAAGCATTTAATGTTGAATGAAAAACTTCGCACAAGAGAGCGAGTGATGATCATAAAAATTCAAAAGATAAATCAATATTCAAAAGATAGATCAATAGAAATTCAAAAGATAAATTTAGCGTGACATACATTATGATCCTTAATAAAAAGCAAAAGTTTTACTTTTAAGAAACGACATAAATTAATGATAAACTAATTGCAAAAGTGTGAAAGGCAATCACCATATGCTTAATTTGAGCCCTGTATATATTCTTTAATGGCAAAAAAAAAACTAAATTATACAATTAAAAAGTAAAAACATCTTCTACACAGTAAAAAATTTAATATTATTGTTGTATTTTATATTTATTACTTCTATTTACTTTTATATACTAATATTACTTTTTTATGTACATAGTTATAATATATAATTTTAGGGTAGAACAGAAAGGGCATATGATATATATTCAAGATTATTAAAAGAAAGAATTGTTTGTTTATTTGGAGGTGTAAGTTTAAAATATTTTCAAATCTATAGAATGAGACTTTACAGTACTTTATAAGACATTTACAGTATTTTATTGTGTTTTTTTGTGTGTATTTTTCTCTAGATTATTTTAACTCTTCTGAGTGAAAATATATTAAGACTAAAATGTTTAGTTGTTTGTTTAAATTGTATAATAGGGTTTATATTTATGCAACAGGCTGTAATTAGTTATCTTGCTTTATAAACTTCATCTTTTCTTTTCCAGTAACTTCC
The DNA here is from genome assembly GCF_022113875.1 of Hydra vulgaris. Taxonomy (NCBI): domain Eukaryota; kingdom Metazoa; phylum Cnidaria; class Hydrozoa; order Anthoathecata; family Hydridae; genus Hydra; species Hydra vulgaris. The sequence continues at coordinate 16,537,562 of NC_061168.1, forward strand.
AACTTTAATAGTGGTTGCTTGCAGCTTTGTTGGTGAAGATGTTCAAAAAAAAAACAAAATTGAGGGATCCCTAAAAAAAATTTTTATTCAAAGTTTTTTAAATCCAGTGTTTCTAGTCATATACAAGCTATCCCAAAAAGCATGTGCGGTCACATGACTTGTTTGTACATGTTTAAAGTAATTTATTTAGACAACTTGACCACGTTTTATATAGCAGGTATTTTAAGAATTTGCAGCAAAATAAAGGTCTAAGAAACTATAGAGAATAAAACAGGAATACCTAAAGAAAGTAAACAAATGCTATATGAAATAGTATCCGTAAATAAAATAAACTAACAAAAAAAAATTGAAAATTAAAAAAAAAAGTTTGTTAAAAAAAATAATAAAACCTCAATATCTTACTGGGTTTTTTTCCTTATTTTCTACTACCAAAATTGATACAAGTTGAGGAAGAAAGCAGATTAGAATATAACGAAAACATTTTTTGATAACGAAAACATTTTTTGATAAACAATTCGCGACTTTTGTTACTCAGTATATTAAACTTTATTATTTGCACTAAAAATAAGGACAATTTTAAAAATTGTTTTTCTAATGTTTTTGCTAAATTTTACTGTTTTTATCAATGCACAGGACATATCACAAAAATAGGTTTTAAGTTTTAGGTCAGAGTTCCCCAAATATTTTTATGGAACTTTTATCTGTGGCTCTTCAGGATACTGTATCTAGAAGCTTAAAAATCAAATGGTAGCCGTTTTTGAAAAAAGTGATTTAAAAAAAAAAAAATTTCTAATGCAAGGCCATTTGTAGACAAATTTTTTAAATGTTTGAAATACTCTAAACATTGATATGTTCATGATTATGTCAAATAAGGATACTTTGCAAAAATATGTGACAATTGGAGCTTGGGAAAAAAAAAACCTTAATGTTAGCCCCCCCTGTCCATAATGCAAACATAACAAGTTTGTATTTGAAAAAATTTCATTATTATTAACTCAGTTTAAATTCATCAATGAATTTCAAATTCCATGCAATGATATCTGAGTGTTCAAAAATTATGACCATATAAAGTTCGAATCCCCCTCAATTTGAGGGGACAATAAACTTTGGTGGGTCATAACAACGGAACACTAAGAGATTATTCCATGAAACTTGAAATTTGTTAATGAATTTAAACTGAGTTACTACTAGTAATTTTTTTTTAAATTGTTTTTTACTTGTTTTGGGTAGGGGGCTAACCTTTAGTGGTTATTTTGTTCTCAAGTTCTAATCATCACAAATTTTGCAAAGTGTCGTTATTTGACATAAACATGAAAATATCAATGTTTGTAGTTTCTGACATGTCTAGAAGTTAGTTATCTCAAACACTAAAAAAGTTGTATTGGCCTTGAAATGGAGTGGAATTTTTTTTTGAAGGGGAGAAAAAATGTTAAATTCTTTTAAAAAGACAATTCTTATTATCCTAACTCATATACCTGATTAACTATTCATGTTGCAATAGTTAATCTTTCTAACATTGCAATTTCTAACATTTGCATAAAATGCAAATGTTAGAAAAAACTAAGATTTTTTTATGCTGTTAGCTAACGATTAAAAAAATTATTTGTATTTAATGTTTTAAATTTATAAACATATATCAAATTATCTAAAATTTTTAATCTATAAATTAGTACTGCTGAATAATTTAGCAATTCTTCTGCTTCCAAGGGAGTGCTTTGAGCTTGTTTGTGAAACATTGAATCGTTCAATTATTGGCTTCATTTTTGAATGAGCCGATTCAGATGCCTGTTCATTGTATCGTCCAAGAGAATGACCAGTAAGTTCAATAAATTGTTGCAAGTGAGCTGAGATTATATGTATTTTCCAGGTCACAGTAAGTTTCTTTCCTAGAAACTAATAAAATATTCTATAAGATAGATAATAATAGTATATTAAAAGTCAATTTAAAGGAAGTTCATTATAATTAACTGTACCTCTGAACAATACTCCTGTGTGGCTTTGTAGGAACAACCAACGTCAGTTATTAATTGAAGATAACAAGGGTTAAGATAACTTCCGAAGGTTCCTTGAACTAATTTCTCAAATTTTCTCATTGGACATAGAAGTGGTAAGAGTTCAATTGGTAGCCTTAGTGAAAGCCTTGGTTACAGTTTTTAAGAACAATCCTACATGTATTGCCTTCATATGTTCCCCCATGGTATCCTCTTCTAATACATCCAAGTGAGTCGACCCAGTCTTTGTATTCAGGCCAATAAACAATTATATAAGTTGATATATGATTTACAAATCCCATTAACATATGAAGCTCCGGCAAAGGAATGACTTCAAGAACTAGTTTTGACTTGTTTCTCTCCTTTATTAGGCATACATTCACCACATTCTATCAAAGTTTATTAATTTGATTACCAATTTTAAAAAAATTATTTTTTTATTTAATAAAAAGATTTTTAAATTTTTAAATTAAATAAGTTAACATTCACACCTTATAATCTTTCATTTCAGAACTTCGATAACCAGCTTCCATGTATCTCCGATGCCATAGATCCAATGATAAAAATGTTCTTGTCAACCCACCAAAAAATTCACATTCTCCTTCACACCAAGCACAAGCATACATGCCACCATGAGACTAAATTTTCTTATGTTTTTTTTAAAATCCTAATTAACTAATTAAAAGTTACATAATAAATTATTTTTAAATCACAACTTACTGAAATTCCTAGAAGAATATTAATTTTTTTCAAATCAGCTGCAAGAACATATTTACAATCTTTTAGCTTTAGAAGATCTAATAAAATGGCTAAATTTTTCTCCTACAAGTTGTCACAATATGCAAGAACTATGGAATGGTTAATTCCAGAGTATGTTCCGTGAGAACTTTGACCTTCGCATCATTCTTTTTCTGGATCAAAGAGGTTACAAATTACCTTAAGTGATCCACCTCCTACAAAATTTTAATTTTATATTAAAAATATATATTATTAAGTTCTATATTATATATAGGTTAAGTATTATCTCTTCATCTAATAATGGTTTTACCTGAATCAATTCCAATTCGTATTAATGTTTGGTAAGGGTTTTGCTTTCTGTAAGTCATTACAAAGTTAAGCAGCTCTGTTAATTGAAAAACATAAACAAGGTCTCTTGACACATCGGTTGACAACTTTTTTTTTTTTCTTCTGCAAAAATTGTCTTCACATCATAAAATTCAGATAGGAGTTTACTTTTTTGGTAAAGTTTTTTTTCAAGATTTGCCTCAAATTGAATTCCACTTTTCCTTAAGGATTTCAGAAGGATGTGAGATTTGAATTGACTAAGTCCAAGTCGATTAATCATAGTTTCAGTGTCTTCAAATTTGGCTTTCCTAATAACTAATTGAGGAACACCAATAGTTATAGGTAATGGCTGAATAACAAAATACTTTAGATGATTTAATCAATTCGAAAACACAAATAAATCTAATAAACAAATTACCAGTAATTAGATGGGTCTGGATTCCATGCTTAAGTTTCTTTTTCTTAATAATCAATCTTAAAACATTCGAAGTGACTTTTTTCTGAACTTTTTCCGAAGCATTAAATAACTTAGCAGAAAGATTTGTATACACATTCATTTCAGTACATTGATGTTGAATTCCTTTTTTGATCGCACATAAGTAAACGTTACACATCCTATTAGAACTTACTAATTTCTTTGTTTTTTTTTCATATGTGGAAATCTTGATCTAGCCTTTGAACAAACTGTGCATGTTTCACAATTTCTAGTACTTACACATCTAGATAATTGGAAAGATTGCCATCGAGTTTTAACTGCATTTGGTATGTCTTTGCTTTCCTTTAGTAAGTTTACATACTTTTTGCATGTTGGACAAATGCCTACATAAAGTAAATTCATTTTTAAATAATGATTATTTTTAGAAAGTAATTTTTAATAAAACAATTGCATTAGTTAATCATAATATGGAATGTACCTGTTGGATAACTGTACACAGATATTGAATATTCAGTTGAGCCTCTAATAACTTCGTTACTGGAATACATTTTAAACATTTCTTCAAACAACAGCAACAAATAATTTTCTGATTCAATGAATGGTCTCGTTTTTCTTTGCTGTTTACTGTTTTGTTAGATAATATATTAGGCATTTTTCTAATAAAGTAGTTTATGTTTAATATTAACAATAACGAAACAATAATTAGGGTTTGAAACATTCTATTATTATATTAAATAAATAAATTACTATATAATATACTATATGAATTACGCTTCCATCAACAATTCTATAGAAAAATTAACATTGTAAGATGATCAAAATTTAATTGCCTGCAATACTGGATTAACCTTAACATAATTAAAAAGTGGTAATATTGATTTTTTATAAGGAAAACCTTGACTTTACAACTCTCACCCCCTCTCCTTTTATAAAATAGTTTACAAAAGTTTGAAATCGTTTTTTTCAAAAACAGCTAACTTTTGATTTTTAGGCTTCTAGATACAGTATCCTGAAGAGTCACTGATAAAAGTTCCATAAAAATATTTGGGGAACTCTGACCTGAAACTTAAAACCTATTTTTTTGATGTGTGAGGAGAGCAAGAAAATTAATTGATATTTATTTGTAAAATTTTTATTTTTTAACAAGTTTTTTTATCTAACATAATAAATAAAATATTTGGTTGTTTTCACTACCTCCATTTAATTAGTCTGCACTTTCATTGGATTCTCCAAATTGTGTATTTAAACCTGATTTAAAACTTTTGTTATTGATGTTCCAAAAGCTTGTGAGCTAGTGCATTGTTAATTTACTTTTCTTTTTTAACTAAATTTATAGGAGTCTATATAAAACATTTTTATAGTTTTTTAAATACATTTTTTCAAACAGAGCGACCATGTACATTATCTCTAGTATTTTGTCTTAATGTTAAAAATTGGGTAATATAAAGGAAATAATTTCAAACAAAAACAAATAATGTGAATACATTTATAAAAGAAACCATGGTTTTATTTTATTCTATAATTTCTTCTGTCATTACAAAATTTATTAATCAAATAATATATTTACAAATAAATAAAAATTTATTTTCTGATTTTGAGTTTAAAGAAAAAAAGTAAAATATAAAAATATTTTAACAATAATACAAAAATATAGCAAAAACATTTTTAAAAGCTAAAAGACTTGAAAACGAATATGCATAAGAAAAAAAATCAATGTTTTTTATACTTCTAGCATACATAGCAATTAGTTTCTTAAAAATCATGAATAAATTGCATATCAAAACATACAATTGTTGTTATAAAATAATATGTTTTGATGCAACCAACTCAAGCCACTTCAAGCTACTTTGAGATTACAATAAATTTAAAAATTAAAAATGCATGATATATACTATATACTAATATGTTAATATTATAGTAGTTCAAAAAAAGTTATTTATAGCTTTTTACATAATTTACTATATTTGTATATTTGTGTTCTGTCTGAACCTCTGGCACGATGTTCTTGTACGTTACTTTATGTATGTTTGTGTTATGTTTAAATCTCTGTTGCAGTGTGAGCCAACTAGTGACTCCAACTATAAATGTATGCTCAACTTAATCTTTTTTTAGATGTAAGGTTTTTTAGATGTAAAGTACTGCTTACCGGAAATGACTGAAAAGTACTGCTTACCAGAAGTAACAGGAAACTCCTTTTAACAACTTCAGGTCAGGTCAGAATCCCCTGCTTTGGGCTTCTCTTGGTTGAGTAAAGACTAGAGATAGTGTCTTGATAAAAACACTCATCTTTAGCAGATGTTAACTGATCCTGCTAAAAATTTTCTGCCTTAGGGCTCTTGGTTGATTAAAGGCTAGATATGGTGTCAATAAAAATTCTTATCTTGGGCAGATGTTAACTGCATCCAGCTACTGTCTTGTTGAAGGTATCATAGGCAAACACTTTAGGTTACAGCAGAATAGTTTTGTTGACCAGCCTTAAGGTTTCCTGAACTCTTTGGTAGCTCTCAGGTTTATTTCATCAACAGCTGTAAAGAATGAGTGCCATGCACATTAACATGTTATGCATGGATGGTGTCTCTGTTAATGCTTTTGGTGTGCATTGTTGAAGATACATAAGAAACACTAAGTTACAACTTTGAGTTAATTAGCAGGGCTGAGATAACTGCATAGCTCATTGTTTAGGATGCCATGCTCTATAGATCTCTATAAATTTTTTATCTCTGACTTTTTCTTCAGACTCAAGCTATCATTGTATTACATACTACTGCACTAAAGCTGACTGGGATTCTTTTCCTGATTTTTTTTATGTGACAGTCCTTGGGCTGATCTTTTCTCTCTCCGCAGAAAAATGCCTATTAATTATTGCAAAAAATCAACATAAAAAAGTGTTATCTGATGCTAAGCTCCATTATTCCTAGTTCACCAAATCTCGTATCATATCTCAGAAGGTAGGCTCTTGAGACTTTTGGAAATCTTTAACAATATCATTAACAAAGGTAATTCTAATTCATAGGATTTATCTGATTATGAGATAAATCTCTTAAGGATAAGGCAGAAAATAATAACAAAAAACTTTTCTTTTCTAATTTGAGTCTAGAATCTTATAGCCATACTGATTTGCCCATTATTAGACATTCAAATCACTCCAGCTTCCGTTGCTAAAGTCATTTCTCAATCTCTTCTATGGCTTGTGGTCCAGATAACATTCCTGTCATAGTCTTACAAAAGTGTTCTCCAGAACTCTCTTCAATTCTCCCTAAATTATTTAATAAGTGCTTGACTAAATCTTGTTTTCCTCCTGCTGGAAAATGGCATCTCTGGTTCTAATTTTTAAAAATATTGAAACTATTATCATTCAATCAATTTTCAGATAAAGTTTGGCATGCAAGTTTTCTCCATAAGCTTGCTTCATATGGTCAACTCATCAAATCGTTTCTTTCTAACCGCTTTATTAAAGTCATCTTCGAAGGCCTACACTCTTCTTATATTCCAGTATTATTTGGGGTACCTTTAGGTTGCATCCTTGGCCCTGTTTTATTTCTTATCTACATTAATGGTTTTCCTGACAACCTTCCATCTAAAATGGCTCTATTTGCTGATGACTCACCTTTATACTGCAATACTGTTGACATTCGTATGTTAATGAATTCGTATGTTAATGAACCTTATTACTGAGTCCTCTTCTTTATGTTTTTATACTGACCTCTCATGGAAACCAAATATACAATCAATTACAAAGTTAGCATTTGCTAAGGTTGCTTCTCTTTATCATTCTTGCCAATATCTTACATCTAAGATTACCTCTACAAATCTTTTATTTTTCCCTGTATGGAATACTGCTGTCATATTTGGTCTGGTTCTTCTAATGATGCACTTTCTCTTATAGAAAAGTCCAAAAACACATTGTAAACGTAGTATTTTCTACCTGCTTTATTTGCCACACATTTTCCATTTCTTTGCTCTTTAACTCTATTTTTGTAGTAACTCTCAACTTAATTGTGGTTGCTTGCAGCCATGTTGGTAATGAATTAGAATAAAAGTACACAAATTACAGACTGCCAATCTTGTAACACTTTAATTTAATAACACAAGTTTTGACAAAGTTTATCTTTTAATATTTCTTAGGCCAAATCCCTTTCCACCATGTACTCTCTCAAAACCATCTGCGTCTCCAATATTGTCTTCACATACAATCAGCTTCCCATCTTTTTCAATTATCCGACAGTATAGTTATAATATAATATATTTTATACCATACATATATGATGTGAAAAATATTGACTTCTTAGTTAAAAGCATGTGTGTTTAGGTTTTTAAAGATTTTATGTTGTCACAAGTTATTTTTGGAAACTTGAGATTTTGTTTATCAAAATTTTAGAGCAAGTTTTACTTCAAGTACACAAATATGAGTAACATCACCAAGTCCAAGCCCTAGTCCAAGAAAAATCAAGCTGAAATCCTACTAAAATCAAATGCATTTTTTCAAATATAGATTGTAAAGAAAGTAGGTTACAATCAGTAAGAAGTATATTTATAGTATAGTCAGTAAGTAGTTATTTTTTCAATAAACATTATTTAAGACTCACAGTAGCTCAGGTTTTAAATGTTCAGGTTTCAGTTAAAACATTGATCATAATATCATTCGCCAAACAATTTTGCAAAAATGCAAGAAAAAAAAAAATAAAAGACCAACAAATAATAAAATAAGAACTTTAGGCAAGTATATACTGTGAAGTGAAGCTAAAGACAAACAGGTAAAAAAAAAGATGTATAATATGTCATATATATATATATATATATATATATATATATATATATATATATATATATATATATATATATATATATATATATATATATATATATATATATATATATATGACATAATATACATGTATATATATATATATATATATATATATATATATATATATATATATATATATATATATATATATATATGACATAATATACATGTATATATATATATATATATATATATATATATATATATGACATAATATACATGTATATATATATATATATATATATATATATATATATATATGACATAATATACATGTATATATATATATATATATATATATATATATATATATATATATATATATATATATATATATATATATATATATATATATATATATATATATATATATATATATATGACATAATATACATGTATATGTATATATATATATATATATATATATATATATATATATATATGACATAATATACATGTATATGTATATATATATATATATGTATATATATATATATATATATATATATATATATATATATATATATATATATATATATATATATATATATACATATATAAATATATAAAGTCAGTGTTTTAGGTGTTTAATAAAGATTAGTTTTTAAGTTGTAGGTTATTTTTGAGACTACTGTGTAATTATATCACTCCAATATGTAAAAATATTTCTATTTCTAGATAGATGATAATGTTTCAAGTGTTGTTGTAGCACAATTGCTTTTTCTCCAGTCAGAGAGTAGAAAAAAACCTATACACATGTATATAAATAGTCCAGGTTTGTAAATGACTTTTTTATTAATCTCCTATTATTAATATTATATATACAGTGATAACAGAATTTAATCCAACAGAGTACAATTAAACTCTGTTCAATTTTTTGTTTAAACACCTTTAAATAAAACATTATGCATAATAATACAATATCTATATTATGCATAATATTTTATTCAAAGTATAAACATTCTATCATGCATACTAATTTTATTTTTTGAAACATTTTATCATGTATACTAATTATAAAACATTCTATACACAAAAAACGTTGCGAAGATGCAACAAAAATGTTGATTACCGCGCAACATTTGATTTTGTTATTTGATTCCCAAACATTCGTGTTGACAATTTTCAACATTAAATGTTGCATAATTTAACGCAACATTTAATGTTGCATTTTTTACAACACAAATGTTAAGAAACCTTACTTTAGCAAGGACTGCATTGTAAACATTTTTTTTTTTTTTTCAAGTTCTGCATTTTAAGAACTGCGCATTTCATACTTCTATCAAATCAACTCAAAATTTGATTTTAATGAAAAGAATGAATTTAGTAATTGGGTATACGAACAAGGAATCATTCCATGTCATAAGTGTAACTGGGATTTTTAGTTTGTATTTCAATAGTCTTATTAATATTATTTCAAAGTAATAATGCTTAAGATTGAAATAAATGCAAAAAGTAACTACAAAATTTAAAAAAGTTTTTTCTACTAAAATTAAAAAAAGTAATTGTTTTTAGTTCTTTTGTGCAACTTTTAAGTCATTGCTCCCAAGAAGTCTGATAAAGCGTCACTTTTTCCAATCGAAACATTCATGTGCATGAGATGCTCAAGCAGACCATAAATTGGCTTTATTTTGTGTGGATAAGTTAAATTAAATACATAAAAACACTTCAACAAAAACTCCATTGCATCACAAAAACAAGCTGCATCATGAAGTTTGATGGCCCGATCCTCCAAATTGATGTAATAAATCTTATCAAGATGAAAAAGTATTGGTGGAAGGTTGTCTATACCTGCCTATACATTTTTTTGTAGAGAAGCAACTGCTTCAGGGACACTCATCTGTTCCTGTATGAATAAAAATTAATATAGATTTATAATTTATAAGACAATTTGAAAATAATTGCATGACTTTTGAATGATTGAACTGTTTTTAGAAATAATCTAAACTTACCTCGTTCATATCCAAAAACATCAGATTAGACACTACATCCCTCCCAACTCTAGGAGCTTTTAGGCCTTGTTGCGGTGGTGGAACCAATATGTGAGGCAACAGCAATAACGATAACTCAGTCTTTTTGTCTAGAAAAGATAATTAGTAATTTTCAATTTATGTAATAATTAGGCATAGTTTTAAAAATCCTGAAAGTTGCTTACCTTCATCAAATTCATCTGCTCTGAACATTTCTTGCATAGTAGAGTTATCTTTAAGCTTTTCAGAGTATACAAGTATTTTTTGACGAAAAGATAACATAGCAACTCGCAGAGTAAGAAATTCGCCTGCAATCGCTGCAAACTCCTGGCTTATCTAAAAATAACAGAATGATAATAACAGTATATCGTCTTTTTTTGTGTGTGCAAAATATTGTTATATTTGCAAAATTTCATGAATAATTTATGAAATTTTATTATCAGTAAAAATTCTTTTAAACTTATTCTAATCCATCCATATTTATATTAAACTGTAACAATATCAGGATAACCTGACAATTATTTCGCAGAATATATGTTTATAGGATAATTTTTATTTTGTTCCACTAAGTTGCATATGATAATATATTTACTTTTTTATTATATTTTTTTAAATATTTTTTATTTATGGAATTATTGAAAAAACAAAAGCATACCAACTCGTTTACATCAAATAAATGAGGGAGTCTGTTTAAATTACTAGTGGCATCAGGATTGCAAGTTTTGATCCAAGATCGTCTATTCTCTCTAGTGTTATGCATGAGCTGCACTAACTCAGATAGGTTTATTGCCGTCGGCCTACTTTCTCGAAGTTGACGCTCATCATCTTCAATGTTTGGTAAAGGATTACTAATCCTGACTCTACAAAAATTTAAAAAAATCATACATACACATCTTGGTAACAAAAAAGTAGGTGAGATTTTTGTTAAAAAATAAATAAATGGGTCTTTGTGAGATTTTCGGTGCACATATTGGGCAAGATAACTAGTGGCAACCTTTGCACAGTAGATCTCTTCCTTTAAAAAAAAAGAGCTAGATTATGCATAGTCTTACAGTTATATAGCATTTGAAAATGCCCAACTAATTAATGTTTACATATCCATTTGTTGTGGTTTTAGAAAAAAGAACTGGAAATTCCACGATAATACTCTTTGCCAAATTTGTCATTTCTTTCGAACTAGGATCATTTTGACTAAAAAGAATCAGGTAAAAAAATTAAAATGTTACAGCTTGACAAATTTCTAAATTAAAAAATAAAGTTACAAAGATCAAACAAAAAATGATAAAAATGTTGCACTATGGCACTCACATTAAACAGTTTTTCATCAGATATTTCCCAAGGACTTTATTCATTAAAACACGTTCTGATCTTGTGAAGTAGATGCCTTGTTTTAGCTTTTCAACTATTTTAGATCCTCCCTTTATATAGTTACATAATATCTCCTCAAGTGCATAAACCTGCACAAAATTGTTACTAATGAGCTAGTTTTCTATATAATTATATTAATAATTCATAAATGGACTTTTTTATACTATTTTTTTACATTGCCTGTGGCTCTACATTTTCTACATCACGGGCCGGTAGTGGTAGCATTTTTGCAGCTGGAGTTGATACTGATGTTGAATCCATCATTGATGAACATTCTGTTGAAGATTGTGAGTTTACTAATATGAAAAAATGACACTTAGATAACAACCTAAAATTTACGAAAATTAGAGTATTTAAAAATTTATTATTTTAACCAGTTCTGGCGGAGATAATTCAGAAACACATTTTCATTAAAATTATATTTCTACCAAATAAATTATAGGCTAAAATCAAAACTTTTATTTATCAAACTGCAAACAAGTATTTTTGTTAACTTAAACTTAAACAAACTTATTTTAGTTATTATGAAAATTATTTCAAAACATTAATTATAATTAGTTATTTTACCACTTGATTTTATCCAAGGCATCAAAGGCTTTCGCTCACCCATCTTTAAACCCAGTTCTCTATGATCTCCTTCATTAAGCAAAACAAAGGAATCAAGAGTCAATCCCTCTTCTATAAGCCAAGGTTCATAAAAAAGTTACAAAATTTGTCAATTATGGTTATTATTAATGTGATGTTAACAAATAGTAATGAAATAGATAGTTTAAATTATTTAAAAATAGTAAAATAACTATTCATTTAAATAATTAGTAATAATTAGTTGGTCGGATTAAACTATAACTATGATTAATATAAAATAAATTAAGAATATTCAAACTAACATAAAAAGAAGAAACTATATTGAAAAAATATACCCTTTCATGATACCAGATAAATGTTAAAAAAGAACATCCATTTTTTTTGTTTGAAAAAGAAACTCAACTAAAAATAACAAAATTATTAATAAAAGCATTTCAATTTACAAAACATTTTTTGTATTTTAATGTCAAGCAAGAACAATGTAAATGATACTAATAATAATTAATACTGAACAATATTCAATGTATGACAGTATTAAAATGATAAATTTAAAACAAAATTATTTTATTCAATTTCAAAGCTAAACAAATAACTTCTGTCTTTTCTATACCAAGTTTAATGCAAATACATTCATGGTAAGTACCAGCAAGACTTGCAACCATAAATTCTGATTTATTACCTACAGTGTAATACTATTTAAATACTATTTTTTAAATATGCTTTGAAAAGCGAGAGTAAAAAGAGTTACACTGGCGATAAGCAAGTCTTGCAAAGGTGAAAGACCTCTTCCTGGTTTTTCAACTTGGCAAATTGTTGGTGGTCGTTTAGATATATCAACTTAATTACGATCAAAAAATTGATGCATGTTTAAAACTGATAATGAGAAATAATGTTTGATTTTGATCAAAAGAATGCAACTAAGTTCAAAAGGTACCACACCTTCTAATAGTGTATGCCAGTGTAGTGAAAACCAGGAATTTTATTTAAGGAGCAAGTTCCTTTGACACCATGGCTATGAATTCCTAAAGCAAGGATTTCTAATGCTTTCAGATCATCATTATAAGAAGCTATTGTTCTCATTTCAAAATCTGACTCATGTTTTAGTTTGAATTGTTTCTTTGGTTGCCAAACATAGAGTGCAAAATAAATCTGCTGAAAAGCATTCAATAAAGCCAAACAACCCATTGAGCGCAAGATTATCGCAAGACACCTGACAAAGACCAACATAAATCAGTTTAGAACCAATTTTCGGAAAGTCCCCACAAAAGCCAATAAATTGTAGTTTTTGCATTTCACTTACAAAGCGTTCTAAAATATTATTGTAGCTATAAACTTTCAAATCTTGAGTATAACAAAGCGCCAATAGATGTATATTAGCATAACAAGAGTCATGACTCGGAGGCAAATATTGGATTGTATAATAAGAAACTCCAACATTGCTGGTTGATGTATTTCCACGAAGTGGATTTATTGTACCCATACCATCATAGAATAGTTGAATCATGATAGAAAATTAATTGTTGTCACTAAATAAATAATGCTTTTTATAGCGTTCTCCATCTTAAAAACAGCCAATTAAATCATCATCTTCAATTTGATTACCAAACATTAATTCTACAAATTCTTCACTACTAAATAAGCTACGAAAATTGTTTTCAATTGACACATATTTATAGTTGTCATAGATTAATTTATTTAGTCCATTTTTAACCTCATACCTAGAACCAATTGGAAGTGTTTCAGAATTAACAAAAACATTTTATGTTGAGCGGTTTCGCAACATTTGTTTTCTGTGTGTATCATATAAAAAACTTACTCAGGTTTTTCATTTGGTAAAAAACCTTTAAAAAAAAAAAAGTGTAAAATCTTTTTTGAATTACCTTTTTAAAATTAAAAGAAGGGGCTGAAAATACTTGCACATAAAATAATTGTACAAAAAGGTTGTTATAGATTAAATCTAAGAAAAAATATTAGCTTATTAGAATAACAGAAATTTTTTTTTTTATATTTTACTAATATATTTAGAACTTCGTTTTTTTTAATTACATCTAGGAAGTGTATTGATTTTACTAGACATTTGATTATTGTCAATGTTTATGATTTAACAACAGTTACCTTCAAATCTTCTTTTTTTCATAAATGTTCTATAACCTATTTTTTTTATCTAATAAAGTCTATAAATGCTCTATTGAATTCAAATCTCCACAAAGGCCATTCTAAAATAATAATTAAAATTTTAATTAAAAAAGACTTCAGATTTTTTAGCAAAATATTTCAAATTTTGGTTTAATATATTGCTATATAAACTACCATTCATTGGATCAATAAATTCAAGTTTACTAATATCATTCCAATCATTACAACCTCATAGCATTACACTTGCACCACCGTGTTTAACTGTTCCTCTAATGCAACTCAAATGAAAAGCTTTGTCCTTCTTCTGCCAAACTCTTTGCACACCATCAGATTTTTTAAGGTTAATTTGGATTCATCAGACTGAAAAACTTTCCATTTCTAAAAACCTCCAAAAATTATACTGTCATCAAATAATATTTTTTTGCAAAATTCATTCTTATTCTTCAAATGATTTTTTTCTTAAGAATAGTTATTTACAAGCTATACATCCACTAAACTCTGCTGAATAAATATGGTTTCTAATTATATAAATATTTTTTTATGTTAATTTATGTTATATTAACATGAATAAATATAACAGAACATTTTAAAAAGATTACATATGAAAATAAGAGATAATGAGTATTTAATGACAAAACATTATTTTCATAATAATATAACTGGCCAATCTCCAGTTTACTCTCATTCAATTTTAATCGATTAAAATATATTGTAAACAAAGAATGGTATGCATCAAAGAATAAGTTAAGTTCGAAATGGAAGTATGCATGAAACAGAAAATTTTAGTGCAAATTTTTAGTTTTAATTTTTAGTTACTAGATTGAAAAACTTAATATAAAAGACAAATAAAATTAATTTTTGGAAAATGTAAGCTATATCAGTGTATTGTTTTTTTTAGTAATATTTTATATATTAGTAAAGATTTTTAGAAAGTTAAAACTTACATTGACTATATTTTCTAGAAGAAATAGCAGTCATTGAATATTTCAAGAGTATAGAGTTTATATTTCTAACTAGAGTATAGCGTTTAGCAAACCATTGTATACTTTTTAAACTTATTGTAACATTAACATAAAATAAAAATAATAAATATATAAAATATACATTTAATTATTCAGGTAGCCTAAAATATAAAAAATATATTTTTGTAACATTTGTTCTTTAAGATAATCTTAATAGTATGCATAATTCTTTAAGTCCCAGGCTTCTAAGTATAAAAAGTAAAAGTAAAAATGACAGCAAAAAACATATTTTTCAGATGATTTTTAAATAAATTTTGTTTAATGATTCCTAAAATTTCTTTATCATCTCTTGAAGTTGTTTTCAGCATTTAATAAAATTATTCGTCCATTTTTTTTACAATTTTCATATTGTTTGTATTTCTTTACAATTATTCCTACTGTTGTAATTAATGTGTAAGTCTTACAAATATTCTATTTACAACATATATTCTATAAGTATTTCCTTGTTTAACCAAGTCTATAAAGTTTTTGTTGAGTAGTATTTAGATATTTACCTTTGGTTGCCAGGTGTTTGACAAGCAGAGTTTTCTTTGTCTTTTTTTTTTTAAATAATCTAATAATGTAAATTCAATAATAAAGTTGAATAAGTTGAATAAGTTGATTTATTTTCATAACAAATGATTAATGAAAGAGTTTAGTACAGTTTTAAAAAAAAAAAGGAAATATTTTAAAATAAAAACATTATTTTATATTTTTACTGTAAAATTGTATATAAGAGATTTTAAGCCATTTTAAAAGATTTTTTTCAGTTATTTTCATTATTTAATAAGTTATTAACACATTGTTAATTTAAAAAGTTAAAAAAAAAAGTTTTAACAAAATAAATTGATTTTATTTCCTACAATGGTAAAAACAAAAATTGACTCAAAATTTTAGCAGTCAAAACACTAATTAAGGATCAGGGCTACAGTTGGTGGGAGAGCGGATAAAATCAAAGTTTTTAAACAACAAAAATTGGTAAAATAAAAGATGATAAAAATGGGTAAAAAAAGATTGACTCAAAGTAAGTTTTTTTTAGCAATAAAAACACTAATTAAAGAGCTACAGTTGATGAATGAACTCTTCTTTCAGAATGTGTTTTTGCAGCCATCCCATTCCATTATAGCTTGAGGACTTCAGACCGCCTGCATATTGTAAATCGAATCATGCACCAGACCCAATACATTGAAATGCTGGGGTCCAGGCTGCTACCCCAAATGGCTTTATGGTTCCATAAAGCCATTTGGGGTAGGTAAACATGTTGTTTGCATTTTATCCAGAAATGTTTGTTGTTGTTTACTTAAAAATATGAACAAAATAACAGTTTAAAATATTAAAGGAGGCAATTGCAATGTTTTAAAAGTCAATTATAAAGGTTTATTTTCTTTTATGAAATATGTAAATATTTATATATATAGAAGAAATATATTGTATTTTTTTGAAAAGACGTATGTATAGAAAGAGAAACATGTATGTTTTACATAAAAAATACAATAATTTGTAAGTTATAAAGGAGTTAATTTATTATTTATAATAATATAATTTGTAAATTATAAATGAGAAATAAGTTGAAATTATTGTATTTTTTATGTATGTTTTGTAAGAGGTGAATTTCTTTGATTATTTTTATAACTATATATCTTTATCTTATAATAAACAGGTGGTGTTGTGACTGCAGGTTTGGCAATATATGATACAATGCAGGTAAATATTTTATTTTTATATCAGTTTTTATTAGTGATGTAAATTTTCTGGTAAAATTTTATTCAAAATTTACCGATAAATTTACCGATAAATTTTAAATTGGAGAGGGTAAATTTTCCTTAGAAAAATTTTTTTTGTTAAAGAAAAATAAAATTTAGTAAAAAAATTTCAAAACTTACCAGGTGGTAAATTTTCAAAATTTTCTGGTAAATTTACCAGAAAATATTCTGGTAAATTTTACTTTCACAACACTAGTTTTCATATCTTTCGACCTTGTTTTTTTATCATAGTTTTTAGTATTTTAGTTTTTTCAATCTATAATGCTGTAAGTTTTTGTTCTTTTCTAAAAAATAAAATTCCTTGTCTAAAAGTTTTGTAATAAAAAAAGAAAAAATTTGTTTTCTTTATTTATTAATTAAAAAATTTATCAATTCATTAGTTATTATTATTTATACTATATTATTCATATATATTTTTTAATATGTGTGTGTGTGTGTGTGTGTGTGTGTGTGTGTGTGTGTGTGTGTGTGTGTGTGTGTGTGTGTGTGTGTGTGTGTGTAAAGCGTATACATAAAATAAATGTGAAAGTAGAAAAACAACTAAAAAGAAGTACTCTGCAATTTTTATTTCCAACCAAGTAATAACTTTAATACAATAATATAAGAAGATCAAATATTAAAAAAAACAAATTATTCCTGTGGGAATCTAATAAAATTTTGAACTTTTGCTTTGGTGGTACCCATAAGCTTGTGCACAGAATAAGAATTGAAGCCATCTGATGCTTTTTTTTTAAATGATATTTTATTATTTTTAATATTTCTGCAAAGTTTTTTTGTTTTTTTCATTTTATCAAAAAACTAATACATTTTTTTGAAACCACAACATGTTGTAAACTAAATACAAAACAATTAAAAAGATTTTAATATAACCAATGAAAAAAAAAGACGTACTTATTCTTTCACATTTATTTACACGCTTTATATATATATAGTTTTTGTCATTAAATTTACCAATTTTTGTCGTTTATAAACTTTGATTTTATATATATATATATATATATATATATATATATATATATATATATATATATATATATATATATATATATATATATATATATATATATATATATATATATATATATATATATATATATATATATATATATATATTATATACTTACTTATATAAGAAAGTATATTATTAAGTATATATATTTTATATGCAAAAGATTTAAGAAAAAAAGTCAGCTAATGTACTCAGAGCAAGATGAATCTAACAATAACTTCAAATTTAGTCTTATTGAATTTATTTATTTACTTTCCACTTTGTAAAGTTAAAAAAAAAATTTGTACTATCCTGTATTAATCTGGCTAAGAGGCATCCATAAAGTATGTACACAGTAAAACCACTGATTTTGGACCCTCTTTCCCTAGCATAATTTTTATTACAAAATTAACTCCCTACCCTAATGCATAAATTTTTTAAAACATTAACATTTTTGTTAAGCAATTAATAATTAAATCAATCAGTTTAGTGCCGCCAAAACATAATATTTTGAGTTAATTTTTTTTGTTTTAAACTGTTTTTGAAAGGATTTTGAGTTCAACTTAAATTGTTTTTAATGATTTAATGATCATTTCATTGATTATTAAATCATTAACATCATCATCATTAAAATAACTATTTTTTACAACTATCACCATGATGACCATTTTTTACAACTGATTTGTATTGATTGTGATTTTTATAACTAGAGAAAGTATTGTAGCTTTAAAACCGCTTTTTAAATTCATTCAAGGAACTAAAAAAGCTTATAACTTTTTTTTTTAAAGAAAATAACTTTTAAGATTTTTAAGAATGAAAACAGAAAAAGTTAAAAATTTTTAGACTGATACTATAACCCTTAGTCAATGAATGTACTTTTCACTTTGTAGCAACAGTTAATTTATGTATATGTTTGTTTTGCTTCCCCAATCCCTAATGATCTTAATGTACTTAAAAAAAAATATTTTAAGCAGTACATTAATAATGAAAAATTAATAATAAAATATTAATTTTATTTAATGATAAAATTATTACTTTATTATCAAATTTAAATTATTAATAAAATAATAATTTTTTTTTAAACATCTTTGCTTCCAATAAGGCTGCAAACAGCCACTAATTAGAGTTGGAAGTTACTGGAAGAGAAAAGATGAAGATTGTAGAGCAAGATAACGGTTGACAGACAACTTAAAAGATTGCAAATTATATGAATCAGGAAAGCAAGATGAAGGAATCGAATTCCAAAGAACCGATGTTTGAGGAAAAAAACTAGGCGAATAAGAGTTTTTGGAGTACTTAGGAACAGTCACAGAAAAAGGATAAGACTTAATTGAATGAGGAGTAACACAGGAATTTTAGTAGATGGCACAATAGACGCTAAAATGTGGACTCTTTAGAGCAGTCCACATTTTAGTATTTGTAGAAAAGAGAAATAGATGCAACAATACAACGATGTGATAAAAGTTGAAAGTTGGCTGCAAGAGCAGGTCCAACTATGTTTACAATGCGTTTTTGCACCCAAGGTCTAAAAGAGAAAGGGCATCATTAGAAGGTCCGCCTCAGACGTGGCAACAGTGTTCCATACAAGGCCGGATTTAAGATTTATAGAGATAGAGAATAGAGTCCAGAGTAAGAAAGTGTCAAGCTCAATAAAGAGATGCAACCATAGCAGATGCAAATTTTGCGAAGGATTTGATATATGGTTTCCAAGAAAGATCGGAAGTAAGAGTTAATCCTAGAAGATGAAGGGTAGATGACTCATCAAGTACATTAACATTCATAAATATAGGAAGATCTAAATTATTGCGATAATGATTGGCTGAAAAAAAATTGAGTTTTATCTGAATTAAAGTTCAACAGGCACTGTGAGCCCCATGCTGTAGCAGAAGAGAGATCCTTCTCAAGCTCAAATGCCCTCTCCAAGCAATCAGAGAGAGTTGGCTTCTTATCATGACAAGAATAAATGGTAAAATCATCAGCGTACAATGCCATCTTAGATGTGAGAATATCTGGAAGATTGTTAATGTAAATTAAAAAGAGTATAGGGCCAAGGATTGAACCTAGAGGAACCCCTGAGGTTACAGAATAAGAAGAAGAGTGCTGTCCATCGAGGACAACTTTTCTACTACAATTGGAAGGGAAGGATTCAATAATCTTAATGAGGTTACCAGATACACTGTAAGAAGAAAGCTTTTGGAGAAGACCAGCATGCCAAACTTTATCAAAAGCTTTAGAAATGTCAAAAGCGCTGGCCTTAACCACACCACCTTTATCTAATGCACCACCTTTATCTAAAACCTATTAGTTATTACTGTTAGCAAATCAGCCTTAGTTGTTAGATTCAAGATAAGAGATTAAGTGTTTGTTAATTAAAGACTCAAAAACCTTGCTTATGATAAGAAGAAGACTAATGGGATGGTAGTTAGACTAATCAGATTGCTCTCCAGAATTTTTGAAAATAGGGATAACAGATGCTGTTTTCCAGCAGTCTGGAAAACAAGACTCTGATAAGCACTTGTTGAATAGTTTTGAAAGTATAGGCGACAACTCCGGAGAACACTTCTGTAATACAATAACAGGTATTTTATTCGGACCACAGGCTGTAGAAGAGTCTAAGCAGGAAATCACTTTAGATACAGAAGCTGGAGTGATATAAATGTCAAGCAATGGATCAACCTGTTTAACAGCTATATCAGGTAGAACGCAGTGGAATCAAGAAATGATATTGATGAAAAGTTCTTAGCAAACAATTCAGCTTTGTGAAGTGACAAAGTCTGAACGATACAAGAGAGGTGGGATTACAGATTTGCCCTTACTATTGATACTATTAAAGATTCTCCAACAGTCACGAGAGCCTTATTTTTGTGTTGAAATATGAGATTTCATGACTTGAGAATAGCGGGCTTTGGCGTTAGACAAAACCTTTTTACAATGGTTTCTAGCAGTTATAAACAGGCGTTTGTTTTTTGGAGAATTGTTTTGCTGGTAGATATGGAAGTAACAGTTTTGATTGGCAATTGCAGCAGTACAATGTGAGGAAGACCATGGAGAAGAGTTAGGCTCGACCTGGAATCGTCAAGAGGGAATAGTAGATTCCATGCCAGCTTGAATCTACAAAGTTATGTAAGAAGCACATTTGTCAACAGGAAGATGAAAGATTTTTACCCAAAGGCCATCACAAAGGAAATCGCGGAAAGAGTCCCAGTCAGCTTTTAGGTAGTTGTATAAGATAGGGGAATTTAGATGATGAAGGGGATTTAGACGGCGAAGAAGAATGAGATAATAATTTTAGAGAGATCAAATCGTGATCAGAAACACTTAAGGGTGAATGTAGAGAAACTGAGCACTGACTTGGATCAGAAACAAGGCATAAGTCGAGTAGAGAAGGTAAATGATTTGGATTGTCTGGGAAGAAGGTAAAAGTTGTGGGCTTTTACTCCTGCAGAGTCACTGACACTAAAGCCAAGCCATTCCGTGAGATGATCATTAAAGTCACCAACAACAACGATATTGGCTGATGAATGAAGAGAGAAGGCTTGGTCAATTTGATCAGAAATATCATCAAAAAGACTGCAATCTTGAGATGAAGGGCAGCGATATAGAACAAAGAGAATGGCGATATAGTGAAGTGGTGCTAAGCGAAAGCACATAAAAGAGTAGTCTGGGTTCAAACCTAGTTTTCCAACAAACGGGTGAATTCTTATGAATGTAAATGCCCATGCCAAGCATGTGACTATTGGAGTCTTTATGAATGAAAGGAAAATAACCATCAACACTAAGATCACAAGATGAGACAGCTGAACTCAAATTAGTCTCACAAAGAGCAAGTAGCAGGGGCGTGCTGGCTCCAAAAGCACATGCAGGATTTTTTTCAAAGAGGCCCATATATGCAGGATTTCACCAAATATGCTTGATTTGAAGGCCCACATTTGTATTTATATTTAATTATATATGTATATATATATATTTAAATATAAAATATATATACATAAATATATCAACAAAAAACTGACCTTATCCAGTTAAATCAACATACTAAAGCAATTTTTGTTATAAAAATATATATATATACATACATATATATATATATATATATATATATATATATATATATATATATATATATATATATATATATATATATATATATATATATATATATATATCAGGCTTTCCCAGGAAAGGCGTGCGGTCGCACGCCTTTTTTGTCCACGGATAGAATAAATTTTTCTGACTAACTGACCACGTTTTATTACTGTGCGTTTCAAGAATTCGCGCCAAAACAAAGCTATACGAAAATACCGCAAAAATGCAAGCAATCTTAAAGTGAATAACAGAAATCTGTTTGTGCTTTAAAATTAAAAAATTAATGCATATTATTAAAAAAAAAAATTTACCTATAATTTATTTATTTATTTAGGGTGGTAGATATTTAAGCTATGAAAAATCAAATCAATAAGAAAAATCAAATCAAAAAGAAAAAGATTAATGCTTAAAGAAAATAAAAGGACCTTTTAATGTAAAATTTGTTTATGACTTTTATCAGTCAGTAATACTTTAAAATTCACGATAGAACTATAAACAATTTTTAAATGTTTCGTAAACACATTTAAATGTATTGATTTTAATGTTTGAATGTATTGATACGCAAGAAAACATGAAAACGATTGCTATTTATTAGTAAAATATGTTTTTTTTTTTTTTTTAAATGAAAAAAAATGTTATTGTCAAACGATTGAGTTGCTTATTTTGCGATCATTAATTGACATTGTGAACGAGTGTTAATATATAATAATGTCCCGAAGGAACTGTTTTCGTAACAATGACAACAGAAGCAATGCAATTATTTTTTTAACTTCTTTCGTAATTACAAAATTATGCAATTGAATAATTTCAACGTAATAAAAGGCGAGCATTGACTCAGTAAAATCAGTTTAGAATAAGTCAAGAACTTTTTTCACATTAAAATTTTGTTATGTTTAAAATCTCAAATAATATATTTAATAATTAAAACAGCAATTTATTTTCTTGTCTAAGTATTGGGGAATAAAGTCATTGCCTTTGCATAAACCTTCGTAAAAACTAAATTAAATGAAAAAGTTTGACCAAATTTGTCTAGCGTAAATAATGAATCAATTTTTTAATACATTGTCTGATAAAGTTCGTGAATAAATTACGTATCAAGTCTTTTTATTTTCGTAAAAACTTTATGACTTATCGTCGTCTTTCCCTTGACTTGTATCAAATTTCGTAGCTGAAAATAGCAAGCCTAATAAAAGAAAACAAAAACAGTATAAAATTTTGAAAAAAATATTCAAGACTTTTTTTTTTGTTACAAGAATTTTTTTTTTTAATTTTTTTTTATTATCGAAATATTTTTCTTACATCCAATTTCAATTTTATACTTTGTTTAGACTTCGTTTCATTTTTTAAATATTATTTTTTATTCTCTATGGATAATTTCCGCTTTCTTACGAAATATTGCCGCGGTCACATTTTCTGAAAAATTTATTCTATGCGTGGACAAACAAGGCGTGCGACCGCACGCCTTTCCTGGGAAAGCCTGATATATATATATATATATATATATATATATATATATATATATATATATTTATGTATATATTTATTATATATTTTTGTTTCAGCGTTATTACATAGGGAAGGTTGCCTAAGATGAGCAAATTCCTAAGATAGTATAACCTCTTTTACGGGTAGACTAATGATATTTTTGCGAACTTTTTTGGTTAAGGATATTTATACAAGTTCGACGGTGTTATTTATTTTACTTTCTTGGTTTTTGAGTTAAATTCTTTGATTGTTTTACGGTTTAAAAAATTTACTATCCCCGTTTTATTTTTTTATTATTCAATATTTTGTAATTACGTCAGAACGAAACAAGATCATCAAAAATTGATTACATCCTCAATATTTTATGCTTATCTACTACTAATTCCATGGATTACTTGAGATAATACATAAGCATTTGTCATGCTTTTCAAATTATAATAGTACTTGATGAAGTTGCTTAAGATGACTTTTAGACCCTCAAGATGAGATAGAGCTTTTTATTAAGAAAAGCTCATTTTTTTAAAATTATACCTCGCGGAGTTTTATTTTGGTATTTCAAGAGCGAAAGTTTTTTTAAATAAAAGTATCGTTAACTTTTTTAGAGATTAGAAAGATTTATTTTTTTTTTTTTTTTATGGTTGAGATAATTACTAAGATAAATTATTGGGTGTGTTAAAGAAAACGCAATTTTTGTTATAAAAATTTTTTTTTTAATGAATTATTTATATTCTTTGAGAGGAAAGATGAAATTATCATTATTCTCAAATAATATATATATCTTTTTGTAATCTTTTGGGAGCAAAATACATACACTGAAAACATGCTCAACTTATGCAACCTTCCCCTATACAAGAGCTATTGTATTTTATGTTTTATAAAGTTTTCGAAAAAAAGCTTTTTCTTCAAAATCAGTTAATTTTTTTACATTGTTTTTAGTTTTGTTTGAATCAGCATTTTATCTAGTGAGTTTTCTAAGTAAACAAAATAATATCGACTATATTTTAGTAATAAGGCTAAATAACTGTACCATTATTTAGTTGTATTATTAAAATATCTAGATATATATAATTATTTTAATAACTATGTATTTAAAGATTGATAGATTATAAATATTTGTAAATCTTTGCTCACGAAAAAAAATGTGTGCTATATGAAACACCCTGAGCCGTGAGAAGTGATGAAAAATGATTTTTAAAGTAAACGAGGAAGTGTTTATTAGCGTTACAAAAACAACGGTACATTAAATTTTTTTTTTTTTATGTGCCCCAAAAAGTCCTTGCGGTTTTATCAACTTAAAGTTCAAATTGAATGTATACAAATTTTAAGATTTTCCATTATATGTCAAATCTTAAAAAAAAAAAGAATGTATATTTACGACAAATACAGATTTTACAACTATGTTCTTTGTTAAAAAAGCGGTTACTAAAGTTTATATAGTTAAATATTAGTTTCAACGTATTTGCGGTCCCTGAAATGAATGAATCCGGAATACTTTCAAATAGAAATAAAATGCTTTATTTATTTATTCGTATATATAGAAAAAATATTTAACTACTTTTTAAATAGCAGTAATACATACAATAAGAGCAATTTTATAAAAACTCACACAAATTATTTATATTTAAAAATTTTACAATTTTTGTTTATGAAAAAACAATTAATTGTTCTAAATTTACAAAAAATTTATCGATATGAATATTTTTCCATAATTTAAAAATGAACACATTTATTTCTCATAATAATCATTGGCTAACTTAAATAATCGTATCTATATAACGACTGATATAATAAGCGATTTAAGTGATGTAACGATCAATTACTTTTCCAATATCGACTTTGTTTTGAGGCAAAAGTTACGAACGGCTGCATTTTATTATGCAAAATAATAATATATATGCGCTTGAAATCCAACAGTTCAAATCAGAGATTTGTTAAAGAATTTAACTTGTGGAATAAAAAAAAAAGCAAATAAATATCATTTGTGAATCATTTTCAAAATGTAGTAAAGGGTATAAAAATTCAAACAAAAGGCCCTTCTAGGATAAATAGCCCAAGCGGGATTCCCGCATAGCCTCTGAGGCCAGCATGCCACTGGCAAGTAGGTCTGGTGAACTTTGCAAGAGATAAGACTCAACATAAGAAAAATTACTTCACAGACCACAAATATTAGTGAATGATAGGTTTAGGATAGTTCGGGAAACCTGACTACCAGCCGGCCTCAGAACCATTAAACTGAGTTTAAGAGCTGTTCCCTCAGGAGATAATAGAATGAGTACCCTAGTCATAAAAATAGAGACACAAGCAAATTTCATGCATCAAGTCAATAAGATCCAGCATTCAACATCCTAAACTGGAAACAATGTATTAAAAGTACATCTGTGCCAGCCTAATAGATGAAGAAGGGGTGCATGGCTGGTCAACAGATAGAATCAGTTTATCCCTTAAGTCTTTGCCTAGGAGGCCTTCTACAAGACAGTAGCCGGATACATTTAACGTCTGCCCAAGATGAGTATTTTTATTGGGACACCATCTTTAGCCTTAACTCAACCAAGAGCCCAAAGGCAGGGGGTGTTTTACGTTGGAGTTGGCATCTCCTATCCTTAGCCTAAAAAGGTGTATCCTACAAGGCAGCAGGACATGAAGCAGATTGTACTGGGTTACATGTTACCAGTAGCAGTATATATATATATATATATATATATATATATATATATATATATATATATATATATATATATATATATATATATATTGTTTTTTACAATTTCGCAATGTAATCCTTTATGATGTCCTTGTTGTGGAGCAATAGTTTCTGGTTTGGTATACCAGTTAACATGGTCTAATTTATTCTCAACTTTGTACTGTTAAATGCAATCTGCAGGCGCTTTAACTATACATATACATATTTTATAACTTGTTGCAACATTAATAGAAATGATAAAAACCAAGTTGCATGATTAAAAAAAATAGTTTTCATAAAAAGTTTTTATTAAACATATTTTTTCTTTATCATCCTGCTACCAATCAAAAGTTGCAAAAAACAAAAAACATAATTTGGAACAATTCTTGTTTTCTTTTTTTTCTCATTATGATTTAAAAGTTAATATAAGGTGATATGGCCTTGGTTTTTTAAAGTATTATTAGAAAGGTGATGTGGCCTTCGTTTAAAAGGTAATTTAAGAAAGGTGCTATGGCCTTGGTTTAAAAGGTAATTTAGGAAAGGTGATGTGGCCTTGGATTAAAATTGTAATTTAAGACAGAAAGGTAAGAATGATGTACAGTAATCACACTGGTTTTGTTTGTAGAAATTGTTGGCAGTTTTTTTATATTTATAGTTTTTTAACTTAAGCATGTGTTTGATTTCTTGTGTGCAATATATTTAATATTGTATGTACTATTTTAATATTGCATTCACTTTGTTTAATAGTGTGTTAATATGTGCACACAATGTGTTTAAAATAAAAACTTTATTTTCTGAAAAACTCTAGTTTTAGTAGTAACACATAAAATTCTCTAGTATTTTTTTTAAAATTAAAAATCTGGCTAGTAATATTTATTAGTTAATAGAATAAATATTTAATTACAAATTTTATTGCATTATGCCTTTCAATTGGTTGTTACCAAAACAAAAATGTTTGAGATAAGTAAACTTAAATATATAAGAGATCTTCTGATAATATGAATATGCTAATTTAATATTATTATTATTAGTCGAGTTATGTCATTTTCTAGGCTTTTCTATTTTAAAGTAGTTTAAAGGCTTTTCTATATGCGGTTTATTTTTTTAATTTTATTTACTAACAACGCGTATTACGGGTTGCTTACTGCTATTAAGAAATTATTTTTATAATGAGATTTGTATAGTAGTTAAACTTTTATATATAAACTCAGAAAAAAATAAATATATAGAAAATGAATAAGACCAAGTAATGAAAAAGTTTTAATTAGATATCAACTAACGCATTTTAATGACTTTAAAATCTGCTTATTTAAAAATCTTAAAAATCTGCTTATTTAAAAATCTTAAAAATCTGCTTATTTAAATGAAAAAACAACATTATTAATGATGTAATAAAATGAAAAAACAACATTATTAATGATGTAATAAAATGAAAAAACAACATTATTAATGATATAATAAAATGAAAAAACAACATTATTAATGATATAATAAAATGAAAAAACAACATTATTAATGATATAATAAAATGAAAAAACAACATTATTAATGATATAATAAAATGAAAAAACAACATTATTGATGATATAATAAAATGAAAAACAACATTATTAATAATGTAATAAAATGAAAAAACAACATTATTAATAATGTAATAAAATGAAAAACAATCTTATTAATAATGTAATAAAATAAAAAACAACATTATTAATAATGTAATAAAATGAAAAAACAACATTATTAATAATGTAATAAAATGAAAAACAATCTTATTAATAATGTAATAAAATAAAAAACAACATTATTAATAATGTAATAAAATGAAAAACAACATTATTAATGATGTAATAAAATAAAAAACAACATTATTAATAATGTAATAAAATGAAAAACAATCTTATTAATGATGTAATAAAATGAAAAAACAACATTATTGATGATATAATAAAATGAAAAACAACATTATTAATAATGTAATAAAATAAAAAACAACATTATTAATGATGTAATAAAATGAAAAAACAACATTATTAATGATATAATAAAATGAAAAAACAACATTATTAATGATATAATAAAATGAAAAAACAACATTATTGATGATATAATAAAATGAAAAACAACATTATTAATAATGTAATAAAATGAAAAAACAACATTATTAATAATGTAATAAAATGAAAAACAATCTTATTAATAATGTAATAAAATAAAAAACAACATTATTAATAATGTAATAAAATGAAAAAACAACATTATTAATAATGTAATAAAATGAAAAACAATCTTATTAATAATGTAATAAAATAAAAAACAACATTATTAATAATGTAATAAAATGAAAAACAACATTATTAATGATGTAATAAAATAAAAAACAACATTATTAATGATATAATAAAATGAAAAAACAACATTATTAATGATGTAATAAAATAAAAAACAACATTATTAATAATGTAATAAAATGAAAAACAATCTTATTAATAATGTAATAAAATAAAAAACAACATTATTAATAATGTAATAAAATGAAAAAACAACATTATTAATAATGTAATAAAATGAAAAACAATCTTATTAATAATGTAATAAAATAAAAAACAACATTATTAATAATGTAATAAAATGAAAAACAACATTATTAATGATGTAATAAAATAAAAAACAACTTTATTAATAATGTAATAAAATGAAAAACAATCTTATTAATGATGTAATAAAATGAAAAAACAACATTATTGATGATATAATAAAATGAAAAACAACATTATTAATAATGTAATAAAATAAAAAACAACATTATTAATGATATAATAAAATGAAAAACAACATTATTAATAATGTAATAAAATGAAAAAACAACATTATTAATAATGTAATAAAATGAAAAACAATCTTATTAATAATGTAATAAAATAAAAAACAACATTATTAATAATGTAATAAAATAAAAACAACATTATTAATAATGTAATAAAATGAAAAACAATCTTATTAATAATGTAATAAAATAAAAAACAACATTATTAATAATGTAATAAAATGAAAAACAACATTATTAATGATGTAATAAAATAAAAAACAACATTATTAATGATATAATAAAATGAAAAAACAACATTATTGATGATATAATAAAATGAAAAACAACATTATTAATAATGTAATAAAATAAAAAACAACATTATTAATGATGTAATAAAATGAAAAAACAACATTATTAATGATATAATAAAATGAAAAAACAACATTATTAATGATATAATAAAATGAAAAAACAACATTATTGATGATATAATAAAATGAAAAACAACATTATTAATAATGTAATAAAATAAAAAGCAACATTATTAATGATGTAATAAAATGAAAAAACAACATTATTAATGATATAATAAAATGAAAAAACAACATTATTAATGATATAATAAAATGAAAAAACAACATTATTGATGATATAATAAAATGAAAAACAACATTATTAATAATGTAATAAAATGAAAAAACAACATTATTAATAATGTAATAAAATGAAAAACAATCTTATTAATAATGTAATAAAATAAAAAACAACATTATTAATAATGTAATAAAATGAAAAAACAACATTATTAATAATGTAATAAAATGAAAAACAATCTTATTAATAATGTAATAAAATAAAAAACAACATTATTAATAATGTAATAAAATGAAAAACAACATTATTAATGATGTAATAAAATAAAAAACAACATTATTAATGATATAATAAAATGAAAAAACAACATTATTAATGATGTAATAAAATAAAAAACAACATTATTAATAATGTAATAAAATGAAAAACAATCTTATTAATAATGTAATAAAATAAAAAACAACATTATTAATAATGTAATAAAATGAAAAAACAACATTATTAATAATGTAATAAAATGAAAAACAATCTTATTAATAATGTAATAAAATAAAAAACAACATTATTAATAATGTAATAAAATGAAAAACAACATTATTAATGATGTAATAAAATAAAAAACAACATTATTAATAATGTAATAAAATGAAAAACAATCTTATTAATGATGTAATAAAATAAAAAAACAACATTATTGATGATATAATAAAATGAAAAACAACATTATTAATAATGTAATAAAATAAAAAACAACATTATTGATGATATAATAAAATGAAAAACAACATTATTAATAATGTAATAAAATGAAAAAACAACATTATTAATAATGTAATAAAATGAAAAACAATCTTATTAATAATGTAATAAAATAAAAAACAACATTATTAATAATGTAATAAAATGAAAAAACAACATTATTAATAATGTAATAAAATGAAAAACAATCTTATTAATAATGTAATAAAATAAAAAACAACATTATTAATAATGTAATAAAATGAAAAACAACATTATTAATGATGTAATAAAATAAAAAACAACATTATTAATGATATAATAAAATGAAAAAACAACATTATTGATGATATAATAAAATGAAAAACAACATTATTAATAATGTAATAAAATAAAAAACAACATTATTAATGATGTAATAAAATGAAAAAACAACATTATTAATGATGTAATAAAAGTTTATTTTTAATGATTAGTTTGAATATTTAATTAAAATATCCACATTTTTAGTTTATTGAACACCTATTGCAACTTCATTTTAGTTTATTGAACCACCTATTGCAACTTGGTGTGTAGGACAAGCATGTAGTATGGGCTCACTTTTACTTGCTAGTGGATCAAAAGGATTGCGTCATGCTCTACCACATTCAAGAATAATGTTACACCAACCTCATGGTGGAGTCCAGGTTTTAAATTATGTCTTTTTAAACAGTTCTTTGTAATACAGTTTAACAATGTATATGCATAGTATATTAAATTTAACAGTATTATAAAATTATTTTATAATAATAATAATTTTTTTTTCAATAAATAACATTATTTTATTATATATTCTTTATAAAATCAGGAGAAACAAAAATATTTATTACAACAATATATACATATACAAATATTATAACACAAATATTTTACTAAAAAGTATTTTGCTGCATAGAACTCTTAAGGTTTTGAATTGAAGTGGTTATTAAGCTATTGTTTAGCGAGTGAAGCAATTAATAATTTGTTAGCAATAAGTTAGGTAAACGAGACAACACTTCCCAGCCAAACTCCAATAATTTTGATTGCAGGCATTGTCATATAGGAAGTATACTTCATCAAGCTCTAGGCATCCAGAGTTCTTTTTAAAAATTGTTGAACTGAGCACAGAAGGTTTCTGTTATTGTTGTGTTCACTGAAAGCAGTACACAATGGAGATAAGTTATGACTATGTCATAACCGGAGGGTTATGACATAGTCATAACTGGTCCAAAAAATGTTTTGTGCAGTTGAGTTATACGGAAGTTATAATGCAGGAATTTAAAATGGTCTGGTAGGCTGTTTTATGACCTATATATACACAAATCATGAAAACTTCTACAAGCTTTCAGAACTTTCTAGGAATTTTTCTACTGTATTTACTTTATTGTATATAGATAACAAATTGTTACCTTTATAGCTACCTACCTTTATAGCTACCTACCTTTATAGCATAAGGCATTTTCAATAAGAGGAAAAATAAAAAGAATAATAATATAAGAAAAGATTTTAAAAATGTAAAAAATTATGACCTGATAGTTTTTTTAGTTGTTTTTCATTTTTTATCATTACATACTGTTTTTATATATACATATTTTTTTGGTTTTTTAAAAGGGGACCCTAATGTTTTACTGTACTGTAGTATACATACAACAACTGAGAGTTTTGGTCTGGGCAATCTATTAATTTAAGAAAAATTTTTCAAAAGTTTATTTTAGAATTTATTAAATATCATCTGTGTAAACATTAACTGCGTTTGTACACATTTTCACATAAAATAACATAGTAAACTAACAAAAGTGTGATATCTTCTCAATGCAACTTTTTACATACTCTGCTAGTATGCTCACAGGGATTATCTTTTTCCTGATATTTCTGGAATTCCGAATATTTTTCTCAACTTTTAGTATCCAAAGCATTTTCCATACATATAAGTTTAGGTATTTTTGTAATATATTTGTTTTTTAAGCTTTATAACTCATCAATCATACAAAAATTAGGAAAAAAAATTGAAAAAACTCAGATAAAAGCTAAACTAAGAAGAAAGTAAGGGAATATAATATTCAGGATTTTTTGCGGATATTTTACCCTAACATTTTTCTGGATTTTAAAAATATGATCTGGGTGATTTATGAGTTCAGCAAAAATAAATATTATCAAGAGCGTCTATATATATATATATATATATATATATATATATATATATATATATATATATATATATATATATATATATATATATATATATATATATATATATATGTATATATATATATATATATATATATATATATATATTGTCAAAAAGAAGGAATCCTAATTATAAGTCACAGAAAAAATTAACAAAACATTTATTTTTTACAATATTTCAATAATAGATATAAATATACACACAGATCATTGTGATGTCACAATCAATACACATAAATCTAGTGTCAGTTTGAATTAATTAATGTTGAGACTACATAAATCATATTTTCTTGATGAGTTTTTTTGATTGGATTATGGACTTGCGTTATTAATGATAGTATGAGATAATGAGGAAATATCTTTCATTGTCTCATTGGTTTAGCATTAATGGAAATTTAATTGTGACATAATTTGTAAATATAACCCTTGGTGACAAAAATTTGACAATCTTTAAGAAGCTAAAACTTATTGAATTTTTAGTTATTTTGTTTATAAAGTGTTAGTTATTTTTTACTAAAAATTTTGATTACTTAGATTAATTAATAAAAAAGTTATCTGAAAATGCCAATTACATTAATTGAATATTAATTGTACAACTATTGTAATTGTAAAAACATTAAAAAACAAAACAAACATTTGTTATTTAAAAAAAAAAAAAAATCCCTGATTGCACTGATAAATAGTTAAAGCAGTTGCAACTGAAGTGTGGAAGAATTTGACACAAATTCAAAAACCGTGACTTTGTCATTGACAATAAGTCTTTTTTTTTTTTTTTTTTTTTTATTTTAATTCACCTCCTCAAGGCCGAGAAGGCCACTACAGACGAGGAGGCTACTTATTTGTGGTTATAACCCTCTCTCAACTCTATAACTCCGAAACACGAACCTTGACGAGCAAGGCCGCTGCGCGGAGAAACGAGTTGAATATTTTGAACTATTTTTTAAGTCTTATTTTCCATTTAAACATACAAATAAAAATTTTAATGTTAGAATTTACTCAGGTGAATCAAAAAATGTAAAATATAAGTGCAAAAGCAAATTTGAAAAAAAAATTCTTGTGGGGATTACCCTCATCAATCTCAAAAACATTTATTGTTTCTGTGAGATTACCAATTAACTAAACAGTGTACAAAAATGATTGCATCATCAAACGATTGATTTCTTTTATCAACAAACATCACAGTGATGGTAATTATGTATTCTGGCCTGACTTGGCCTCTTCACATTATGCTAGAAGTGACCAATTACCTCAATGAGAAAAATATCTGTTATGTAATAAAGGTTGATAATCTGACACGTGTCCCAGAATTATGACCAATAGAAGATTTCTGGTCAATCTCTAAATGGTATGTGTATGAAAACAATTGGGAAGCTTAAAATGAAGATCAGCTGCGAAAAAGAATTCATTCTTGTTTAAGTTGATATGTTGATAAAAATTGTTCAAGTTGAACTTGTTTAAGTTAAAAAATTGATAAAAATTATGTACAAGGCATGTGCGAACATGTATACAAAAAAGTTGACGCAGTAGGTTGTAATGGTGAGAAAGCATTATTTCAGTCCCAAAGGAAAAAACTAATATATTGCTTAATATTTTGAACTATTTTTTTGTTCATTAAACTTTTTGTTGTACTATTATTGCTTATGTTTATTTTGTGCCAAGATTCTGGGTTCAAATCCACCTGTACTCTACTGTACTCTACTCTACCTGTACTCTACTGTACCTACCTGTACTCTACTCTACCTCTCTACTCTACTCTACTGTACTCTACTGTACTCTACTTTACTGTACTCTACTGTACTCTACTCTACTCTACTGTACTCTACTCTACCTGTACTCTACTCTACTGTACTCTACCTGTACTCTACTGTACTCTACTTTTCAGCCCAGCAGCCTTATTTAACTGGATTTGTGTTTCAGAGTTTAGTGTTGAGAGACAGTTGTAAATAAAATCAGATTTAATGCATTGTGAATGAAAATTGAATTCACACAAAATGCAGTCCATTTTCAGGCGTATCAGATTTTGATTTCACCTAGAAATTTAATAACATCTTATTTTTGTAATAATACATCATGTTTGGTTTTTAAATATGTATGAAGAAAGCTTGTCCAACCACCTGCTGTTGTGAAGCCACATGCTGTTTTTATAATTTTTGTGCACTTCTTACACTTTGCTCTTCTTCATCTATGAGATTATTAATTTAAATTTACAAATTTATGACTGATTTGTAGTTAAAGTGATTGATTTAAATATTTAAACTAACTGAATTTAAATATTAAAAGTTAATTTTAAAAGTATAAGCTTTTTAAACCAAATTTTTTGTTGTAGCTATTTACTAGCTATGCTATTATTTCAAATAAAACAAATATTGTTTAAAATAATGATTAAGAAAGTATTTAATTGGTATTTAACTACACACAAGAGTGATCAAACGTTTAGCATGCAGCAGAATTAAATTTGCTTTTGCTTCATACATATTATTTTTTCAGTTTCAAAACTTTAAAAAAAACTTTTCTTTTAATTATCATTAATTAATTATCACAATTAATTAGCCTGATAAAATAAGACTAAAAATTAAAAAAAGTTTGCTCAGGCATATTCCTTTGTTTTAGGTGCATACATTAACCGGTATTTTAAGTTTTAAATAAAGGTGCTTATAAGTTTAGCACGCTAGCTCTCCTTTTAAGGAGAGCTTTTATAAGCTTATTGCGGAAAAAGTTACATAGTAAATTAAATTCTCCTTTTTAATAAAATATTAAAAAATATATTTAAAGTAAAATGTAGTATTTTAAAAGTTTAATTTATATTAAATCATCATTTTTAAACAGTTACTAGAATCAACTTCAATCTTAAACAGTTCTCAGAACCAAACTCAATCTTAAACACATCTTATAAGAATACTAATAGTCAGCATCTTATTAGAATGCTAATAGACTGCATCTTATTAGAACAGTAATAGAACACATCTTATTAGAAAGGTTCAATGGTTTGACAGGTGAATATTATTGTCATTTTTTTTCTATTCTATAAGATGTTCATTATGCATAATAAATAAAGGTCGCATTCCTTAATAAAGTTTTGCCTAAAATCAACTTAAAAGCTAAGCGTGCTAAACTTATGAACAACTTTTTTTTTTCTTATTTTATATATGATTATTTTCTTCCAAAAAATTTATTTAGTTTTTTTATTATTTTTTTTTTCTTAATGTCAGCTAGGAAGATAATTAATTTTTTTTAAAAGTTATCCTTTTTAGATTGAGTAAAAACTTTAACAGAAATTTCTTTAGAAAGTTTGAAAAGAGAAGAACCAACTAAAGCTCTAGAAATTAAGGAACAAAATATTAAACCTTGATTTTGTTTTTATTTGCATAATTCTGTATCACATATTAACAAATGAAAAATATGCTTCAAAAACAAAAAGAAAAGAAAAAAAAGTTTTTAAATCTAAACAAAGAGGATTATTAGGATATTTGAAATTCAAGTTATAAGATTTTCAAATTTTCAATTCAAGTTAGAAGTACACTTACTGCAAATAGTAAAAATTTCTATTTACAGTAAGTGGCAAATAAAACTAATTTTAAAATTTAGAAGGTAATCTAAATATAAAACACATTTTGATGACTTAAGTGGAATTTATTTATATGAATATTTTAAGTGATAAATTACTAAGTTTCAAATCTTTTAATTATTTGTAACCTCAAAACTCAATAAAATTGTCAGAAGATGATATAATTAAATCAGCTAAATTTATTAAACAGAATTAACCAGACGGTTTAAAAATAATTTTCTAATTAATTAATGTAATCATAATTAATTTATGTAATCCCAATTAATTAATGTAATCATATTTATTTAAAATCATAGAAACAACTAAAATAAAAGATTAAACCAACATACTGTTTATCAATATCTAACAATTTAACTTACATATCTTATAACTTTATGGAGTGCGATTTTTCAGGTGTAAACACATAATGCAATATTGCTGTTTTTACATCTGAATTGATGACAATACCTGTTACAGTTGCTAGTCCAGAAAGATCCTTCAGCAAATTAAAGTCAATCAAAACATATTTATTAAATTGTATGTCTCAGGAACATCTCAAACACTGCAATTTTAGCAATAGAGGCAGAAAAAGCACAAACATTAGAATTAGATATAATAATTGAGGAATTTGAGAATAAGAAGGTAATAAAAATTCATATTTTAGGTAGTTGAATAAATAAATAAATTTCTTAGAATATTCTTTAACTTCTTTATCTATTCTTGATAGCATTCTAAGAATTACTATGTCTGAAGATAGAATAGCTAATTTTAAAATTCTGTCATAGTCATAAGTGAGGTTAAGTTAGTTGTATGCTTTTCTCCAACATAATTTCAATATTTGTTCTTTTTTATAATTATTTGAAGCAGAGATTCTAGAATCTTTCTCTAATTTATAAAATGTATACTATTTATATACTTAATCGTGTTTTACTAACTAGATATAAAAAGCAAATAATTATGTACAAGGCATGTGCGAACATGTATACAAAAAAGTTGACGCAGTAGGTTGTAATGGTGAGAAAGCATTATTTCAGTCCCAAAGGAAAAAACTAATATATTGCTTAATATATTAGTATACTATTTATATACTTAATCGTGTTTTACTAACTAGATATAAAAAGCAAATATTGCATATTTTATTTTTAAATGTAATAAAATATTTTTTAGGGGAAGGATCTCGTCACTTTTTTTGCCAGAGAAAGGGGGTCCAAATTTATAATTACACTTTTGACTATCGAGTATAGATCAGCAATTATTCGTTTTGCTTACCCTTGTAGCAAACTGCTTTTTTAGAAGAATAAAAAAGAATGATAATGAAAGAAAAGATTGCTGATCCAGCCCTAACCCTTCAATGTTGCAGCAAACTAAACTAGCAGTAAGCTATAAGATTGTGAATGTATGTGCTAAAGCTCATCAGCAGCAGGCTGTTTTAGTATGATGTCTAACTGCTTATCTAAACGTGCATTTACAATTATATATACAGGCTGGTTGAAAAGTTTTGAAAACAACGCCTTTTATCAGTAAAAGAGTAAAAATTTATATCCTATTTAAATATTTCATCTTCCATTTAAACACAAAGAACATTTTATTTTGATTTGTCAATTCACTGTTTGTTTGCTATTTAAAGTTTACGTATCAGAGTATTTAAAAAACTGAATATCAAACAGGTATAAAGTTCTTAGTTTTGGAAATATATAAAAATATATATAAAAATAAATAAGAATAAATATATAGAATAATAATTGATGTATTTATTTTGTATTTTTATATAAATAAAAATATAAAATAAATATATCAGCAATATAAATTTATTAAAAAAAAATGGTAAAAGTGTAAAAGAAATTCTATGAAAACTGTGCACCTATGAAAACTGTGTACCTATGAAAACTGTGCACCTATGAAAACTGTGCACCTATGAAAATTGTGCACCTATGAAAGCTTTGCACCTATGAAAACTGTGCACCTATGAAAGCTTTGCACCTATGAAAACTGTGCACCTATAGGTTTTGAAGTTTAAATGTGGACATAAAAGCATTGAAGATGTAGTGGATGTCTAAAAAGTGTGACAACACCAAATATAATTGAGCAAGTCTATGATATTTTTTTTAAGATCCAAATTTGACTAAGCATGAAATTGCTAATATCATAGGCATCTCAGATGAAAGAGTACTATTTTACACAAAGAATAACTGAATAATAGAATAAAAGAGATGTTAAGAAAGTTAGTGTTGATGTTAAGTGCTAGTGTTGAAGATTCCACAAAAAAAAATTTTTTCTGCATTAAAAGTAGAATAAAACCAATTGTTTGAAAAAAAACTTTTCATTGAGACACAAATGCACATGTTCACGTAAGTTTTTGATGATGGTTAAATTGAATAAATTAAAATAAGAATTGCTTGAACACTAATTGTATTCACTTATATTGAACACTAATTGTATTATATATATATATATATATATATATATATATATATATATATATATATATATATATATATATATATATATAT
Source organism: Hydra vulgaris (assembly GCF_022113875.1). Taxonomy (NCBI): domain Eukaryota; kingdom Metazoa; phylum Cnidaria; class Hydrozoa; order Anthoathecata; family Hydridae; genus Hydra; species Hydra vulgaris. The sequence goes on from NC_061168.1 coordinate 16,576,323, forward strand.
ATATATATATATATATATATATATATATATATATATATATATATATATATATATATATATATATATATATATATATATATATATATAGGTTGGCCCAGTGGGAGGGGCAATCAAAGTAATTTACCCTGTACATCGCAGCATATGGGGCATCACATATGCTTTAAAAAGAACAATATATTATAATTACTTGATAAAAATTAAAAACTACTTTGCAAATATTATTGAATTGTAAATTTGTTATAAAACTATTGTGTTGGTAAAAAATTAACTTATAACGTAATAATTTTATTTGCGTTATTAACTTTGTTTTCATTTAAAATAGGATAATTATTACTCTACAAGGTTTTCATTTACAATTTAAATGCTCACTTTTTCATTGGCCATTTGTATGCTTTAAAAAAAAATCATTTTGTATTTAACCTTTTTTTATGTTGGTATTTTTATGTTTATATGTGGAAAGTAAACTCTATAAGTAAAAGTTTTAATTGTTGAGCTTTTTTTTTTACTTATACTTTGCAACAGTGTAGACACTGTGTGTTTATGTTTTTAATTTTGTTCCAACTTTTGCTTGAATTTCGTTTTATCTATATTTCGGCCACAAAGTAAACAAAGAAATAAAATTTATTTTTAGTGGATTATTAAATCGTAAGAATTGAATTTAGTCTAATACTAAATTATTTTTTTTAATTATTTTTTAAAATTAGTTCTAAAATTTTAAGTAAATTTTTGCTTTGTCATAATTTTGAGCATGAATAATAAACCTCAAAGGTCTCCAAGATTGAACCAATTGTCCAGAGCTACTAGAAGAAAAAAAGTTTTTATATGCTTTTTTGTGGTTCTAGCCAGCAGTACATCCTGAAACTGTTAACTAAAACTATGAAGAACCATCCATAAGCTTTAAATGTAATGTATTCAATGTTATACAATCTTACTAGTTAAATGGAAACAAGATTTAAAGTAACTGAAAAAAGTAAAAAGTTTTTTTTCCTTTTTAAAGGTGTGGTGAAAAAAGGAGTGGAAAAGAAAAAAAGAGGACTATGGTCAAAAAAAAAAAAAATTTTTTATATTGCCTGACATTTGCCAACTACCAACTAAAGAACCAATTTGCTGACTCCAGTGTCCAAGTTTGCTGACTAATTGAAATTTTTCTAGGAGAGTTAGACATCCCTTTGCTCCCCCCCCCCCACACCTTGAGACCTGCCCTGCCTTTGGTCATCACAAAATTCTCTAAAAGACAAAAAATTATGTTTCAAAGCTGAAAATCTTTCTAAACTTAACAGACTTAAGAGCCTCTTTTTTACATATTTGCTTTGTATAATAGATGAATTACAAAATATTTTGGTCTAAATATTTCTTGTTCAGCCATGGCAGTACTTTAAAAATCGGACAAAGTTTAGTCAATTTTCTTATTTTTACATTATGTCATACTTTAAGAATCTATAATTGGAGTATTGTTTATTTTAAAATGTTTTGTCAACTTATTTATAACAGCCAACTACAAGTTTTACTAGAAAAGTAAAAAATAAAATGTTATTCTCTGTCTAAAAATCATAGTCTAAAAGTACAATAATTTTGAAAAAGTATGAACTTTAAGAAGCCGTAACTATGGAAGCCAACATCGCCACGCAAACTTTTTTACACCATATGGTAGCTGTGGGTCTTATCTTCCATTAAAAAATAAAATTGTACATGGTTCCATTTGCATCTCAAAAAATCAACCATGAAAAACATGTTTTTAAAAAAAATGTTCCAACTTTAGACTGTTTTAAAAGCCGAAAGATTTGAAAAAAATATTTAATTAAAGCCATGTTCACAAAAATGTAGACTGCCATATAAAAAAAATGATCTTAACTTACTCTCTAGAAAGATCAATTTGAACAAAGACAAAAATCTGATTTTCTTCATAGTATATACATATACTTAGATATATAATAAATGCTTTACATCATATAAAAACTGTTAGTGGTAAAATAAATTGAATCAAAAATATTCTACTTATTTCCTATGAGTATGTTATTTAAGATAACATTATCTTTATCAAAGTCGCTTACAGATACAGTGAGATGTGATTTTGGTTGATTGGAATAGGTGGCACATTTTGACATAAAATTTGATCTTCGTAGTTAGAGACTTGCTCTGTTACTGGTCATTTGGAACAGTTTTTGTCACCTGCTGTTTTTCACCTGCTACCTGCTGTTATGTATTCCATGCACAAAACACATGCTATTCTCATCAATTTGAACAGTGAAACAAATTCAGGGATTATCTTTTTCCATATATTTTCAGAATTCCATATATTTTTAATTTTTAGTTTTTCTGGATATCCAAAACATTTTAATACATGCAAGTTGAGTATGAATTTTTTGTAATATATTGGTTTCTAAGCTTTTTTACTCATCACTCATAGAAAAATAATGGAAAGTGTCAAAAAAAAGCTAAAAGCAAAATTAAAAAGAAAATAAGGGAAAACTAATTCCAGAATTTTTCCGGATATTTTATTCAAACAATATTCCGGATTTTTAAAATATGACTAGGGTGAGCTATGCAAATTATTAAATTGAATAAGACAATGCTTATCTGTTTTAAAGTTCAATTTTATATAAAACTTTTTCTTTTTTTTAATATTATAAAAGTTTTTTAGCGGTAGCCTACTGTTTGTGTTCTAAAAATAGAACAATTTAATGTAGCTAAAATGATTATGGAGTTGATATTCGAACAAACAATTTGATAAACATGAAGAGCAAAGGTCCTACAAAGTTGGTTTTTTTTGCCTTCCCTGGTTAGCCAGAAACTACTTTTAGGAATAGCACTAAATATTTTAGAGAGTTATGAGAACTGTGCTGTGTGTATGAGAACTAGTTAAATGTGTTGGCCTTTAAATAAAACTGATGCCAAAAAAAAAAAGGAAAAAATTTAATTTTTAGGTTTCCAAAATTTGAACCTCAAAAACCTTGGTTTTGGGTAAAAGTTTTGGGAAAATATATATATTTCCGCATGAGCATTTAAGTTGGTAAACTCCCAGATTTGAGTTCTGAGGTAGTTTTGTTTTGTTGTTGCATAATATGTTATTTAAATTGAGAGCTGAAGTAAATATAACTCTGATGTTTTGTTTTCTAAATTCTCTTCGGAGTTTTGGGCCAATAATAGGTGTATAAGGTAGTTTAACAAACTTTTAATTAGATGTAGTATTTTTTGAAACGGGGTATAAATAGTTTTTGGTTATTTTGATAAGATTACTTTTTATGTATTTATGAGGAAATCAATTTCTTGTGATAGATATTTTTGAGAAGAGATTTGTTTTACTCTACATAAAAATCTTTTAATAACGCCAGTGGTTATGCTTGGGTTGATGTTGGAGTTGGTTTTATTTGAACATTTGTTATCGCATCCTTATGGTGTAAGGATGCAATAACAAATGATAAACTCATAAAATCCATTTATTGTATTTGTAATACAAATATCTAAAAAATTAAGTTGTTTTATTTTGTTTTCAAGTTCAACTGTATATTTTATGGAGGGGTTTTGTTCATTTAAAGTTTTAAGAAACAATTCTTGCTTTCCTTTTGAATTGAAGTGAGCATGGCTATCATCCACATCTTTTGTAAGTTATTGGTTGGAATGAATTAACAAAGGCTATATTAAGGGCTCTTTTTTCTATACTTTGCAAAAATGCTTCAGCTATGACTACCATCAACGATAAACCAATTGGGCCTGAATTAGGTAAAATTAGGATTTTATCTTTGTATAAAAAATAACATATGCTTAATGAAAGTTCAATTAACTGGTGTATATCTATAAGAGTTAATTTAGTCCTAGTTTTTAAATCGTCAAGTTCATTGCTCAATATGTTAACAATAACAGGTATTGCTTCATTGATTGGTACAGATAGATATAAATTAACTGCATCGAATGAAACCTGAATTCCTACTTTTCATATAAAAAAGAAAAGAAAAAAAAAAAGGGGTTATTAAGGAATTAAAAGTATATAATTCATTCCAACCAATAACTTACAATAACTAAATATTATATTATATATACATACATAATATAATAAGTAACAGTCTACTGCTGCATTGTTGGGCATGATAGATAAACAGACTTGTCAGGATATTGCCAAACATAAATACGTATACTAGTGTACCAAAAATATACACTATTATACATATTTATAAAAGTTTTTTAAAAATTTTTATAGTTTTATAGTTTACATTTAAAAAAATCTGTTTACATTTAAAAATTTATAGTTTACATTTTTATAGTTTAAATTTTAAAACATTTAAAATTTTTAACATTTTTTAACAATTTTTAACTATTTTTTTACAAATTTTTACAATAACCTTTTTCTAATTAAATTTTTCACAATTTTTACAATAAACAATTTTTTAACAATTTTTAATATTCTAAACAATTTAAAATTTTTAAACATTTAAAATTTTTATAGTTTTATAGTTTACATTTAAAAAATCTGTTTACATTTAAAAATTTATAGTTTACAATTTATAGTTTACATTTAAAAAATTTAAACCCCCCTCTGTCGCTCACTTTTAAAAAATTCTTCAACGCTAAGCAGTGATTTAGTCTATATATGAAATTATAAATCAGAATTGTTATCAGATGATGTTAAACATGAATATGATAAACATAAATATAGCATTTAACTTAAAGATTTAACTTAAAGATTTAACTTTTTTTTTTTTTTAATAATGAACAAAAATTGTTAAATTAAAAAAAATTACATGCAAAGTTTGAGATATTCACTATGAGTAATCCACTATGAAGATTTTCTTACTAATAGTTTTATATTTATATAATTAGAAGTTATTTTTTATGTTTATAGGTATGATTGCATATATAAAAAAATATTCAATTTGATATGAGCAATATTAAATTGAAGATTGATGAGATGCTTGATAAAATTGTTGAGAAATTATTACCTTTGAAACAAAGATATTTATTCAACTACCAACTGTCTTATGTACATATATGTCATATATGCACCAATCAAGTCAACTAGCAACTAATGGAGAGACATTACACAATTATCTATACTTTACAAGATTTCATTTAAAACTAACTGGTAAAAAAAAATCTGTAGTCTGCAAAAAAGTGAGCGTTGTTTGGAAAATGACAGGAATTCAAACAAAACAAAAAAAATACTGCTAGAATAATACTGCATATGATATATATTAGAAAGAACTTAATTAAAAATGTAAATGGTTTAACTTCTGAGTTTTACTAATAAATTGTCATCTCTGTGTGATATTGCAGCATTAAATGCAAATGGTTTAATAAGAAAAGATACCTCCCAGGTGATATCCTTCCCAGGACATCAATAGTCAGATCTCAAATTTAGATTTTTTTTAAATCAGCATTAATTAAAAAAATAATTTTTGGGTTTATTAGACAAGAACTATGAAAGTAAAAAGAAAGAAGCAAAGAAAATAAAAGCTATTAAAAAAGAGAAAATATTAAGAGATGATTATCAAGTATGTTTCCAAATTGTATTTGTGATTACTGAATGTAATATAAATAAATGTACAGTGGCGCAAACCTGGTTCTTTCCATCACGCTAAATGGTTGTTTACAATTTTGTACACATCAAAAATGTGTACAAAATTGTATTAAAATGGTTTTTAAATTTACTCTTTTGAAGCTGAGACTTTTATCAATTTAAATCATCAAAATAAAATTTATGATAAATTTTTAAATTATTTATGAAGTAGTTATTTTAATTATAATTTTTTAGTTATAATTCTAAAAAATCAATGTTTTAGACAAAAATGTATTTAAATGGTTATCAAGACTACATATAAAACATAATTAAATAGATGTAAAATGAACATAATTAAATAGATGTAAAAATATAATATTTTAAGTAAAAAACATCTTAAAATTTAGAATTTTTTAAAATAACATTAGCCTTTATTGAACAAAACTACACAAGAAACTGTGAAAAAGTGATTATTGTTGATTATCAAAAATGTTTTCGGTCTTTTTTCTCATAATTTTAATGGACAATAAGGGTAGCAGGGAGGACAAATATGGAAATTTTCTGATTTTTTTTCTTTTTGGTTTTAGTAGACAAAACTACTAATTAAACTGTTTGAAGATCTAAAAACCCCAAAATATATACATTATTATATGCACCTTATATAGACTATTTTTTATTTTTGGGAAAACCTAATGTTTATGCAATACTATATGTACCTTATAGAGAATATTTTTTATTTTTGGGAAACCTAATGTATATGCAATATTATAATATTTTTTTATTTTATATTTGTAGTGAAAGGTCATTAAAATTTGAATTTAATAAATTGAAATGTTTAGAACCTTTGTTAAAAAACTTGTTTTTTAATTTCAGTTTTTTTTATTCTCAAATTATCTTATAAAAATAAAATGTTACAAATATTAAATTCTTTCCTCCCATAAACACTCCATGCCTCCTGCCTTTTATAAAAACCTTAAATATCCTAATATTTGCAAAAACCTCCTAAAAAGACCTAAATTCTCCTAAAATATACTTGAATTTCAATAATACTTCTAAATTCTTATAATTTAATCTTGTTTTTTGAATTAAAGTTTTCTTTCGGACATTCAATTTAAACTTTCAATTTTTTTTATTAAAGTTTTTTAAATATTTAAATTTCGTAGAAAAAAATTTTAAAATTCTCCTAAATAATCCTAATTTTTTTAATCGTTTTCCAAGTTTTCACATAAAATCTAAAAAACCTTCAAAATCTCCTAAGTTTTTCTAATTTTTTAACTCAAAAAAAGTGGGGTCACCCTGACCCCATCCCCACCTCTAAACCTGTAACAAAAGAGCATCCACAGAACAGTACAAGATAATGAAATCAAATTTTTAATTTGTCAAAATGCATTTAAATCTAGGTTAATTATGTTACAATTAACTAACTAATAAATAATTATAATATAAACTGTTTATTAGTTTTAACGAAAAATAAAACATGAGAAAATTTATTTTTAAGGGTCAAGCAACAGATATCGCTATCCAGGCTAAAGAAATTCTGCATTTAAAGACAATGCTTAATAAAATATATAGCATTCATACCGGCAAAGATGTTGCAATATTAGGTGAGAATTTTTTTATTGTGAAATGTGAACAATTGTTCATAATAGTTCACATTTATTAAAAAAGCAAAAAAAAAAATCTTAAATGAAAGCGCATTAGTATAAAAAAAAAATTGAACTTTAAATTACAAATATTAATATTTATAAGGTATTATATATAGGTAGTGTATACTATTTATACCTATTTACCTAGTATATACCTAGTCTGCCACTACACTATAGAGTGATTTCTTTGCAAATGAGAAAATCCGAATTCGATCCCTATCTCCTTCGTGGTACAGCGTTCAACTTATTTTTATGCGAAGCGGCCTTGTTTATTACTTTTATTTTGAAAATAATACAGTTGGATCTCGGTATCTTGAACTCTCAGGGGACCGGGAAAAAAATTCGAGATATCGAAAAGATTTAGACTCAAATGAGTGCGCAAAGGACCGGAAATAAAGTTCGAGATATCAAGAGTCAACTATAGGATCATAAAACTTAAAAATCACTTTTTATTAGTTAGCACATTACTTGCAAATATTTATAACATTACAGTGTCTTTAAACAATTATATATAACACATTGTCTTTAAAGGATTATTTATAACAATGATATATTATATATACTAGATGTCTAACTTCGATCCGAAAAGTGAAGTTACTTTTGCCATTTTTACAAATGGCGGATTAAACTTGTAAACAATATTTAATTTTTCTTTTTGTAAACAATATTTAACTTTTCTTTTCTTAAAAATGAAGTAAATATAATTTAAATATAAATACTTTTTATGTTTAATTGTTAAGAAGAAATTAGAACACTTGTAAAATAATAATTTGTTTCCTAAATTCATTTACGATTAGAAAGGGATAAAAGTTTTAAATAAAAAAGTTAAACGACAGACATTTTTGAAGCATTTTCAAGAATTATAATACTTTTTAATAAACCTAGACTCATAAAAAAACTTTTATAAGTATTTTATATTTATAAAAACGTATTTTTGAATTATCTTTAATTTGTTGAGATTAATTGTTTAATTTTGATGCTCTTAACTTGCATTTTTAACTTTTATTCCACACATCGGCTTCAGCTTCTGCCCTTTTTTACAAATGGCGGACTATATTTATAAACAAAAACGGCTTCATTTTTCGTCTAATAAAATCCCCCCAATAAGCCATTTAGTTTATAAAATATATCATTAAACATTACAGTGTCTTTAAACAATTATTTATAACATTACAGTATTTTTAAATGATTACTTATAACATAACAATGTCTATAGAAATTTTAATAACAATATATTGTCTTTGAAAGATTATATAACTACAGTGTCTTAAAAGATACACTACAGTGTATCCTTTAAGACACACTACAGTGTCTTAAAAGTATTATTTACAACATTACAGTGTCTTTAAATAAAAAAAAAACATTAGCAGAATGACAACTATTGAATAGAAAAAATATTTAGCTTTCAATAACACCAAAAATATCAATTGAAGTTAAGTGCAAGGGTTCCTAGTTTTAATCGACTGTTGTTGTATCAGTATAAACTGAAACAACAGCAATAACAATTTATTTTCTTTTAATAATCATTTAAAATGATAAGGTGTTTTCCATAACGAACGCAGGTAAAGGGGAAGAATGGGTTACTAAAAAACAAGTATTTGTTTTTTAGTAACCCATTCTTCCTCTTTACCTGCGTTCGTTATTCTCTATAAAATACAGTTTTATAGAGAAATACAATCCGCGGTTTGTATTTCTCTATAAAACTGTATTTCTTTTTTTTTTTTTAACAAAAACATTAAATTTTACGAGTTTTAGAAAAGTTAATATTATGTTATGTAACAGATATGTCGACTTAACTCAAACTTTTTTTGTTTTTAATGTTTTAAAAATTTATGCGTTATGGAAAAGAGGGTTGATTTTGTAATAAATAATGCATACGTACAAAGAAGAAGGTCGGGTCCAATATAAAAGAACCCAAAATTATTAAAGACTTCATAAATAAATGGATCAGAGTTACCAAGAAAGTCCAGCTGAAGACTATGCAAAAGCTGATGTCAAGTGTAAAACGCAAAGTGCTTACGTTCTCACGTACAAAACTTCACAAACTTTCTTAAGTGAAATTTAAGAATATTAACATACAGTATCGGACAAAACAAGTGCAACCAAATAATGCTAATTTAGTTTCTTTATATAAAAGTGCTGCATTTTTTCAATTTAGAGAAACAAATATGTAACTTTTTTTTTTTTTTTTTAACATCTTCGCTTCCAACAAGGATGCAAGCAACCACTAATTAGTGTTGGAAGTTACTGGAAGAGAAAAGATGAAGATTGTAGAGCAAGATAACGGTTGACAGACGACTTAAAAGATTGCAAATTATATGAATCAGGAAAGCAAATTGAAGGAAGCGAATTCCAAAGGACTGATGTTTGAGAAAAAAAACTAGACGAATAAGAGTTTTTGGAGCACTTAGGAACAGTAACAGAAAAAGGATGAGACTTAATTGAATGAGGAGTAACACGAGAATGAATTTTTGTAGATGGCACAAGAGACGCTAGCTTTTTAGAGCAGTGCCCATTATAGTATTTGAAGAAAAGAGAAAGAGAAGCAATATTATGACGATGTGACAGAGGTTGAAGGTCGGCTGCAAGAGTAGGTCCAACTATGTATACAATGCGTTTTTGCACCTTGTCTAAAAGAGAAAGGGTATCATTAGAAAATCCACCCCAGATATGGCAACGTGTTCCATACAAGGCTGGATTTGAGATTTATAGAGATAAAGAATAGAATCCAGAGTAAGAAAGTGAGGAGCTCAATAAAGAGAAGCGACTTTAGCAGATGTTAATTTTGCGAAGGATTTGATATAAGGTTTCCAAGAAAGCACAGAAGAGTTAATCCTAAAAGATGAAGGGTAGTAGACTCATCAAGTACATTACTGTTCATAAATATAGGAAGGTCTAAATTATTGCGATAACGATTGGCTGAAAAAAATTGAGTTTTATCTGAATTAAAGTTCACCAGCCACTGTGAGCCCCATGCTGTAGCAGAAGTGAGATCCTTTTCAAGCTCAGATGCCCCCTGCAAGCAATCAGAGGGAGTTGGCTTCTTGTCATGACAAGAATAAATGGTAGTATCATCAGCGAACAATTCCACCTTAGATGTAAGAAAATCTGGAAGATCGTTAATGTAAATTAGAAAGAGTATAGGGCCGAGGATTGAACCTTGAGAAACCCCTGAGGTTACAGAATAAAAAGAAGAGTGCTATCCATCAAGGACAACTTTTATACTACGATTGGAAAGGAAGGATTCGATAATCTTAAAGATGTTTTCAGATACACCGTAAGAATAAAGCTTATGGAGAAGACCAGCATGCCAAACTTTATCAAACGCCTTAGAAATGTTAAGAGCGATGGCCTTAACCTCTCCACCTTTATCTAATGCACGATAAAACCTATCGGTTATTACTGTTAGCAAATCAGCCGTAGAACGAGAAGATCGAAATCCATATTGATGATCAGAAAGTAGGTTATGAGATTCGAGATTAAGTGTTTATTAATTAATGATTCAAAAACCTTGCTTATGATAGGAAGAAGACTAATGGGACGGTAGTTAGACGAATCAGATCGCTCTCCAGAATTTTTGAAAATAGGGATAACAGATGCTGCTTTCCAGCAGGCTGGAAAACAAGACTCTGATAAGCACTTGTTAAAAAGTTTTGAAAGGATAGACTACAGCTCCGGAGAACACTTCTGCAAGACTATAACAGGTATGTTGTCCAGGCCGCAAGCTGTAGAAGAATCTAACCAGGAAACCACTTTAGATACAGAAGCTGGAGTGATACAGATGTCTAGCAGTGGATCAACCTGTTTGACGGCTATATCAGGTAAAACGCAACTAGTGGGATCCAGAGATGATATTGATGAAAAGTTCTTGGCAAACAATTCAGCTTTGTCTTTAGGTGAGGTGACAAAGTCTGAACCGTACAAAAGAGGTGGAATTACAGACTTGCCCTAATTATTGATACTATTAAAGATTCTCCAGAAGTCACGAGAGCCTAATTTTTGTGATGAAATACGAGATTTCATGATCTGAGAGTAGCGGGCTTTGGCGTTAGACAAAACCTTTTTACAATGGTTCCTAGCAGTAATAAACAGACGTCTGTTTTCTGGAGAATTGTTTTGCTGATAGATATGGAAGTAATGGTTTCGATTAGCAATTGCAGCAGCAAAATGTGAGAAAAACCATGGAGAAGAGTGAGGCTTAACCTGGAATCGTCGAGAGGGAATAAAGGATTCCATGCCAGCCTGAATCCACGAAGTTATGTAAGAAGTACATTTGTCAACAGGAAGACGAAAGATTTCTACCCAGGGGCCATCACAAAGAAAATCACGGAAAGAGTCCCAGTCAGCTTTTAGGTAGTTGTAAGATGTATAATGATAGGGGGATTCTGATGGTAAAAAAGAATGAGATAATAGTTTTAGAGAGACTAAGCCATGATCAGAAGCACCTAAGGGTGAGTGTGGTGAAACTGAGCACTGACTAGGATTAGAAACAAGACATAAGTCGAGTAGAGAAGGTAAATGATTTGGATTGTCTGGGAAGCGAGTTGGAAAGTTGACTATTTGAGTCAGGGATTAAGAAAGGCAAAAGTTGTGGGCCTTAATGCCTGCGGAGTCACTGACACAATAGCCAAGCCATTCAGTGTGATGAACATTAAAGTCACCTACAATAACAATATTGGCTGATGGATAAAGAATGAGGGCTTGGTCAATATAATCAGTAATAACATCAAGAAGAGTGCAGTCTTGAGATGAAGGAGAGCGGTATATAACAAAGAGAAAAGTGATAGAGTGAAGTGGTGCTAAACGATAGCACATAAAAGAGTAGTCTGTGGATTCAAACCTAGTTTCCCGACAAATGGGTGAATTCTTACGAATGTAAATGCCTAGGCCAAGCATGTGACTATTGGAGTCTTAACGAAAGAAAGATAACCATCAACACTTAGATCACAAGATGAGACAGCTGAACTCAAATTAGTCTCACAAAGAGCAAGTAGGTCTAGTGAACTTTGCAAGAGATAAGACTCAACAGAAGAAAAGTTACTTCGAAGACCACGAATATTGGTGAATGATAGGTTTAGCGAACTTGGTGATGACTGTGGTTTTTTGTGTTTTATAGTTTTTGTTACTTTGTTCATTTTAAATTTGATTAAAGAACTTGACTCGAAACATAGATAGTACTCAGTACACTGTTTTATAGGCCAAGCAATTGCCTCATTTCACTAATAAACCCTAAGCCGTAACAAAGGGCTCCAATGTGGCATTGGCAATGCACACCAAAAGTACAAACAGGGACACCATCCATGCGCAACATCACACTGTTAGTGCTCTGATATTTTTCAGCTGTTGATGGAATCAGCCTCTCTGAGAGCTACCACAGAGTTCGGGAAACCTGACTACCAGCCGGCCTCAGAACCATAAAACTGAGTTTTAGAGCTGTACCCTCATTTGGAGATAATAGAATGAGTTGCCTAGTCATAAAAACAGAGACACAAGCAAAACCCATGCATCGAGTCAAGAAGATCCAAATATTTAGAGACAACGTTCATTAAGTTTTATTTATGACAAAGTTCATTATTTGTACACAGAAATTAATAAATTAATCAAAAGTATTAAAAAGAGTTGATTTCCTTCTAGACAAAACAAGTGCAACTCCACAAAATGTTGAACAAGCTGTATTTCGCTATCAATATTTCGTAGCGAATCCTTTGTTGTCGATCACAGCCTTGCATCTTCGAGGCATAGATTCGATCAGGTGATCAATGAAGCTTTGTAGAATCGCTGTGTAGCCTTTTGGATTTATTCAAACAGATGGTCCTTATTACGAACACCTTCAGGATTAATTCTGCGGTTGACAATCTCCCATTACGAGATTTAGTAAACTGGGAATAATGGAGCTTTGCTTCAAACTGTTTACATTGATTTCTTGCTATAATAAATAGCGTTTTTCTTAAGATAGTTGTTCTTTTGAAAAAGATCAAAAAAATAATTACAATTAGATATAGCAGTTGCACTAGAAGGTGAAAACTATGGAATAGAATGAGGTTTGAAACCGAGGAGAAGGAATAAAAGCTTTCATTCCTGCCTGGATCCATGAGATTATGTAGGAAGCCCATTTATCAACAGATAAAGAAACGACAAAAGCCCAAAGACCGTCACGAAAAAAATTACGAAAAGAATCCCAGTCAGGTTCTCGATAGAGTTGAGATCTGGAGAATGAGGCGGCCAATCCACCACCGATAGGTGGTTGTCTTGAAACCATTGCTTGACTACTTTTGCAGTGTGTTTCCGATCGTTGTCTTGCTGAAAAACCCATTTTATTGGCATATTCCATTCAGCATAAGGTAACATCATAACATCTTTCAGGATATTTTAATACATGAAACGGTCCATTATTTCATCGATTCGATGTATTGGACATAGACCATTAGCAGAAAAACACCCTTAGACCATTACATTGCCTCCACCATGCTTCACGGTCTTATGGCAGTAACGCATATTGAGGCGTTTTCCGGCCGGTCGACGTACACGGCAGATGCGATCGCTCCCAATGATGTTGAACTTCGATTCATCACTGAACAGGACAGTTCGCCATTTCTGCATATTCCAGTCAATATGAGATGTAGCAAACAGGAGTCTTTTATTCTGGTTCTTTAGTGAAATTAGCGGTTTCTTTGCAGGGCGTAGAAAAAACAATCCGGCTTCAACAGCACGTCTTCTGATTGTTCGGTCCGATACAGGCAGCTCTAATTGCTTTTGTATCTCGACTAATGATATTCATCCTTCTTGACGGATCTGACGATCATAGAATCCTCTCTAGAAGTGGTGGAACGCGGTCTTTCACCTTATTTATCTGCTGCCAACTTCCCCGTAGAACGATATTTGGAACATAGTCTTGATACGGTCCATTTTTTTACGTGATCCACTTACGTAATCGCCATAATTTTCTTTCTTAGTTCCAATCCAAGACTTTCGGGAGCCATTTTTGCACTTGAAGTCATAAAAATAATAAAAATAAATAATCACGCTTTTCAAGGCTCACCGTGTTAATTCTCTATTACTTCTGTATGCTTCTGGAACTTTCTGGATACTTCCTCTAATTATTAAAAAACTTCTGGGACGTTGACACGGACCAGACTTAAGAAAATAAAACAAACCAAAAAAGTTGCACTTGTTTTGTCCGCTGCAAAATGGCACTTGTCAACGAAATTGTGCCTGTGTCTTGGCATGCAATGACTCCAGACTCCTGAACTGTTTGCTGTGGTAGTATAGTTTGTTTCGTTTTTAAGACATGTAAAATTAGGTACACTTTTTAGCATTGTTCTATGTTGGTTGCAAATGTTTTGTTCAATACTGTATGTACTTTCAAAAAATACATATCATTCAACATCGAAATACAATAGTTAAATAAATATCCTTTAAAATGTCCGCGCAGATTTTTTCTGGTACATGTCTTAAATGTATCAAATTGATATCATAAGTCGTTTTAACCTGTTTGTTGATATTTAACATTGAAAAAGATGCTTTTTTTTTATAAAGATAAAATGAATCTTCTGAACATTTTGCTTATTTAAATTTAACATCGCAAATCTCTCAAGGAAACTGTTTTTCACACCACTTTTTTTTGTAAAATATGTTTGTGTGTGTCTGCGTGTACTTTTGTATACTTAAAACTTATTTATATTTTTATCTTTTGACTGTAGAACTTATGTATACTTAAAACTTATTTATATTTTTATCTTTTGACTGCGTACTTTTACTGCTCCGAGCTTTGGACCGTGTTGGTAAAATATAAATTGTAAATGAATACTTTTAATTATATAAAACTTTTGATTATGTAAATTAGTGTTTAAATAACCACACACACCCTCCTCTTCCCCACTTCCGTTACCAAGTATATTTTCTTAAATTAACATACAAACGTTTATCATCATACAAAAAAAATTTATTGTTTATAATTTAAACCTAATGCGCGAAATGGAATACGAAAATAATTTGCATTAAAAAACATTTATGAAAATAAAGTATTTGCATTAAAAAACATTTAAGATATTTTGAATATAAAACGGTTTGTTTGAATGTAAAACGGTTTGTTTTGAATTTTGAATATAAAACGGTTTGTTAAATATATATATTTCTGTCGCATTTTTGTAGAGCACGCTTTAGAAAGAGATAAATTCATGTCTGCCGAAGAAGCAAAAGAGTTTGGTGTCATTGATCACGTGTTAACTCAGTCACTTGAATCTAAAGTAAACTCTTAGCAAAACCAAGAAATTGTTATGATTTTTTCATTTCGAAATGAATTTTTTGAAAGTTATTTGAAAGAAAATTCAGAATTTTTTTTTTGAGTTTTATTAAATATCTACGTAAAATTTATTTTCAACTATATATGTATATACATCCTATATATATATATATATATATATATATATATATATATATATATATATATATATATATATATATATATATATATATATATATATATATATATATATATATATATATATATATATATATATATATATATATATATATATTAGGGCTGTTCAGTATGCTAATTTGGTTTCAGAACATAGCTAATTGAAGTTTTTCCCATTTAACTATCATATTGTGGTTCAAAAATAGTTTTTACTAAATTTTATTATTTGCCCTGAAGGTCTCTCAAAGCCCCTAAACATTTGACAGGTCCCTAATATTATTGAAAAAAAAATTATTTAAAAATATGTCAACTTGGTACTCAAAAGAAGCAAAATCATTTAAAAATTTCAAAAACAAAAAGTATTTTTTATAAAAAAAACAATATTAGGTTTTTTTTGAATTAAAACTATGGTTTTTAAACGAAAAATGAAAAAAAGGTATTATTCACAACATTTTTAATAATAAGTTTTTTATAAAAAATGAATCTAATTTTTAAAATTTTTATAAAATTTTGCTTCTTTTGAGTACCAAGTTGACATATTTTTAAATAATTTTTTTTAATAATATTAGGGACCTGTCAATTGTTTAGTGGCTTTGAGGGACCTTTAGGGCAAATAATAAAATTTAGTAAAAAATATTTTTGAACCACAATATGATAGTTGAATGGGAAAAACTTCAATTAGCTATGTTCTGAAAACAAATTAGCATACTGAACAGCCCTAATATATATATATATAGATATATATATATATTTATATATATATATATATATATATATTTATGTATATATGTATATATGTATATATGTATATATATATATATATATATATATATATATATATATATATATATATATATATATATATATATATATATATATATATATATATATGTATATATATATATATATATATATATATATATATAAATATATATATATATATATATATATATATATATATATATATATATATATATATATATATATATATATATATATATATATATATATATATATATATATATATATATATATATATATATATATATATATATATATATATATATATATACACAGTATCGGACAAAACAAGTGCAACCAAATAATGCTAATTTAGTTTCTTTATATAAAAGTGCTGCATTTTTTCAATTTAGAGAAATAACTATGTAACTGTTTAGAGACAACGTTCTTCAAGTTTTGTTCATCACAAAGTTGATTATTTGTACACGAAAATTGATAAATTAATCAAAAGTACTAAAAAAAGTTGATTTTCTTCTAGACAAAACAAGTGTAACTCCACAAAATGTTGACCAAGCTGTATTTCGCTATCAATATTTCGTGGAAAATTTTTTGTTGTCGATCACAGCCTTGCATCTTCGAAGCATAGATTCGATTAGGTGATCAATGAAACTTTGTGGAATCGCTGTCCAGCCTTTTGGATTTGTTCAAACAATTGATCCTTATTACGGTAAAGTAATAAAGATCAACTGCTCAAACAGTTTATCCTTATTATTTATTGGTTCTCGATAGGGTTGAGATCCGGAGATTGCGACGGCCAATCCATCACCGATAGGTGGTTGACTTGAAACTACTGCTTGGCTACTTTTGCAGTGTGTTTTGGATCGTTGTCTTGCTGAAAAACCTATTTTATTGGCATATTCCATTCAGCATAAAGTAACATAACATCTTTCAGGATATTTTTATACATGAAACGGTCCATTATTCCATCGATTCGATGTATTGGACATAGACCATTAGCAGAAAAACACCCTTAGACCATTACATTGCCTCCACCATGCTTCACGGTCTTATGGCAGTAACGCAAATTGAGGCGTTTTCCGGCCGGTCGACGTACACGGCAGATGCCGTCGCTCCCTATGATGTTGATGTCGATTCATCACTGAACAGGATAGTTCGCCATTTCTGTATATTCCAGTCAATATGAGATGAGCAAACAGGAGTCTTTTATTCTGGTTCTTTAGTGAAATCAGCGGTTTCTATGCAGGGCGAAGAAAACAATTCGGCTTCAACAGCACGTCGTCTGATTGTTCTGTCCGATACAGGCAGCTCTAATTGCTTTTGTATCTCGACTAATGATATTCAGGGATCCTTCTTGACGGATCTGACGATCATAGAATCCTCTCTAGAAGTGGTGGAACGCGGTCTTTCACCTTATTTATCTGCTGCCAACTTCCCCGTAGAACGATATTTGGAACATAGTCTTGATACGGTCCATTTATTCACGCGATATTTATCACAAATACTTTTTTTTGACATTCCACTTACGTAATCGCCAATAATTTTCTTTCTTAGTTCCAATCTAAGACTGTCGGAGCCATTTTTGCACTTGAAGTCATAAAAATAAATAATAACACTTTTCAAGGCTTCCCGTGTTACATTTACCTTGTGATGATAAAATAATGCTCTGTGGAACACAACGTCTTGGTTGGATGTGGATTGTATTGATGTAATGAAACACTTGTTTTATTTCACTTCTTGTATTGAAGTTCTTCGATAAAACACTTTGATAAAACTCACTTCGATAAACTGTCTTGATAATACTGACTGATTGACTTCCATATACTGACTGAATAACATGTCGGTTTACATGTCTTTTATATAGTAAAATAAACCTGTGTGAACCTGTTCTGGAAGATTCTAGATGCTTCTTTTCGATGCGTCTGGATACTTCCTTTAATTATTAAAAAACTTCCGTGACGTTGACACGGACCAGACTTAAGAAAATGAAGCAAACCAAAAAAGTTGCAATTGTTTTTTCCGCTGCAAAATGGCACTTGTCAACAAAATTATGCCTGTGTGCTGTCACCTGACAGCTGATTGCTCATGTCATAGCATGCTATAAATCCAGACTCCTGAACTGTTTGCTGTGGTAGTATAGTTCGTTTCGTTTTTAAGACATGGAAAATTAAGAACACTTTTTAGCATTGTTCGATGTTGGTTGCAAATGTTTTGTCCAATACTGTATATTTATATATATATATATATATATATATATATATATATATATATATATATATATATATATATATATATATACGTATGTATGTATATATATATATATATATATATATATATATATATATATATATATATATATATATATATATATATATATATATACATACGTATGTATGTATGTATATATATATATATATATATATATATATATATATATATATATATATATATATATATATATACGTATGTATGTATATATATATATATATATATATATATATATATATATATATATATATATATATATATATATATATATATATATATATATACAAATATGATCATTTTATAAAAAAAATAAAAAGGTGCTCGTTTACCCCAAATCGTGTGGTAAATGCGCACCCGTATACTTTGTAACATAAATTCTACGCTTTTTATTTTTTCTTAAATCCAACATTCCTCTAAGGAAGATTTAGTGTAGTACTAAAAAAACTAATCTCACTTTTTAAAATTATCTTTAAGTTTTTTTTTTTATTATGAAAAAAGCTATAAAAAAGATGCTCAATTACCCACGCTACGGTATATATTTTTATATATATATGCTTAAAATTAACAACTTAAAAATGTTTTTAAACTTGTTTTAATAAAGAAGATCTTGAAGATCTTTTCAAAAATTTCGATAGTTACGATTTCTATATATTAGTTAGAATTTTGGAAAACATCGAGAAATACTCCATCAAAGTTTTAATGTTTCTTTTTGTTCATTTAAATTTCAAAACTGGAACGATTTTTTTATTATTGACATAAAATCGACTTTTCCTTTCTTAGCAGTTCTTCGATAAGTTGAGTGAATTTTTTTTTTTTTTTTTTACCTTCTATTAGGCACTAAAAGAAGTTTAAATCAATAGTGTTGCATGTAGAAATCACTTTTACTCCTATTCACTTTTTGTTCAAAGCAAGCCTTTGTAATTTTAAATAGTTATATATATTTAAAAAATGTTTATAAGTTAAAAAGTGAATTAAATTTTTTTTCTAAACATTTTACTTTTAAACATTTTTTCTTGAAGTTGTAAACTTCAAGAAAAAATGAATTTTTATATTATAAATGTGTTTTTATTGTTATTAATGATTTAATTACTAATAACACGTATCGCGGGTTGCTTACTGCTAGTTATTCATTAAACTCGTTTCCGCTGCGAAAACGAGATAAATTTGAAAATTTTTTTTTCAAATATATATTTTTAAAGTTTACTTGAACTCACTAATTTCTTGAACTTGGTGGCCTCCCGGCACGTGACCGGTGTAACAGTGAGTAAAACCGGCTCTGTATATAACTTCATTGTATTTTACATTATATAACCGCACTGTATATTAGGTAATATAACCGCATTGTTAGTTGTATAACCGTATTTTATTCATTTTAAATAATTTCTAAATGATTTTAGCTAGCTAATGAAAAAAAAAATATTTTTATATATTATCTAATTAAAATCGCATAGAATTTTTTAAATTGCAAAACATTTTCCACACACTATCATATCCAGTTCACACATACCAGTTCCCACACAAATCTGAATTATTATACAAATAGTCAAATAATTAGATACTTATCAGGTTGCTTAAAAATATTACGATAATTCCGGGAGACTGAATAAGCGCGAATTGGCATAAATGCGAACTGGCATAATTTAATTGCACTTATGCCAGCATTTGCAATTTTATTCAGTGCACTTATGCCAATTCGCACTTATGACAGTTCAAATGTTTTCAAACTCTTTTGGCGCACTTATGCCAATTTCCACTTATGTCAGTTCTCACTTATTCCAATTCGCACTTATGCCAGTTCGCACTTACGCCATTTGCACTTATGTCACTTTGCACTTATGAAATTCGCGCTTATTCAGTTATCCCAATAATTCAATAAAATTTCAGAGCGCGAACACTTAAGGAGGTATACCAGGAAGAAAAATGACAAAAAAAAAATATTTATTTATTTTTTTGTTTTATGAAATATTGACCCTTTATGTTGACTTTTAAAAAAAAACTTTCGCCAAACTTGGTTAAATATCTATCTTTACTTTGACCTACTTGAACCCCACTATCATATAAAACTCCCTAGCAACCTCATAGCAACAAGTTTTCTACTTGTATTGGAAGTGATTTTGGACTTGTCTTTTTAATAGCAATTTTGAGATGAAAGCATAAAGTCATCAAGAAAGAATTATTCTTGTTTTTCCCTATCAAAACTGCATTGATAGAAGTCACAAACCTTTTTAAACAGTTTTAACACTTTAAAATGATCTATTCTTTTTTATTTCTTGTTTGTTTTTTTTTGCATTAAGATTTTTTTAGGGTTTTTAAAATTCAATACATGATAACTTAAGTAAAGTTTATGTTAAACGGTGTATAATAAGTTGTTTTACAACTGTATCGATTTTCAATCCATAATCTTTTCACTAGATCAAGATATTATGTTTTGAAATACAGCCTTTGTTGTTCTTTTTTCCGCCATTATGGATTTTTAATAAGTTCTAAAATTTATCTTTTTAAATAAAAATAGTTGTAACACTTTATTAAAACAAGTTTTCATCAAAAAGTAGACTGCTAAAAAAGTTAGAAAAAAACAAATTTTCAAAAGTGGCATTGTTTTAAACAGTAACTGATGTAGAGTCTAAAAATATATAGATCTTCGTATGAGAAAAAAAATTTAGAACTAATAAAAGTGATTTATATTAGTAGGGTAATTTTGTTTCCCCTAGCAACGCTCATAGCAACCGCTAGTTAAGGTTAGTAATAAAAAAAAATTAAAAAACAAAGGAAAATTCTTAAAGCAACTAGGAAAGGGTTTGATAAAAAATACAAAAATTAAGAAGAGCAGTATATAAAAAAGGAAGATTTTAATAAGTTTGTATATTCAATATTTTTAATTTTATATGCTTTTTCTCTGTTTTATTCTTTTAATTTTCTGGCAAAGATTGCAGGAGCTGTAATTGTCCAATTGACTTAAAATTTTGTACAGAGATTCATTATAATAAGCTTTATGTCCTGAGATAAAAAAAATTTAGAATATAAACTTTTAAAACAACAAACTTTTTGTTCCTAATATCAGAAATTCGATTATTAATTAGGCGCTTTGAAAAATCTAACGATGCTTTAAAATAAAGAAATTTTCAACAAAAATTTTTATCTTAGGACATTTATCTACATAAAACAAATAAAAATACAAAAAATTAGAACTTAATAAATTATACTTTTTGAGATATCTTTGTCAAGATTTTAGCCTGTTTTTGGCCTAAAATCACCTGTTTTTGCCCAAAATATATATGAAAAAAAAAAAAAAAAATTAAAAATTATGAATTTTCTAATGTATTTATCATGTTCGAAGTAAAAAAATTTATTGAAATATTGTAAAATACAAAAATAATTTTTTTAGCAGTCTACCACCTTAAATTATTTATAATGACAAAATCGCTTAATAAATTTACTAGTTTTATGATTGCTGACATGTCTGAAATATAAAACCTTTATGTTTAAAGATTTTTCGTGTAGACCTGCACGAATTTATTCTATCCTCCTATAGGAGGATATAAATCTAAAATAATAATTTCTATATAAATCATAGTAAAAATTATTTTTCTCCATTACTTTATACATACTATTGATTTATCTCCATTACTTTATACATACTATTGATTTATCTCCATTACTTTATACATACTATTGATTTATCGTTACTTTAATCTATTGAAAATAATACAAGTACATCAGCTCTCAAATAATTTCATATTATGTTTCGACACTTTAAAAAAAAATTGAATAGAAATTAAAAAAAATTAAAGATACCAACAATCAAATTGTTTCACAACAATCAACTTATTATTACGTTACATTATTTATATTAAATACTTCTTTTAAAATTTTTGTTTTAAATCATGTTTTTTATGCTTCCGTATGCACTTCTTGCTAATTTCGCAGGATTCATTGCATCGATTTTTTTCGAAACTGATCTTGTCAGTGTTGAACTGCTAGAACTAGCTGGTTTTTTCTTCTGATTATTCTGTTTCATTCTGTTCTGTTCTACTTTTGAATCGCCTGAAGACCGCATTGGTGGACGCATCAGTGAACTCATACCTAGTTTAAGAATTTTGGCTTGAAGATCCATTAGTTTAGTTTCTCTAAACACAATAACAAGCAAATAAAAAACTTAATTCAACTGTCAATAATGGCGACATAAAAAATGAGATCGAAAGCAATGAGAAAGAAAAAACTTTTTAAAATATAGGAAATAACTTTTAAAAATTTCTTTAAATTTAATTCATAGGAAGTATCTGAATATAAAAGTTTTAGTTTCAAAAACTTTCATCATTTTTTAAAATAATTAAACATTACTGGTGATGGTGCCAATTAACTTATTTACAATTGTTTTTGTGATTTTTTTCATGTACTGATTTTAATCTTGTACTGAATTAACAGCCTTGCTTGTTTTGCGTAAATAATCTTTGCCATACAAAAAATACTGGGGGTCAACACCTCCATCAATATCTCGAGGTAATGACCCCCAGTAACTTTTAATCGGACAGAGTTGTGTGTAATTTGATTTATTGAGCTTTTTTGGCACAAAATTTATCTCTCTCAATTTATGAATTGAGATTAGTATGCCAAATTATGGTTTTCTAAGCGTAATAAGTAAACGTAAAGCGTTGAAATGAAACTATGTATAAATAAGTAGTTTTCCTGCGTAGGCACTAAACTAACTTAGTCCAAAACAAACAAAGTTTAGCGTGTGATCAAACGAGTAGCAAAAGTTGCTTCTGAAGATACACTTGAATATAAATTTCAGGTGTCAAAGTTGATGACAAATGCTTAACTTTCCGCAACTACAAATTGTTGTTAGAGTAGATTTATCCAAAAATTTGTATTTAAATTTGTTGCTAGAATCACTACGAACAATTAATATTTAAGTATAATATATAGTCACCAGGAAGTTGACTAAATTTGCCGTTGCAAGTCTCGTTGTTCATTAAAACGCCGTCGTACAACTTAATAAAAATATGAGTTAAAAGTTTCCGTGCTCGTGTTTTGACAATGAAAACTTGGGTACATAATTGCTGAGAAAAATTTGTAGTTATAATATTTTTTCACTTACTTAACAAAAAATATTTTTTCACTTACCTTAACAAAAAATGTTTTTTTACTTTATTAACAAAAAAGTGAAACACTTTAGCTCTTTCTTTACCACTTAAGTCTTATTTACCACTGATTGATTTTTTTTCTTTTTTTTCTCTCTATTTTAAGTTCTTTTAGCTCGTTCAATAAATAAAATATCGTTGTTTTATTTTTATTACCACTCCAACTGTAGATATCGTAATTCAGGAAGCTTTAAGACCTGTTTGTCGATCGATATTAGATCGACTTGTATGTAAATTTACACTGGGTTTTCATCATAAATGTGATTTTTCTATGACATTTTATTAAGTTGATAATTTGTTTTTTCTTTTCCTTTTTTTTTTACATTTTTTGACACTTATTTTTATTACCCAATTTAAATATTTTTAAATGTGTTACTAATTTATATTAAAAAGATTTTCCGTTCTCATTTTTTTCAATCTCATGCTTTATATCTTGACTGCTTTCACAACGTACAAAAGTTGTCTACAACATAAAGTTTTTCACAAATTACACTTCTTAAACAAAAGCAACCTAAATCGTAAACAAAATTTAAATAAATAATAAATAAAGAATTTTCTAATTAAAAACTCTAGAAATTAGAAACACCAGAAATCAGTGAAAATAAAAATAAAATATTTATTGTAATGTCTCCTGCATTTTTTTATTTTATATATAAACCTTTAATAAGGTTTTTCATTATTTATTATAAGATACAAAAGAAAATTTATTTTTATAAATTTATTCATTTTTTTTTTTCATTTTATTATTTATAGAAAAATAAAGAGACTTTCAAATTAAGAAAAAATATTTTATATAACATAAATATTTTACATAACAGTTGTGTTTATGATTTGATCAAAAACATGATTTTTCTAAAAAATTTAACAACAACAGCCATTTTGATTGCTATACCATCATCATCATCATCATCATCATAATCATCATCATCATCGTCATCATCATCATCATCATCATCATTATCATTATTACCATCACCATATGTATAGTTTAAATATGCTTGATTAAATTACTTGATGAATGACCGCATAAAATAATGAGATAAACGACTGAGATGACAAAATGACTAACTGATCAGAGATAAATGATTGGGGATAATTTATTAAAGGACTGAGATGAGTAAAATAGTTAACTGATATCAATAAAATGAGATGAATGACTGAAACAAATAAGGTTATTAAAACTTACTCAACACGCAAAGTCATAGAGAAACAAATTATTGCAAAATAATAACTTATGTTACATCACTCTGAAAAAACTTTCATGAAAATGTAATGTTACCTCAAATAAATCCCATTTAGTGATAGCACACTAAGCTTTTTTTTATTTTTTTGATATTAGGATGCTCCCAGAAGGACCTCGGCTATGTTACAGAGCACCGTTTTAAAGAATTAAACAACCGCTTTCTTTGATAACGCTTTAACAGCCAAAAACATTAAACCTTGGATCTCCTGATTTTGAAGCCAACGATGGCTATTTATATGTAGAGTTTTTCTCATATATTTTATCTCATTTTGTTGATATCGGTTAATTATTTTACTCATCTTAGTCTTTTAGTAATTTACCACTTAGTCTAGTTACATATTTGTTGCATATAATTATATGTTATCGTACATATGCAACAAGGCAAAAGTATTTATTGCTACTTAATTTTCTGCCTAATGTATTAAAGAACTAAGTATAAAGAATTAA
Organism: Hydra vulgaris; assembly: GCF_022113875.1. Lineage (NCBI taxonomy): Eukaryota > Metazoa > Cnidaria > Hydrozoa > Anthoathecata > Hydridae > Hydra > Hydra vulgaris. The sequence continues at coordinate 16,601,737 of NC_061168.1, forward strand.
AGTATAAAATTATTTTTTACTAGTTGTAATTAATTGTTGTTTATTGTATAAATATATATATATATATTTTTTTTTTTTTTTTTTTTTTTTGAAAGTGGACCGTAAATTCTTATGGTATCGAGTTTTTAAATTATTATCTTATTAATTATAGCTAATTAACAGGAATATATATTCTCAAAACTTCTTGAGTTCCTCTGAAATAGTGAAAAAAGAACAACAGAACTCTTAAATAGTTTGAGTTTAACTTTCTCAAAAGGTTGTTAAAGCAACTGTCATCAAAGATGTTTTTTGAATGTTTATAACAGCTTTTGTTTACTGATTTACAAGGTTATTGATTTTATTTTTTTAAATCTTTTTAGTTAACAACCAATTATAAAAAACCATATATATATATATATATATATATATATATATATATATATATATATATATATATATATATATATATATATATATATATATATATATATATATATATATATATATATATATATATATATATATATATATATATATATGTATATATATGTATATATATATATATATATATATATATATATATATATATATATGTATATATATATATATATATTTATATACATATATATATATATATATATATATATATATATATATATATATATATATACATATATATATATATATATATATATATATATATATATATACATATATATATATACATATATATATATATATATATATATATATATATATATATATATATATATATATATATATATATATATATAAATACAGGGCTGTTTTTAAGATTTTGATGGGGAGGGGGGGAGGATGACGACTAACTATGCGAAAACAAAAATAAAGTTATAAAAAAAAAAAAAAAAAAGGTCCTCGTTAGCCGACATTTGCCGACTGCCAACAATAGTTCCAATTTTGCCGTCTCCAAATTGTCGACTAATAAAATTTGAACGGGGGTTAGAAACTCCTACACCCCCTTCCCCCACGGAAACCATACGCTAAAATAATGATATTTATCATAAATTTCATTAATGATAAATATCTTGAAATTCAAGGTGTTTTTATGATTTTTATTTTTTTTCTAAGCAGAGAGGATTATAAATAAATAAAAATGAAATTTACTATTTTACTTGCCTAATCAAAATGAACTTCTATTGAAAAAATAATAGCACAAATGATTTTTGTAAACAAACTTCGATTAATGCACCAATTCCGATTAATTTATTGCTTGCCATCTGTCTACAAAAAATATTTGAACAGATTAAGTATTGAGCAGCTGCTCATTATTTATCCACAATACTAAAAAATGTTATTTTGTAAGATAAAATTTGAAATGATTTCTGAATTTTAGATATGAATTTTCTTTCAAAGTATAAAACAGCTGATTTTTTGTAGATTTATTATGTAAAGAAAAAATTTAGATAGATATCAAGATATCAGTTCAACGGATATACGACTGCAATAATATTTTATTAAAAGCACATTAAAAAAGTATAAATGCTCTTTTAAAAAAACTCGAAAAGCATAATAAAGCTGTAATTTTTATGAAATGTTATATATTTGCTTGTAAGATCTTTAAGTTTGTCCAGATTGGTCAACAAAATTATAATCAGTTTAACATTTATGATATTTAAATGATAATAATTTGACATTTTTGGTCATCTTAAACATCTTGACCAATAAACTTTATGACGAGACATCATAAAACCAAATATTCGCAGAACCAACGACACGGAGGGGAAAGAGGGGGTGATAGGAACAACTGCCCTCCCCCCCTTTTCCTTTTTTTTTTTAAAGATCTTTTTTTTTTTTTTTAAATTTCTAGATTTAGAGGAATTTTTTTTAAAAATTGATATTATTTTAACAAGCAGAAAAATTGTGACTGTTAAAGCTTTTAGTTCACATGATACGTTTTTTTGTTAGAGGACTTATAAATTTTTTTTACGGAGAACAAATTTGTCCAAGTCCTGCTGTAAATTTATTTAAAAACAACTTTCCACAGAAATCATATTTTGAATATCCTGCTAGTGTAAGTGAGTTGTGTTACCTTGGTCTTAATTTTTTCGTAGTTAATTTTTTTAAAGCACTTTTATAAAACAAAAGAAAAAATATCATCCCAAAACAATTTGTACAGAACAATTTTAAAAATGGCATTCTCAGAGTAAAAAAGGTTCAACACCTATGATTCCACTTCGTCAAATTAAACATACTTTAGCACATCTTGCTTCTGAGAAAAGAAAAAAAAAACGTACATGAAGAAAATGTTTTTGTTGCAGACCCAGAAAACTCAAAATTCAAAAGAAATATTCTTAAAACGAAACTTAATATAAAGTCTAAAAAAAAAGATACAAAAATTCCTTTTGAACCTAAATCAAGTGTATAGTCTTTATCACTTTTTGACCACTTTAATCATCGCTTCACGAAAATGGCTGCTTGTTGCTTGATGATCATGATTATGTAAAAGAAAATCAAACCTATGATGCTAACCTTACTTTTCCAGATAATAAAAAGTTAACCACAATAAAATATAATATTAATTGTGTAATGGAAAAAACAATTTATTCTATTCCTACAAATAATATAGTGTGTGTTTTTGAAAATTCTACTAATACAAAATCTTTTAAAGAAAATAATATTCCTAAAATGACTATAAATAATAAAAATATTTTAACAAGCAAAGAAAATAATTTTTTATTTTCGAAACTTATTTGCAATTGTATTCAGCAACATATACAAGAAAATGAATCAGAAATAAATGTTAACATTGAGAACATATACTCTAACGATTCTAGTGAACATGAAAATTATAAAAATGCTGAGCGAAACTCAGATGCATGGCTAAACATATATAAAAAAAAAATATTGGTCGGCTGTTAAATGTCGACTTCTGCATTGTTAGGTATATATGGTAAAAAAAAAGTATGAATCCTATTGGAAAATTATAAAAAAAGGACTTAATAAAAGTGATTTATTTAATAACTGCTATTTCCGTCGTGGTCACGAGTTTGAAAAAAAAGCGCTTTAATTTTTTCGAAACCAGTTTTTATCTAATGGTTTCTTTACTTTAACATAAGGTAAAACATACGGTTTAAGTTCTGATGCTTTGGTAGCTCCAAACTTATTACTTATTAAAGAAAAATCAGAAAATTCAAAAGAGCTATTGTCAAACTTATTAAAATCCTATTTTATTCTAACGCAAATGATATTTTATTCTAACGCAACTCCAAATGATATGTATACAATCAAACTACTGTTTTTTTATGTCCTATCATCCTGAATCAAAAACTGCAAAGTACTTCCTTATCCAGAAAAACAATTCTTTGTGGGATGTAATAAAGTATTTAATGGACAATATCTTTTCAATCACCGATTTCAGACGGGCCCGCAAAATTATAAGATTTAGCAGCGGTTGATAGCTGGGGCTAGATTTGGCGTATATTTATATATTTTTAAACTCTAATTTACTTCCAACAAGATTGCAAGCAATCACTTTTAAGTTATAAGTTTTTAAGTTAAAAATGATTTCCTAGTAACTTTTAAGTTACTAGGAAACAGTTAACTGAAGATTTAAAAAGTTTTAGGTTATATAAAAAAGAAAAATATGAAGGTGGGTAAAAGTTATAAAGTTTTTTTGATGTTCCATGAAAAAAACTGGATTAATAAAAGTTTTTATAGCTTGAAGAGTCAGATACAGAAAAAGTGTGCACTTTGTTGAATAAGATGCCAAGCAAGAATGAGTTTTGATTTATCGTTGATATAGATAAGCTTGTCTGAGCATTGACATGATTTGTAAAAAAAAGAAAGAAATACAACCTTACGAAAATGGGAGAGTGACTCAAACTTGGGTTTCAGCCACTCTCAAAACCCAAGTTTTTTTCTAACACTGCAATATTTTTTGCAGTAAATAAATGAGTATTGTTGTCTAACAAAAAGGGTGGATTTTAAATCCAGAATTTAAACCCATAAGCCACTGCAAGCCTTAGACTGTTACAGAAGAGAGATCAGATTAAAAACCTGTTGCTTGTTCTAAGCAATTAAAAAGTGTAGATTATTTGTCATGACAAGAGTATAAAGTTGAGTTGTCAGCAAATAGAGCCACTTTAGAAGTAAAATTTTCATGAAGATTTTCGTAGATAAGAAACTGTTCAGGAGCAAAGATAACAAAGATAAACCTTGTGGTGCCCTTAAAGTTACTTGAAATAAAGAATAGTGTATGCTTTCAAGGATAACTTTAATACTGCAGTTAGAAAGAAATAATTTAATAATCTTAAAACCTTTGAGATTATTGAATTAATAAACCTTTTCAAAACTATTAACTGAGTGAAGGTTAATCGTAGAATTGTTGGAGAGGTCAAAGTGTTTTCTAGAGTTTTGAAAAATTGAAACCAATTATTTAGTATTTAGATGATAAAAAATGTGAAGTAGAATGAGGCTTGACTTAAAATTGAAGAGAAGGAATAAAGGCTTCCATACATTTATTTCAGAAGGAATAAAAACTTCCCAGATGCGCTTTATGCATATATATTATGAATATAAACATATATGTTTGCTATTTATTTAGATACTGGCATACAATATTCTTTCATATTTATATGAACTTTAGTATTTATATGGTGTAGTATTTGCCGAAAGAAAAGATCGGATGATGATCATGATCATGATTATTATTGATGATGATGATGATGATGATGATGATGATGATGATGATGATGATGATGACGATGACGATAATAATGATGGTTATGATGATCATGTTGATCATAATGATGTTTATACATGCATATAAAATACAAAGAATAACATAAATTTTGAATTAAAAAAATATACTTTAGGGTGTATAAATGTCTATGCACCCCGGTCACAAACCCGGCCCCTACACCGTCTTCTACCCCGTCTTCATTTTACCACACCCGGGCGCGGCACCAGTCAAATATCAACCCCGGTTGCTTATTAACTACATACCTATAATAATAAATTAATATGTGAACTTCCTATGGTAAATTTTAGTTTCTGGTAATAAATAACAATAATAAAAACTATCAACTTCCAAAGAAACATTTTTACATTTATACTTTAAAAACAATTATTTACAAATTTGATTTTTTTATACCTTTCTATAATAAATAAACATTCAAAAAACTGATGACATGATTTATCTTCCAGATAAATCATATCATCAGTTTGGAAATTTGCTGCAGCAAATCAAGCAGCAGCTCAAATCCACCACCGGAAAAAAGTAAATAAAACCAGCGACAGTTATTTACAAAAAACGGGCCTCATTAGGATTTATGGTTCTTTTCCAGCTGAAAGTTTAAAACAAAATATTAAGGATCATTTGAACTCATTTGGTCTCTGTATAAAAAGAGATGTAGTAGGCTCTACTCAAGATGGTGCAGCAATTAACAAGAAGCTCATGCAATTAACGGACATTGTTGATCAGTTTTGCTTTAATCATGGAATTCATCTTAATGTATGCGACACGTTATATAAGAAAAATAAAGACGCAAACGTATCAATTTCTAAGGAAACGGACAGTGATTCAGAAGAGGATGAACATTTTAGTTTTGAATCAGTAAACAATGAGATTATGTTGACTACTCTGAAGTTTTGACTAGAAATTTATCAGCTCCTAATTAAAATTTTAAGAAAAAAGTTACTAATGAATTAGGTAAAAAAATCGAACTGCATGGATGTCCATCATCGTTAGAATTCACTTTTTTCAATGACTGCGCTTTTGTTAAAAATTAAGAAATGTTTTTCCAGACATTTACTGAGTTAAATGCTCTTGATGTAATCAATAAGCTAAATTTTGAGTCATTAGATTCATTACATGCCGCTTTAAAGCCAGCAAAACTAGCAGTGGAATTCCTTAGCAGTGAAGATGCAACGTTATCGACATTTTACATTCTACAAATAAATTTAGTAATACAAAATGATGCAAACTGATGAAAATGCATTAATGTAACCACCCGGTTACATTAATTTAGTGATGATTAGACCCGGAATTAAAAGAATTTTAAAAAAGCAGTTCTATTATTGAGCTCTCTAATTTTTTCCGTATTTTACACCTCCAGGATGACTCAGTGGTATACTGGCAATTTTTTCAAACAACTTTTTTGATTTCACTTATTTTCTCTCTGGCATTAAAAGAGAGTGTAATTTTTAATCTAAAGAATGTTATCTTCGGATCGAATTTTTCCATAATTTATGTTCGAATAAAAATATGGTGCATTTAGCTTTTTTTTTTCTTTAAATTTTTACAACTACATATTAATTACAAAATTTTTTTACACTGCGATAACATAAACAAAATAAACTTCCAATACAAAAAAACTAATATTTTACAAAATACCGTTAAGATAAACATAGGAAGCAATAATTAAATATGGTATGACTTGATAAGGGTTTTGACTGTTGTAGGGAACTCGTAGAAGACTGAGTTCAGTCTTATCATCGAGAACCTTGGGGTGTTGCGTAAAGTACAAATATAAACATTATGATTCTCATAAAATAAATATTTTAAATGTCATTGAGGTAGACTTTTCTTTTATTTTATTACACTATGAATGGTGTTAGTGTTGTGGTTTATAGTAATAATATTATCTTTATTTTTTAATTAAAAAAAAAAAAAAATTCATTTTCATTTTTAATTGATTGCTGATTATTTGAATGTGAGCATAAATAATAATTTATCATTGGAACTAAAACATTTCTAAGTAATTATCTGTATTGAGAATATGATTTTTTAGTTTTGACTTTAAAGAAGTTATATTGTCAGCAAGAAAAATTGAGGTATAATTCGGAATTAGTTTGTTATATGAATAAGGGCCGCGGTAAGAAATAGAGAATTGAGAATTTTTTTGTCTTTTCCGGGGTACAATAAAGTTACCAGTTGATCTTGTGTTAAATTTGTTGAGATTAGATTGAAAGAAATTTTCTGTGAATCGGTTTGGAGCTAATCCTAATTTGTATTTTAGCATGAACAATATATTAGCATAGATATTAATTTGGTAAATGTTTAGCACTTTCATTTCATTTAATAGGGATTTAGCGTGAGTCAGTTTGTTCTTATGGTGTGTTATTCTGTAGGCATATTTTTGTCGTCGATAAAGGGACATTAACTTTGTCTTGTGTGTGCTTCCCCAAGCAATGTTGGCATATGTGAGATAACTATGTATAAAGGAAAAATAAAGAAGTTTTAGGTTTTTTTGCGATAAAAATGGTCTAGCTTTATAAAGTATACCAATACTTTTAGATATTTTAGTGTTGATGGCATTTATATGGGCTGTCCATGAAACATTTTCGTCAATAATCACACCAAGAAATTTAATTGTTTGGGTTCTTTCGATTTTTTTGTGTTCGTTACTTAGTGAGGGTAGAATTAAATTTATTTTTATAGAATTAGTTTATTTTTCTGTTTCTTTGATAATAATCTTAAAAATACTCAAGAACAAGATTTACATAACATTGGACCTTTAATATACCTGAATATATTAGAGAGTTCTTACCAAATACAAAGACGAAGGTCTTTGGTATTGGAAAGGAAAGTTAAAAACCATTCCAATATAATGTAATCTAGAAAATTTTAAATTTACTTATTTTGTCCTGTTTAGGTATGTGTTAGGTCAGAATTAAGTAGTTTCGAATTCAGAATTAAGTTGATTTTTTTTTTGATTCTACGGAAAATAGGAGTTTTGATAAAAGAAAATCCAATTAAGTTTACCTAGTTGACTAGCGGATTTGTTTCTGGTTTTTTGGGTATTTCACGCCTTTAATTTAATTATTAAAAAAAAAAATATATTTTTTTATTATTTGTTGTTTTATCACTAAAATAATAAAACAACTTTTAGAAATATTTTGATTCCAAAAATTGCAACTTTATTTTTTCTATTACTCTATCTACCAAAGAATAATAAATCATTTTTTACTAATTTAGAACTGTTCTTTTCTTTTAAAAGTTTAGACACTTTTTATGTAGAATACATTACTCCGAGTATAAATTATGTCGTTAACGTTATCGTTCTTGCATCGCAACTCTATTGACAACATCGTATCTTTCATTGAAATTTCATTGAAATTTAATTTTGCGTTGATAAATGAATTAACGCAAATGTTATGCAGTAGTAAAGGTGCCTAAAAAATCCTTTAGTTGTTCCATTAAAAAATACTTTAAAGTTTCCTGGAAAACTTGCGTTTTTGGATTTTGTGCTAATGATGAGGAACCACTAATATCTGAAGTACCATGTACAACATCGGAAATTTTACCTCTTGGATTAATTAAATGCACTTCTCAATAAAGATAGTGTCACGCACTTGCCACTTGATCAAATCAAATGGCTAAGCAAGAGTTTTTGTTGTACCGTAAGACGGGCAAAAGAACAGAAAATCTTGAAATAAATTTACTATGCGATTCCTCTATAAAGTCCACATCAACAGATATTGAACGCGTTTTTTCGAGCTGCACTAGTTTCACTTTTTTCTGCACAAAAATCAGATCAAAAGAGCTGCACTAGTTTCTGCACATCAGATCAAAAGATTTAGAAAAGAATTAGAAAAACCGATTCTCCCCTCATTTGGGCGGGTGATGCCAACTTTTTATGGTTTTTTGTTCCCAGGCTGTAACCAGCGCAAATTTAGTCATTGAAAGTGACAGATGGTCAATCAGATCCAATAATCAATAACTATTTATAAATTATAATTTGATCTTTCTAGATTTAACTGCAGCAAATTTATCTATTATGTCGTTGATTCTAAAGTTTATCTTTTGACACTAAGAATTGCCAAATCAACAAGACGTTGTTGCCCCAATGAAGCTCGTAGATATGAAAGAATAAGCTTCAACTTGCTGAAGGAGCGTTAGCAACTGGCTATTGACACTGCAATTGTGAGCAAAGTTTGTAATGCAATGCGTAAGTTTGAAAAAACGTCATGTCTCCGTATGACGAAATAAATGAAAGTAAATCTAGCGGAACCCCCACGAGATTTAAACAGCATCTGACAGTCTGCAATTTCAGTAAACTTCTGATACTCTAAAAGTTTTCCAGATCCTACCATTGTTGCTGCAAACTGATTTTAGGATCCCTCTTTAGCAATATTCTCACATCGAGCAAGAATCCAAATTTTTCATTGAGTTATTTAATCTCAATAAAAATTGCATTTTGGCACAAATAAACACGAAATTCCATATTAGATGCTGCATCTTTTTTAAGTTCATTGTGGGATCTTGTAGTCGTTTGACTGTTAGTCACTGAGTTGGCTCTTAATCTGAGTTGTGAATTCATTTATTTTTATAATTTTTTTTCTACGCTGCAACCGGTTTTCAACATTGATTCAACGATAGCATGTTTGCTGGGTGGTAACAGAGTATTTGCTCCTCGAGTTCAATTAACTCCATCAGATTCAAATTTATCTTTTACGCTTAAACGTCGTCAGTTTCCAGTTAGGTTAGCATACTATTCCAGTTAGGTTAGCATACTCAATGACAATAAATAAAAGTCAAGGTCAAACATTTGATAAAGTTGGTGTTCATCGTAAAAAGCTCTGCTTTTCACCCGGCCCATTATATGTTGCATGTTCAAGAACAAATTTGTTTAATAAATTGTTTTTTGAAGCTGAAAAACATGCATTACATGTTATGTCATTTACAAATACTACTCAAATAATGTTTTGTTTACAGATGTTCTAAATTTATAATTTTGACAAGTATGTTTATGTTATTTTGATGTTTTGTATATGCTTTTTTTGCTATATGTGTATATATATGTTTGTCTTTATATATGTGTTTATATATGTTTATTTATATGTTTTTAATTTTATATAAGTTTAAATTATGTTGTTTCCATGTTTGAAAAGTGGTGTTACTTGGCAACGTGTAGAGCAAGATTGTGATCCTTGCCAGCCAAGCGGTGACTTGATTTTTTTAAAAACTGTTTTTTTTTAAAAAAGAGTCCAGCCTTCCAATCAAATCTAGAAACTTTTGCAAAAGCAATCTCACAAAGCAAGTGTCTCATTAATTGGTTAATATGTGATAATTTATTGTTTAATATGTGACTGCATGTTTTTGTATTTTTAATTTTTAAAATGAATTAACATAAATATAAATGTGCATTCAGTGTTATTAATATAATTTTATTCCATTTTTAGGTAGACTTCATACTTTTATAATCAATTTAAAAGTCTTTAAATCGTTAATACTTTTCTAAAGGCAAAGAAGAAGAATCATTAATCTTCATACCATTTACTAAAAACTATTTTAACGAATTGCAATTCAAATTGTTATAATTAGAATTTGAACAACTTTCAAGTTGTTACCTTATTTTGCAGTTTCCTCTCACTTTGTATTGAATTATCTAAAATCAATATTATTGGTCCTTATACCAAGTACTTCACACATCTGAGTTTTTTCTATTTGTGTTTTATGTAGAAAGCAGATCAAGTTAATTTATTTGACATGCCTAGCTCCCCATGACCCGTTTTACTGGTCCTCAATTGCTTTGCAAATAAATATTATTTTAATGAGAGGGTCAAAGTTTTACTATAGACTTAATTTTTGAGAAATGTTTCGCAACTGTCAGTTTAAAGTTATATATGTTAAGTGCCGAACATATTCAATCAACAGTGAAACATACTCAATTAGGTAAATCTTGGCATCTAACACCGTGAAAATTTTCTTTCTTAAATTTTTTAATTTGGCAATTTCAAAATAAATATACGGGGTAAGGGATTTAATATCTATTAAATCCCTTACCTCGAATTTTTGTATAAATCTCTTATAAGACCTACGTATAAGGGAAAGACGTGCATGTTAATTTTTTTTGCTAATTCAAGCTGTATAGTAGGCCATCCCATTTTGACCCTCATGAACAAATTTTAATACGCGGAGTGTCGTAAAATATTTCCAAGGTATTATTTTCTTAAGGAATTTTTTTTTTTTTAATTTTAGATGACTATTTATACTCGCGCCACTCTTTTAAAGTTTAACATTTTTACATTTTTTGAGTTTTTACGGTGTTTTTTTTTTAGTTTTTACGGGTTTTTTCAAGCAATCGCCGCAAATAGAAATTTACAAATCATTAACTATATAATAACGTCATCACAAGTAATGGAAGATTTTTATCTATACCGATTATGCGCATTTTTATTACTATAATTTTTGTTAACTGGTGGTAATTTAAAAACGTACAAATTCGCTATGAAATTAAGAAAACGTGGTTTTTAAACACATTAGCGTTGAGGCCCAATACACAGCAATTAGAAATTTATTAGATGCTTTTTATCTCATACAGATCACCCACTTTAAGCCCAGGCTATTTAAATGGATTTTGTACAAGATTAGCTAAGTTTCCTGGCCGACCATTATTCTCTAGCCGTAGCCGTAAATAAAACTGTTAAACTGGGGAATAAACTATTTATATCATAAAACCATAAAAGGTTAAAAAACAGTAAGGTAATAATAAAACTGCTTCACATTAAAATATCCTTTTGCAAAAATAAAATGAATAAGTTTATAATTTTAAAATAATTTACATATAAACTTTTGAAAAGTGCAGAGATTATTGTGAACTTGCGGAAAAAAATCAGACAATTAGGTGAAAATTAACAAATATGGAGCTGTTTCAGCCGCCTTGAATTTCATGAAATTCATATTGCATTTCATGAAATTCAAGTTGCATTTCTCTAAAATCAGGCAGGTTTTTATTCTGAGTAATAAAATACTCAAAGAGATCAATAGAATAGATGACTCCCTCCAGGGCATCGTGGTTTTTGACCTGCATTTTTTAAAGGAAAACTTAATTTCATAAGTTTTGATATTTTAGTCTTATTATTTAAGAATAATTTATGTCATAAAGTAACAAATTGTTTAAAAACTATGGTTTGCAAAATTGTTTAAAATTAGATGTAAAATACAAAAAAAAATAACTGTAAACTAACTTTTTTTTAAATCAGTAGAAATATAATAAAAATGAAATCAATAGAAACTTTGATTTTATCTTATCAAAAATAAATGTAATAAGTATTTAGCAATGTCATTTTAAACCTTGTTTTATCTACATTGCATTATTTTTAACTTAAACCTTTAAGATCAACAAGACTATTGGCAGATGTATATTGAGCCTGCTGCAAAGGTAAAATTCAAATCATGGTAAAACCTTAGAGGTGTTTGATGCTGGCGTTAGCATCATTTGACAGAGATCACAATATAAAAATGTAAAAAGTTCTGTATTTAAAACAAAAGGAGGTCCGAAAAGATGTAAAAACGGATAGAATCAAAGCTTTTAGAATCAGACTTTTTGGGTACAATGAACTCCAAAACTTTTAGAATCTTTCAAAGTTGCTAATAACTCATCAGAACTCATCTGCAAAATGGTAAATCTATTAAGCATAGTTTAAGAAATTTATTTTTCAAAACACGAAATATATTTCTTGCTTTTAAAAATAAAATTTGGGATAGAATATTTATTTCTTAAAACGAGAAACGTATTTCTTGTTTTAAGAAAAATATTCCTAATAAAAAATTCAGTTTTGCTGTGCTTACAGTAAAATTTATTCAAGATAATGTAGAGCGTGTGATGAGCGAAGAAAAGCTTCAGAAGCTACTTCAAGTAAAGAGTTCTTGCGAAAAAACCATTAAAAAAAAAGATGAGTAGATTCAAGGAACTAGCTACGGCGACTGCTTCCTCGCTTTCTCGTTATTGAATGGTTCTAATAAATTGATTTTGATACGATATCTAATTGTAAACTCTGAATCTTAAAAGTACATTGAAAAGTTATTTTTTTACTTATTTTCTTGAGATATTTGTCTTAAGCTATACGTATATAATATTTATTGTACATTTGTATATAATTATATGTACATAAACATTTATTTCACTTTTGCTGGGTTTAAATTGCTGAATTCTGAAGCAAATTTGCTTCAGAAACAAGAGATCTGTAGCAGTGACGGATTGAGCATTTTTTGGTGTTTGAGATAGCTAACATGAAGCAAAATCTAAACATTTGTATTTTATAATTATGTCAAATAATGATACTTTTTACAAAGTTGCAATGATTGGAGGCTGGGAACAAAAAAAAGCCCTAAAATATTATCTCTTTGGCCCAAACGTGAAAGCAACAAGTTGATGAAATAATTTTTTTTGCTATTCTTGAATTTATCGATAAATTTTATGATGATTTTAAAGCATCAAACAAAGTTTGCGTTGTGGCATTAGGATTTAATTCCATTTTAATAGCATAGCAAAAGATTTTTCATAGAACGTGTCATAGTTAATATGATCTTTATGTATTAACTCCATTTTAGAGTTAGGGAGTTTAAGTTTCCTACCTAACATTTTCCAGTAACAACACATGTCAACAGATAAATGGGCGCATCTTTTCAGTACTTATTGGAATATGTTTAATAACGGCTAATAAAAAAAAATGAAAAAAAGTTAGCAACAAATTTAAAAAATATTAAATAGTTATAAATCAATAAATAAAAATTAAAAAGATACAAAAAAATAAGAAGCAACATTTCTTTAAAAAAAATATTTTGTAATTTATATAATACTTTGAATTAGTCCAAACAAATAAATCACATAATAATATTAGGTTCAATAGATATATGAATATATTTAATATATTCATATATCTTCTTATTCACCCCTCATTAATGATTTATTCGTTCATTAAGTCGGCAAATTTGACCTTTTTTGACTAGTCAGTCGGCAAATATTGACCCTTTTAACAAGTTAGTCGGCAAACTCAGAGACTCAGTAGGCAAATATTATAAAGACTGTGGCAAATTTTAAAAAACGAGGATTTTTTTTTTTTAATCGGCAAAAGTTGTATTGCCCCCCCTCACGTGACACCTATTCGCGCTGGCCCTGTATAGACATGGAGCAAACTCCAAAAATTTATATGTTTATACTTATAATAAAAAGTTTTAACCCCCTCAATTTGAGGGGGTTGAAAATTTTATAAGGCCATAACTGTTGAACGCTAATAGATTATTGTGCGAGTTTTAAAATTTATCGATGAATATATACTAGGTTAAAAATAGTAAAAAAAATATTTTATCAACTTGTTGCTCTCACTTTTGGGGCAGGTGTAGCTAAAATTTTAGGGCTTTTTTGTTCCCAGGCTCCAATCGTTGCAATTTTTTGCAAAGCATCCTTATTTGACATAGGTATAAACATAAAAATTTTGGAGTTTATCCATGTCCGAAGTTAGCTATTTCAACGTTTTTGTCTAAAATTGGGTATTGGGTAGGTAAAATAAGAAATATAATGTACGTCAATTTGTAAGAAGAGTTGCTAATATGTCAGTGTGTGCAGCTGAAGCAAATTTAAAACCTATACTTATGGTTTTAGCAATCAAGTGATTATATGTAAACATTTTTCCACCACCAGCTGGTTCATCCACAAAAAACAATCGAGTTAAAGATTCGAAGATATTGCCACCATAGGCGCCAATACCTTCGAATTTTGATTTTGACCAAAGGGGCGAACGGAAATGCTAGGAGGCAAAAAAAATTTTTGACCCCCAGCCTATTCCCCTTAATCTGCTGACATCATTTATGAATGGGTTGTCCATAAATTACGCATCGCTAAATTTACAAATAAATTATAATAAACAAAATAAAAGAGTTCTTTGCCAGAAGAAGCCCTCAATGCAAAATCTTTGAAGGAATTCAAAAACATTTATGACTTTTATGATTTTATAAAATATTTCGTTGATACTTGAAAAAGCTGTAAAATTGTGCAATTCACACTTGCTAATTCTTTTACCAGCTACATCATTAAACTAATAATACATTTTCAAGGATTATAACGGGGGCGAATAGGTATTCTCGCTCCCGTACATAAATTTCAGGTTAGACGTGGGGGGGGGGGGGGCGGGAGGTACGGCCCCTGTTGCCTCATGGACTCGGCGCGTATATACAAATTGTTTAAGTTGATATGTTTAAATACATGCATGTTATTTTTTACAGTGACAATTTTTGAAACCTTTTTTAAAACATTGTCAGTTGTAGCCCTTAATAACTCTGGGCCCTCCTAAATTGTTTGATTCGTGTTAAGTAAAAAATTCACTTTCACCCTTTTATTGAGACCCCCTCTTTCATTTATCAGATCTGGACTAAAATTCCCCTCTTCCTTTGTATTAACCACTTGTATTAAGCACGCAAAAATACTTGTTTTAAAACTTTTTATAGATTGTTCATGGAATTTAGTGACAGACTTGAAAACATGGCATTTTATAGTTTTCTTTAGCATAGTCTAAAGCATAGTTGCGAAAAAGTTGATTTATTGCTATTGATAAATTAGCATCTAAAAAGAGTGATGATGCTTTGTTCGATTAAAGACTTGCTTGAGTATGCGTAGAAAAATAGTTTTTGACACTTCTAACCTCTTTATTTCTGCTATCTCTTTTAATGACTTTGAAGCTGCATCATGGCCTACTATATTATACGGCCGTATATGTTACATTTTAGAGGCCGATTCTAAGAGGCCTATTTTCGCACAAAAAAAAGACAACAAGTTGAATAATAAAACTATTAATTATATATATATATATATATATATATATATATATATATATATATATATATATATATATATATATATATATATATATATATATATATATATATATATATATATATAAAATAACTGTTTTAGAAAGTTAATAAATACTAAAAAAGCTGAATCATATCATGGTTAACAAGTGTGTTGCATATGGTTGTAAAACTGGATACAACAGTTCTTTAGAAGATAAAAAAATTGCTTCTTTTCATTTTCCGTTAAAAAATCAACAGTTACTGAATTATTGGGTTCATTTTGTTAATCGTACTGATTGAGTGCCTTCACCAAACTCCGTTTTGTGTAGAAAGCATTTTAATGAAAAGTTTATCATCCGTGGTAAAAAATGCAAGTTAAATTGGAATCTAGATCCTATTCCTGAAATTTTCTCCAGTGATTGCTTAAAATGTCCTTCCACATTACCATCGCCTATTGCTTTGAGAAGACCACCTAAAAGTCGTATTTTTCAAGAAGATGAACTTAGTTCTTTTTCTGAAAATGATAAAGTTACTGAATGGACCATGCTAAGTATTAAAAATTCACCAAAAGGTTTCCAATTTAAAAAACATCTCAATTGTGTAGTTTATTATAATTTAATATTTGACCCTATAACATTTTTTCCATCATTTCTTGAATCAATAAAAATTGATTATTGCTTATGTGTAGCTTTGCAATATAAAGGAAATAATGTTCCACTTCCTCCATGGTTATCTAAAGGTCGTAATTCTAAATTAACTAGTTTGAGTATGTTAGAAAATCTTGCAGCGTACACAAAAAATACCGCTTCTTCTAATAGAAATATACTTCTTGATGAAATAAATAGTCGAACATACTATAAAGCCAAGGGTCAACCACAATATTCTGCTGATATGATTAGACACTTTATTATTAAGATATACATCTAAACAAGCATATGAAATTTTACTAGAATCATTTCCATTACCTTCAATTTCTTTGTTAAATAAAATAAAACAAGGCGGAGTTGATGCAATTAAGG
>NC_061168.1:16623293-16660793 GCF_022113875.1 Hydra vulgaris
GATTGCTGCCCCATCCCGAACTCTCAGTCGGTGTAGCAGCACTCCACTGCGAGTCAGGCTATTTGTCAGTCGATGTATGTACTGAAGCCCCCAGCAGCAGGCTATTTCAGTATGGCGTCAGATTGCTTACCTTAGTTCGCAATACTATTTGTATATGTATATATATATATATATATATATATATATATATATATATATATATGTATATATAGATATATACATATATATATATATATATATATATATATATATATATACATATATACATATATATATATATATATATATATATATATATATATATATATATATATATATATATATATATATATATATATATATATATATATATATATACATATATACATATATATATATATATATATATATATATATATATATATATATATATATATATATATATATATATATATATATATATATATGTATATATATATATATATATATATATACATATATATATATATATATATATATATATATATATATATATATATATATATATATATATATATATATATATTTTTGTGCTTTGCATAAACCATTAAATCTTGTGATATTCTTGCATTGAAGATTTTTATCTTTTGTTATAAATAATGTTTTTATAAGATTTGTTGCTAGTAAAATAGCCACAAAATAGCTTTAATATTTTTTTATAATGAAATAAGGATAGACACAACTGTATTGTCAAGTGCGATACTCCAACCATTAGTAGATTCGTACATGTAGAACGTTTATTGAAGAAACCCTGCTGACTAGGATATATTATATTATAATTATTTAGATACTCAACAATATGTGAGTTGATAATTTTTTCCATGATTCGACAATAAGTACAAGTTAAAGAGATAGGTTTATAGTTGTTCGGATCCGATCTAGCTCCGTTTTTAAAAATTGGGGAGACGAAAGCTTTGTGCCATTGATTAGGTAAAGCGTTTGTTTAAACTAGCCTCAAAAATATATGCGAGAGGAAAACATAAAACATGAGCTAACTTTTTAAGAATTGCATTAGGCAAACCATCTGGACCGAACTAGGATTATTTCCTAGGATTAATTACTAGGATTAATTTCCCTTAGGGTTTTATACACGGAAAAATGAACCGTATCAATACTTATTGGATCATTAACATAATTTACAATATTAGGAGAATAACAATTATTTTAAAACACTTCCAAAGTTATTATTAAACACGTTAGCAATTTCTATATTACTGGAATTGACCTTGTTATTGTTATTTTTGTCTATTAGATGGTGGTACTTATTAGGAATATTTATTTTTTTATTAACATACTGATAAAACTTGCTAATGTTATTTCTCTCTACAAGGTTTAATTTCATTTTTGATTTGTAATTAGATAAAATTTGTTTGCAATTCCTAGCGCACTGTTTGTAAGCTGATTTGTTATAAATGGTTTTATTATTTGTCCATCTTTACCATAATAAGACTTTGCGGCTTAAGATTTTTTTAATATATTTTGGACAGTTACTTGCTTTGTTAAAATACTTTTCCCTGATAGATACAAATTTATTAGTACCAATACCAAAAAACTTTAGAAAAATGCTCCAGTAATCCTCAATTGTACAGGCACAAGAAAACTTGAAATCACAATTTATTTTTGATAAATATAACTCAAGGCTCTTAAAATCAGCATTAGGAAAGTCGTAGAAAGATTCTGGTTTATTTTCACATTGGTTGAAATTGTTCGTATTTATAGAAAATTGGACTGTGTTACGGTCGCTAGTGCTAAAAGGACACTCAACAGATATATCACTTATAAGAGAACTATTATTCGAAAAAACAAGATCAAGAAAATTCAAAATGCGCGTGGATTCTTTAACGAATTTGTGCAAATCGAGTTCGTTTATCAAATTAAAAAAATATACTATGACACTTTTCGTTTGGTGAAACATAGCTTGGCCAATCCATTTTAGGTAAGTTGAAATCGCCAACAATAATAATCTGCGACACCGAGTAACACAAATTACAAATAATTGAAACCATAAATTCAAGATAAGCATCAGTTAATGTACAAAAAGAGTTTCTGAGATCTAAAAATCATATCAACACAGATGATATCACTATCAGTGTTTACTTAATCTGTACTTGTTCTACTTTAATGTTATTTCTAAAGAAAACTGCGACTCCTTCAAGAAAACTGCGACTCCTTCAAGAAAACTGCGATTCCTTCGCCAATTTTAATACGGTCTTTGCGATAAATAATAATTTTATTTAGAAAGATTATTATTAAAAAATGTCTCACACACACAGATCACAGCATATTTTGTTGCCTCGGCATATAAATAAAACCCATGAAGTTTATTGGCTAGGCTTCCTGCGTTAAAAAGACAGAAGGAAAACTTTTTATTTGAGTTTTTTTAGAAAGAAAAGCAGGCATTGTAATTGAAATTACTTTGTTTGTTAGCTATATTTTTTCGACTTATTTTTTCATTTAATTTTTTTGCTTTTTGGATAAATCGAGATATTTTTGGACAAAAATTTACTATTAAATAACTATTAAATAACATAAAACCAAATTTAATGATTCGAAACAGTTCAGATTTCATTTCCTGTTATTTGAAATTAATTGCTTAACAATTAAGGACGACAACAAACGGTGGTTCTTTCAACGGTGGTTCTTTCAACGGTGGTTCTTTCAACGGTGGTTCTTTCAACGGTGGTTCTTTCAACGGTGGTTCTTTCAACGGTGGTTCTTTCAACGGTGGTTCTTTCAACGGTGGTTCTTTCAACGGTGGTTCTTTCAACGGTGATTCTTTCAACGGTGGTTCTTTCAACGGTGGTTCTTTCAACGGTGGTTCTTTCAACGGTGGTTCTTTCAACGGTGGTTCTTTATCAGATTAAGATTTAAGCTTTAAAATTTGTTTAAGTTCGAATATTTTAGTTGATTGAATTGAACTTATCTAGGATTGATTTTCTACCTTCCTCTCTAGCACTTGCAGTTTTACAAATCTTTTGATGCAATAATGCCAAAAATTATTACGTTGTTTTCCTTTTTCTCCCTTTCTTTCGTTTCGGCAGCAACAGCATTCATAATATGCAATTGCTCAACCGGCTATTTTAATGGTGTTCTGCACTAACAACAAAAGCCCAATATGTTGAGGTTGGCGCGCTTGGAGACTTGACATTTTCTAAAGGTTTAATTTTTTCTAACAGAAATGATTTGCAATTTTTTAGCTCATCGATTTTTTTTTTAACGCTCCAATTATTTTTTCTTGCTCGGTTTTATAAGTATTGAACTCAGTTGACTGAACATTTACCATTATTATTAGCTTTAACTTTATTAAATCTTTTTTACTTGTAATAATTTCGTTGATAAAATCGTACGCAAAAACACGTCTTGTCACTTTAAAAGCGGAAGTTTCATATATATATATATATATATATATATATATATATATATATATATATATATATATATATATATATATATATATATATATATATATATATGATGACGGTGATAGAACGACAACAAAAACTTAAGGGGCCTTTTAAAATTAAATTACTTGGCGTCAGCATTTGGTAAACCTTTTTTTTTTAAATTTTTTCCCAGGGTTATGAATTTTTAAAAACTTTTGGGTTTTTGGTCTTGTACTTTACAGGAATGTGACGAATTAACTTTAGGCCGGAAAATGATGCTGTCATTTTTATGTTCCTTTTCAATAAACTTCTCTAACAAGACATTCAAAACAAGAAAGCTCGATTTAGCTCTATTTAACTTTAGCTTTTTAATAACAACCATTTCCGAAAAACCGAAGCGGCATTTTAGTTTTCTTTTTCTGTTTTTCTTTTTTTTTTTTAAATATAAATAAACAAAAAATATACAAGTATTTGATTTAATATATAAAAAGAAAGTGGACACTGTCAGAAGATCATCATCGACACTGTCAGAAGATCAAGTCTTCATCGAGACACTGTCAGAAGATCAAGTCTTCATCGAGAACCACTTGTAAATTTAAAAATTTCATAAAAATCAAATGAATACATTCATGGTCAAGTGTATAAAGCACAAGAAAAATTTAAGCGCAATACATATTCAGTTACATCCTTGCATAAAAAATAAAAAAGTAAATTATTCAATGTTTAAAAATACAAAAATATATCGCACTACACCAAGCAATATTTGCATAGTATCAATGATAATGGATAAAGAAGTAATATTATTGAGTTAAATTACGTTTATTTAAAGCACTTCTAGCTTTATACATTATTCCTATACTTTTGCTGTTTAAGATTAATCATTCCTTGATGTAAAAATGATATCTGCATATTGAGAAATTATTTATAACAAAAGTTATTCATGTTTTTTTAACATGCCTTAAGTGGGCCTTATTACCCCCCTAGGGGGGTAATAAGGCCCATGCAAAAAATAAAAAAATAAATAAAGAAAAAACAGAAAAAAGTCAGGAAACCTTTTAATGCATAGTTTATCTCACATTTATAAAATAAGAAGTAATCTTGCATAAATATATACTTCAAAAGAACCAATTTTTTATACAACATTGAATAACAATATAAAATTAAAAATTTAAATTAAAAAATGTTACAAAGATAATCATTAATCTTAACAGAATGGACATACTAAATCTTCCTCATCTTCAGAATCATACCCCATGCACACCTCATGGTACCATACTTTACATATACAACATTGTCGCATACTTTCCAAACTTTTGCTAGAACAACGAACAAAACCAATCATTCACATCCACACTTACAGACTTACTTTTCTTTGCACTTAGCCCTTAATCTTTTTATTACCAGCTTTAGAAGTGGAAGATTGAAAATCTTCTTTCGTCAGGGCTATAAGGAACATAGTTAAAACTTTTTTTGCGGCCAACCAAAGCCATATTTTTCTTTTTAGCAGGACTCGGCATTAAAGCTAACAGCGAAACTTGCATTGAGATTCATTTCGGGTTGATTGACTGGAGCTGTCGAGGGACTGGGTTGATCGACTGAAACCAGATGTAGATATGTAATTTTTAGTAGGCCTTATTACCCACTTTGGACCTGCCACGTTTATCGATAAAGTATCCTTTTGTTACAACACATGCATAAATATTTCATGTTGGGTAATGATAACTAATAAATACTTAATGCAAATAAATGCACTTGAAAAAAATAGAAGCGTTATAAAGTATTTAAAAATGTGAAAATACGTACCTTAAAAATGCCAGTGATAAAACCAGATAACTCTAATATTTTATTGCCAAAAAAAGTTTTGCATTTATATTTTTCCGTAGTTTGGACTAGTGGGCCTTATACCCACACCCACCTTACTTATGATAACGAATACTAATTTTGTTATCGATAATTTTGCATATGTACGGTTGTGATAAATTAAATCGTTTAGAAAGACCATTCTGTGAAACACCATCCTTTTGATAAACCAAATTTTTAAGACATTTTATCTGATTTTCAGAAATTTTTTATTTTTATTAAATAAAAAATTTAACTCGTATTAAATAAAAAACTTTCAATTTAGTTATAATTAAAAATGAAAAAAGGTCTTATAAGTTTAGTTGTAATTTAGTTAGCTCTAAGTTTAGTTGTAATTTACTTTATAATATTTGTATTAAATAAAAAATTTAATTTGTATTTAATAAAAAACTGAAAGTTTTTTATTTAATACAAATTAAATTTTTTATTTAATACAAATAAAAAATTAAGAGCTAAAGAGTTGTAAATATAATTTTTTTATTATACATATAAAAAGTTAAATTTCTAACTAAGTATATAGTTAAATAACACACTCCTATTTTGTGATTGCAAGTGTGTTAAATTATTCTTTCATATTTTTATGTTTAATAAAAGTTTGTACCTTTTTTTTTAGTTAGCATGTTATATATAGTTGCGCACCTGCATGTATGTATGTTTAATTGACGCGTACTCAGAAGACAAAATGTTATGTTAGAGATGTATTTGTAATCGTAACTATACATTATCTATATAAAAGTATTCGATTTGATGAAAGCACGATATCGAGGTGATGAGTCTGAAAGTCTTTCTGATAACTGATCATTTAATGCTGTTGGTAGTATAGATTTTATAGTGCCCTGTGAGATTTTTGCCTAAAATAAAAATAAAACCTCAGACTATTTTGGTGTAAGGATCTATAACATTAATTATACAAAATTATTAACATAACATTAAAAACTGTTTCACATAAGTAATAAAAACTTTTCAAATGCTTTAGTGCTAAAGAAACTGATTAAAAATTATAAATAAATTTAATTTTACTGATATTTCATACTGTTATCGGTATTCAATACTGATATCGGAATTCAATACTGCTATTGGTATTCAATATTGCTATCGTTAGTCAATATTACTAACAGCATTCAAGGCCGGCGCGATAGGGGTGTGTGGGGGGTGTCATACCCCCCCCCCCATCAATGATTTTTAGTCGGCAAATTGGACCCTTACTCGGCAAATTGGACCTAGTTAGTCGGCAAATGTGGACCCTTTCCATACAGGTTAGACCGTCGGCAAATGTCGTCATGACAGTCGGCAAATTTTGGAAAACGAGGACCTTTTTTTTTTTTTTTTAGTCGGCAAAAGTTGTAATGGCACTCCTCCCCCCCACGTAACACAAACTCGCGCCGGCCCTGACAGCATTTAATACTGATATCGGTATTCAATGCTACTATCTGTATTCAATACTAATATTGGTATTTAATAATGCCGATTGGTATAACGTTAAACCAGGTTTGAATCTTCTGCCTATATTTTAATGTGCTTTTGTTTCTCTTCATTCAATAACTTTTCTTTTTGTTTTTTAGTGTAATTATTCTTTTGAAGACAAAGTGCACATGTGTATGCATTAAAAAATGTATATCCAATATTGCAGAGTTAGTCCTACATGAAATGTCACTAACGATTTTATTGATATAGAAAAAGATAAGGGTTTCAGCATATACATAAACAAAAAGCAGTAAATAAAAAGTGAATAATGTGAAAAAGCCGTTTCTAACATTTTTTATCAAGGAAAATCAAAAAACAACATACAAAATGCTGTTGATTTGATAGAAATAAGATAAAGAGATTTATTTTTATTATTATTTTTTCAATGCTAATTTACCTCCCCAAAACCGAGAAGGCCACTACTGTAGGCCACTACCCTTTAGTTGTGGTTACAACCCTCTGTCAACTCTATAATTCCAAATCATGAACCTTGACAAACAAGGGGGCTGCACAGAGAAACAATTTGAGCGCGGTACTACCAGGGATGTGGTAGGGATCGAACTCGGAACTTCTTGCTTATGAGACAAGCATTCTACCACCTCACCACTACAGCATAAGAGAAATTCCATTAAATGGAATTTCCTAGATGCTGCTTCCTTTACTATTCTCAGAGATACTTAGTACATGGAACCAAGTTATACAAAAAGCAGTAAATTTTCACCTTACAGACCATATTTTAAAGAATGAGGTTTTCTGAAGTTGGCTAAGAGATTGTAAATTTTAGAAAGATTTAACTGAAAAATAAACACTGTAAAAATAGTAGTAAAAAACAAACAAACACTGTAGCCAGTAAAACCAAAATGCGCTAAAAATTCAGTGAAAACAAATCACCATGTTTACTACCATAAGTAAAAGAGAAATCTTAGTTTAAATAAAAATGAACCATATTTACTACCTTAAGTAACAGAGGAATATTGGCTTATTTTCAACATACTTGACAATTTGAAAAAAATTATCATTCAACAGAATGTAAATTAAATATCATACTTTTGTGGCATTTACTGCTCAACAGAATGTAAATTAAATATCATACTTTTGTGTTTTTAAATAACTTTTATTTATTAATAATTAACATATGCTCTAAAGCTCTCGCTTGACCATTAAATATGACACCATTAGTTATGTTTCATACTAATGAGTAACATGAAATGTAACTCACTTAATGATAATTTTTTCAAATTAGCAAATTCAAATTTTTTTATTTGTAGATTCCTAGTATAGCTTGATCATCACAAAAAACTTTAACATAGTGCCTATAAACTTTTCAGTTAATAAAAATTGGTGTTCTATGAAACAGGTATTTAGTGCACTTAGAGAAAATTATGGTACATAATTGGCATACCAAACACCTAATTCCCTGTAATATTTAGAAACTCAAAACCTAATTTTGATCATTAGATAAAATGTAACTAAATAAGCCGAACCCAGCAAGTAGTGAAAAAAGTATAGTAATGGTGGCTGAAACAAGATATTTGTAATATACTCAATAACTTGATTTATCAGATGAAACGTCTTTTACAGGATTAAAATTGAACTTGTGCATGAAGCTAAATGATTGTCATTTTGGTTATTTGTAGTCAGCCTATTTCGGACTCTAGACTAACCCAATGAAATTTAAGATTAACCATTACACGAAAAAAAGCAACGATTCGGTGCAATCTATGGGCATTTAGATTGGTATCTGCTAATGGTATCCCATATTGTGCTTTAATAACAAGTCTTTGTTTTCAAAAACAAGAGTTCCAACAAATGGTACCAATTACCACATTACCTCTAAATGAGTCTATACACACACGGGCCTATCTGGGTTTTTATGGAACCAAATAATGCAATTGAAATGTTATTCAGTTTATTTAATGTTAGTCTAGTGAAGTTGTCATTTCTTTCCTTATTATTTAGAATATTTCATCACAGATTTTTTTTTCTTCAATAAAATAGTTTAAATTCAAAATATGTATGTATGCATGTATGTACGTATGTATGACCTTCGGAGTAACTTACAACATGTTCTGATACTTCAACAGAACAAATGTAACCTACTAGTAAAGCACAATCTACACACAAATACTTTTTCTTGTGGTTTTTGAAGGATAAGCATAACAAGTCTGACATTATGATGAATCTAAACTCCAAAATATAATTAAAATGACTGCGTTTATTTCTAGCAAACAATGATGCGCTATGGAACAATAATAACTAAAACTATCAATCTGAATAAAATTTATACTGCTTGCAGAACGCTGATTTCCCTTCTAAAGATATTCTTTCTTGTTATTATTAGAGTTTCTCAAACGGGATCACATTTTCCTTGGTTACAGTATAAACTGTAACCAAGGGAGTATATACTATTTAAGATTTTTTTTCAACTATGTATTTTTTTTGTTGGTAAAGTTTTGTATCTAATTTAATAATCATTTAGTTATTTTATAATTCATAACAACTATACTTATGATTCATAACAACTATACTTATAATTCATAACAACTATACTTATGATTCATAACAACTATACTTATGATTCATAACAACTATACTTATGATTCATAACAACTATACTTATAATTCATAACAACTATACTTATGATTCATAACAACTATACTTATAATTCATAACAACTATACTTATGATTCATAACAACTATACTTATGATTCATAACAACTATACTTATGATTCATAACAACTATACTTATGATTCATAACAACTATACTTATGATTCATAACAACTATACTTATGATTCATAACAACTATACTTATAATTCATAACAACTATACTTATAATTCATAACAACTATACTTATGATTCATAACAACTATACTTATAATTCATAACAACTATACTTATGATTCATAACAACTATACTTATGATTCATAACAACTATACTTATGATTCATAACAACTATACTTATGATTCATAACAACTATACTAGGTTGGTTGAAAAGTTCGCGGAGCGGAAATGAAAAAACAATTTTATGATTCAAAAAATGACTTTATTCTTCAGTATATTCTCCCTTAAGAGCAATACACTTTTTCCAACGATTCTCCAATTCATGTATCCCATCTCTGAAGTGCGATTCCGGAAGGCCTTCAAAATACCCATTTACGGCTGCAATGACTTCTTCATGTGATGAGAAACGCTTTCCACGTAGAAATTTTTTGAGATGTGGAAAGAGGTGGAAGTCGGATGGAGCCAGATCTGGTGAATAGGGTGGATGTTCCAAGCGTTCGTACTTTAATTCGACCAATTTCGCCTTTGCAACATCGCTGATATGAGCAGGTGCGTTGTCCTGGTGATAAATGATTTTTTTATGCAGCAAACCAGGTCTTTTCTCACGAATTTTTTTATCCAACTGGTCCAAAAGATTTTTATAATATTCACCTGTTATCGTTTTACCGGTTTGAAGGTAATCTATTAATAAAATTCCTTTCGCATCCCAAAAAACTGATGCCATAACCTTCTTTGACGATTTTGACGCCTTCACTTGCTTCGGAGCTGAACAACCGGGTTCTGTCCACTCTGCAGTTTGTTGTCGCAGCTTCGGATCATAGTGGTAAACCCAAGTCTCATCCATGGTTACGAATCGACGCACAAAATCTGTTTTATTCTTTTGAAAACGGGCCAAATGTTCTTGAGAAAGTTTTACTCGAGTGCGTTTCTGATCCAGAGTTAGCGAATGCGGCACCCATCTTGCCAACAGCTTTCTCAGACGTAATTCATCGTGCAAGATGTATAATACCCGTTCATCTGAGATGCCCACAGCCTCAGCAATTTCACGTTTGGTCAATCGTCTATCATCCATAACCATGTCATGCACAGCATTAATCGTTTCTTCAGTAGTAGCACTTTTTGGACGTCCAGAGCGAGGGTCATCTTCAAGGCTTGAACGCCCACGTTGAAACTCCGCAGCCCATTTGCATACTGTTGTTTTTGAAGGAGCATCATCACCCAACACATTTACCATTTCATTATGAATTTCCATGGGCTTTAAACCTTTTTTCACAAAGAATTTTATTACAGCACGATGTTCAATATTTTCCATTTTAAAAAATACTATGACACGTCTAATTTCAATAGCTTGTAAACAAAGACTGAAATGACATATCGACTTGAAATTTTTTATGCGTTCATACGAAGAATGAATACGTTTAATACAGTTATAAATTTGTTTCTACTACTGCAACATAGGTGCCGCTCCGCGAACTTTTCAACCAACCTAGTACTTATAATTCATAACAACTATACTTATGATTCATAACAACTATACTTATGATTCATAACAACTATACTTATGATTCATAACAACTATACTTATGATTCATAACAACTATACTTATGATTCATAACAACTATACTTATAATTCATAACAACTATACTTATGATTCATAACAACTATACTTATGATTCATAACAACTATACTTATGATTCATAACAACTATACTTATAATTCATAACAACTATACTTATGATTCATAACAACTATACTTATGATTCATAACAACTATACTTATGATTCATAACACTCCTACAAGACGCATATTATATATGAAAATTAGCCATGTAGCTTTAACATTTTAGCCACAACTTATTAATGAAAATCATTTTTTAAAAATCCAAAAATAGGGCGATTTGGCCACTTGACAAAAAAACCCTAATTTAAACAATAAAACATTGCAATACATGTTTAAGAAACTAATGAATATCGCAAACCACAAAACTAGATTATCAAATAAAATACAAAAAAATTGTTAGAGCTATAAATTTGTGGACTTTATTCAAGAATTACTCATACAAGATGCACATTATATGTGAAAATCAGCAATGTGGCTTTAAAATTTTAAGTCTATTTATGAAAATCATTAAAAAAAATAAAATATAGTGTATCTAGGCCATTTAACAAAAAAACCTAATTTAAACAACAAAACTTTGCAATACATGTATAGGAAATCAAAAGAAGTATGTTTCAAATTCTAAAACTAGACTTTTAAAACAAAGTTCAAAATACAAAAATAAATACCAAAAAAAAAAAATCCTAACAAATTGCAAAGGCTTTTGACCTTTCTGTAAATCACTTTCTTAGAGCAAGGGTTTTTGCTGAGATTAGTCTCATCACATGGCGCTCTATACTGAAGACCTATTCATTGCACAACCCTGAGCCGTGACTGGGGGCTTTTTGTTTTAACGGATTATCAGCAACTCAGCTATAAAATTATATTTTGAAATCAAAATATGACTGTTAATGAGTTTCGTTAGTTTATTTAGAAATTTCTATATTAAAATGTAATAAAAAGTTAAAATTTTAAATTAAAAAAAAAAAAAAATTATAACAAAGAAAATATTTGCATATATTTTATCAACAACAGATACAAATCATCCTTTTCTAAACAAATTTATGATAACTTTAAAGCTTTTAATGCAGGTTATAAAGCATTAGATCTTGGTGTAATTTGTGCACAAAAATTTTTAAAAATATATTAGCAAGTGTGTTGCAATGTTTTTTATTAATTTCAAAATAGTAATTCAGAAACCAGCAAAAAATGTCACTTAAGGACTCATGACAAACTTTATCTTTTATCGAATGGAATAATAATAAACCCATTGGCAAACATTGTCTGGTTGAGTTTTAAGACCACCACAATCTATAGACTTTAGGTACTCATCAAACTTTTTATAATGAAGTAATGTTTGATT
The DNA here is from genome assembly GCF_022113875.1 of Hydra vulgaris. Lineage (NCBI taxonomy): Eukaryota > Metazoa > Cnidaria > Hydrozoa > Anthoathecata > Hydridae > Hydra > Hydra vulgaris. The sequence goes on from NC_061168.1 coordinate 16,635,774, forward strand.
GAACAAATTGTTATCATTATATTATATTATACAAATTGTTAGCAATATAAATCAAAGACATTGTGGTAGTATCAGAAATTGATGACTCTAGTTTTTCTAAATTGTCAAATATTTCACTACTTGCTTTACATCAAACATATGCACAACAAGCACACTCATGACTTGAACTAAAATCAAAAGATTGTCAATATTTAAAGATAACAACAATGATGTGTGATTTATAGGCAATTTTTTTATAATTTGTTGAACATTTATAAAGGAGACACCCCCGGAACCTTGTCTCAATTTCCTAAATTCTTTTTCTAAGCGGTCACTTGTTAACATACCAAGAAGAACGTAATCATGACTTGTTGCTAATAAATATTTACATAGCTCGACAATACTATAGCAAGTATGGTGAATTAACTTTGCAGTATCATTAGATAACTGCTTCACTCTTTTGCCATTTTTACAACACATTTCAAGAGCCAAATCATCAAAAATATTTTTTTTTCCTTTTTTTTTTTTTTTAAAACATCTTTGCTTACAACAAGGCTGCAAGCAACCACTAATTAGTGTTGGAAATGACTGGAAGAGAAAGGATAAAGATTGTAGAGCAAGATAATGATTGACAGGCGACTTAAAAGATTGCAAATTATATAAATCTGGAAAGCAAGATGAAGGGAGCAAATTCCTAAAAACCGATGTTAGAGGAAAAAAACTAGATGAATAACAGTTTTTGTAGTACTTAGGAACAGTGACAGAAAAAGGATGAGACTTAATTGAATGACGAGTAACATGAGAATGAATTTTAGTAGATGGCACAAGAGACGCTAGCTCTTTGGAGTAGTGTGCCCAATATAGTATTTGTAGAAAAGAGAAAGAGAAGCAACATAATGACAATGTGATAAAGGTTGGAAGTTGGCTGCAAGTCCAACTATATTTACAATGCGTTTTTGCACCTTGTCTAAAAGAGAAAGGGCATCATTAGAAGATCCGCCCCAAATATGGCAACAGTATTCCATACAAGACCGGATTTGAGATTTATAGAGATAGAGAATCCAAGCATCAATAAAGAGATGCAACTTTAGCAGATGCTAATTTTGCAACGGATTTGATATATGGTTTCCAAGAAAGTAAGAATTAATCCTAGAAGATGAAGGGTAGATGCTCATCAAGTACATTAGCATTCATAAATATAGGAAGGTCTAAATTATTGTGATAATGATTGGCTCAAAAAAATTGAGTTTTAACTGAATTAAAGATCACCAGCCACTGTGAGCCCCATGCTGTAGCAGAAGTGAGATCCTTTTCAAGCTCAGATGCCCCCTCCAAGCAATCAGAGAGTGTTGGCTTCATATCATGACAAGAATAAATGGTAGTGTCATCAGCGAACAATGCCACCTTAGATGTGAGAATATCTGGAAGATCGTTAATGTAAATTAAAAAGAGTATAGGGTCAAGGATTGAACCTTAAGGAACCCCTGAGGTTTTAGAATAAGAAGAAGAGTGCTGTCCATCAAGCACAACTTTTATAATACTATTTGAAAGAAAGGATTCAATAATCTTAAAGATGTTACCAGATACACCGTAAGAAAAAAGCTTATGGAGAAGACCAGCATGCCAAACTTTATCAAACGCTTTAGAAATATCAAGAGCGATGGCCTTAACCTCTCCACCTTTATCTAATGTGCCATAAAACCTATTGGTTATTACTGTTTAAACAAAAGTTAGTCGTTGTTCTCAATTATAATTATATCTTAAATAATGTTAGTTTATAAATGAAATAACAATAAGTGTAAACAACAACAATATAAAACAATATAAAAACAATATAAAAACAAGAAATGACTAATGTCACTATTTCTACATCCCCTTCCATGTTTTTAAGTGTCAATGAATATAAACATAATTTCTGGGTTCATTTCTTAAAGTCATCTAATGTCAAAGATTTCCTGGTTTCTGGTTGGTAGAATTTCTTGGAGATACGTAGCCTGGATGAACGTTTCAATGGTTGATCTCCTACGACTTCAGTATTTAATAAGGGTGGCATTGCTAGATGCGGCGAGCTTGTTGATAAAGATGCTGGCATCAACGGTAAGGGTACTGGAGTTGTTGGTAGAGGTAGTGGTGGTACTGCTGGTGCTAATGTAGAAGGTGGTAGCAATACTGTAGATGGTGGTAGCAATACTGTAGGTGCTAGTTCCGGTTGGGATGGTATGACTTTGTTGCTACTTTCTGGGACATACTCTGTAAATGGTGTTGGCGAATCGGCTGAGTTATAGTGACTAGAGCTTGTTTTTGGTGGTGTGGTCAATGCAACTTCGGTTTCGTATGACTTTAGTGGGTTGAGGAATTTGCGCAAATATTTTCTATTTCTCAATGTTAGTCGACCTGTTTCTTCAACCTTAATGATGTATTGGTCATTTTCCTTACATTCAACAACTTTTCCACTACGATCCCATTTTTTAGGGTGGTTCCCTACTTGATTTTGTATGAAGACACTGTCTCCTTCATGTTGTGGTGTGAGAAAATGTGTGAGTTCTTGAAGTAATTCAAGGGTCTTTGCATATTTACTCGTTCGTAATGCTTCTTCTTTTGCAGACCATGCATGTCTCCACGTTTTCAAGAATTGGTCGTTATTAAACATAGGTATTCTGGATTTTATCCTGGGCATGGCGTCGCAAATGGGATGGCCAAATAATACTTGAGCGGGGGATAACTGACAAGTAGGGTCTGGTGTGTTTCTTATTGTAAGCATTGCCCTTACAAAAGCGTTATTATTGAGATCACCATTTGGTCCCACATTATTTTCGAGGAGGCGTTTTGTTGACTTAACTGCAAGCTCAGCTCTTCCATTAGATTGTGGGTGGTGGGCTGATGAAATGCGATGAGTTATGCCCCATTGTTGTAGAAAATCTTTTGTTTCTCCAGAGGTGAATTGAGGACCACTGTCGGTTGAAATTTCTTCTGGGACTCCAAATGTTGTAAATAGTTTACGTATGCACGTGATAAGACCTTTTGCACTTATTTCTGATGTTCCTGATTTTATTCTGTAGGCTTCGGTCTGTCCAGAAAGTCTCCAATGACCAGATAATCCCAGCCACGGAATTCAAAATAGTCAGCAAATATGCATTCAAATGGTGTCACAGGGATGTGAGGTCGGATGGGTGGTAGTCGTGCATCAGAAGGTGCATTTTGATTACAGCTGCAACAGTTATTGCGCTTACTTTGTATGCTGTGAGTGATACCTGGCCAGAAAACAGTGGCTTGAGCTCTGGCTGTCATTCCTGATACTCCTTGGTGGGCTGAGTGTAGTACGTCCAATATCTCTTTCCGTAGAGTAGGTGGGATTACAATTCTGTCGTTGTATATTATAACCCCATCGGACACCATCAAGTCATTGCGGTATTCCCAGAAAGGTAAAAGATTTGGTATGAAGTTATTCTTATTTTTTGGGAAACCGTTTTCTATTGCTAACATTAATGCTTTAAAATCAGTATCCCTTTCTGTCTCTGCTTTGACACTATCCCATGTTACTGCAATTATTTTATCTATGTCCTTTTATATCGAGGCTATTATTAGTGATTCTGTGTTGTCAAAATCGGTATTTTGATTGCAAGTGGCTGAATTAACAGATTCCTTTGTGTTCTCTGCAGGGTAACGAGAAGTAGCATCTGCTGCCAGGTTTTTTTTTCCAGGTTGATGTTGGATGGTAAATTTCCATGGCAAAGTTCTCTGTTTTAGTCGGAAAAGTCGTGTGTTAGCAATTTCATCTAAGGCCTATCTCCTAATAATTTGACAAGTGGTTTATGATCAGTTACTACCATAAGGTTATCACAACCTTGTGTGAAATATTTAGTCTGCTCCAGGCTCCATGCCACTCCTAGCATTTCGCCCTCAACTGGTGCATATCGTTGTTCAGCAGATGACAGGAATCTGGACCCTGCTAAGGTTATTTTCCATCCGTCTATACAGCAATCTGGGGAGTCCGATTTACATTCACAATGTTTTTGGCTTAGGTAATATCCTATCCCCAATTTTGACCAGTCGCATCTTAAACAGGTCTTATTGGTAATGTCAAATATTTGGACTCCATCTTTAATTGCGTTGATGATTTTTTCCTTTGACACGTTGAATAAAGTGTTGAGTTCGTCCGACCAATAAAATTTTGATTTAGGGCTAAGCAGAACTCTGAATGGGGCCATAGTTTCTCGAAGTTGAGCGTAACAACATCCTCAATAACAGACATTCGAACCAAGATCGAATGTCTGTTATTGAGGATGGTGTTGGAAATGATCTAATGGCGTTGATATATTTAGGTAGTGGTTCAACTCCATTTTCAGATATTCTGAAACCTGCAAAATCCACTATTCTTTTAGCAAATTGGAATTTTTGTGGGTTCAAAATGATCCCAGCTTTACCAACAAGCTCAAGAAATTCGATTGTCCGCCACCAATGTTTGACTAGGTCGTCATCGTAGTGGATGGTGTCATCTACACATCTTTGTTTGCCAATAAAGTCTGCTAAAATTTCGTCAAAATGTCTGTTGTAGCCATCCCCACTAGATACAAAACCTTGAGGAGCTTGGATGTATCTGTAGCGCCCAAAAGGAGTAATGAAGGTGGTAAGATTCCTGTCTTCAACCCGTATCGGGATGCTATAATAACCATTCCATGCGTCGGTTACAGTTTTCCATGAATTTCTTGGGACTAAACGAGCTAGTTGGAAAGGGGATTTCATTGCATGAGTTTCTCTGTAGCAGTATTTGTTTAAAGGAGATAGATCAACAGTGCGACGAGGCCCACCGCCATGCTTACGTGTGATAACCATTCTAAGACACCATGTTGTAGGTTCTCCTAGAGGTACCTTTTCAATAACTCCAAGAGTTACATCACGAATTAAATCCTTTTCCACCTGGTCTTGTCAATGGATTGGTATGGTGGCTGGAGTAAATGCTGCAACTGGTTTGGCATTTTCTTGAATTAAAAATACTTATTGGAGGTCCCTCAATATCAGGTAAAATCTGGTGTGGACATGTGTTGAATGTTGAAGCAGAGTATCTCTCAAGGAGCCACGCTTTCATCCGTTTGCTGTTTTCAGGACAGCAGACAAATGGAAGTTTGGTGGGTGCACCTGCTGGGAGACTTCTTTTGGGGCAATTGCACACATGTGAGCTACTTTTTTCACTGGATGTTTTGGTCCCTATAGTTTGGGGGCCTGAGTTAATAGCTCCGTGGAGGGCACTGCCTATCTCTGGAAAGTCCTTAGAGATGATACCCAGTTGGGTCATTGCTTCTTTAGATAGGTAGAATCCGTTTGCGTCTAGACTTATGTAAACCATAACTGCACATTCAACTTTGTGGCCATTAGATTGTCGTCCTTCGAGACGTAAAAAAATTGCACCATCTATACGAAATTGCTGAATAATGTTTTTCTTATGATTTATTTCCATGACATTTAAAAAATGTAGTATTTCTTCAAACTTTAACCAAGAATAAACAATATTTTACACAAACAATTACACAAACTTTTTATAAAACATTTTATTCCACAATGAAATGTTTCAAAATGTAAATTCTCAAAAATTTTAACAAGAAAATAAAGAATACCATCATAAAACATAATAGATTTAATATTAATTGTTTTTTCAATCATATATGTTAATACTGAAACTGAAAAAAACCTGAGATTATTTAATTAAACATTTTTAAAATCAATATATTGCTGTATTAGCCAATAAAAAAGTGTTGATTTCATCAGTTCTTACATTTCTAACAACGCTTAAAGATTTCTGTGTTGTGCCATGACGTGGTAATGGAGTAGGTATTTGACTTGAAGGTATTCCTGGCCATACAGATAGTGGCATTTTCGGTCTTTGTTTTTGTTGAACAGTAATTTTTTCGAAAACTGTTGGCCAATGTAATTGGCAAAAAATGGTTTCATCTGAAACTAAAAGATTAGAATTTGGAAGACTTTTTATCCAAATATATCTTTATTCTTTATCTTTAGGAAAACGATAAACTAGTATTTTTTCAAGGCTTTTATTGTTTTTGGTACTTTGATAACTAGTTTTGCAGCCATATACACAACACTTTTTTGGCATCTATAAAGTATAATTATTTAAAAGAATATAAAAATATGCAAACAATAACATAAGATTTTCAAACACTTTTTTGTCAAATATAATAGATCACTACTTATCAATCATAATGAATGTAATCAAAGGCCCCCAGTCACGGCTTACGGTTGCGCGATGAATAGGCCTTCAGTATAGAGTGCCATGTTTCATCATAGCTCATTACATTGGAAGGATAATGTTCTTGATTAGGTTGTGCATATTGTTGAAAATAAACAATAAGTTGTTCTTCACTTACAATTGCTTTTTAAAATGTTCTGACCAATTCTCTCTAAGTCTAATCTTGCCAAGAGAAGTTCACTTTATTTTGTGAAGGATACATTTGATGAACTATTCTAACGCAGCCAAACACCAAAGTATTTCATTCTGGTGATGAAGTATTTTGTTATTGCTCAATTTTGAGAAATAACAAACTCTTACTAAGCAGAAATAGCAGTTCAACCAGGTGTATTTTTGGTTTTATTCTAAGAGTTGATCTTGAAACTTTGTTCGTCCCTTTTAATTGAAATCAGCAATGAATGCAGCAATGAATTTAATTGAAAGCCAATGACCAGAAGCAATGGCCTTCATAGCCTTGTCCACTTGCTTTATGGGGTAATTACTGTGAGTGTAACTTTTCTTTGGTTTGTAGTGTATTACATATTGCAACTGATTTAAAAAAAAAATTGACAAATTTATCAACCAAATCAAAGTGACCATACTACCCCAAAAAGTGCCACAAAAAAAAATTAACTAAGTAGCTCATAGTGGTCTGGGTAAAATTTTGGCCAAATAGCCTTTCAAGTATTTGCTTGCCAATAGTTAGCATTTTTTAAATTTGAAAAAGCATAAAAAAATGGCATGCGAAAAACATTCAACAACAAGAGTATTATTATTTTAATTTTTTTTAACAGACATTAAAATGTCAGGTTAACATTGTGGTATAAAAAGTATGTAGAGTGGGACACTGCTTCTTCAAACTTTAGCAAATTTTAGCAAAAAAATGATAAATATGGTAAAACAGCCATATTACCCCATCTGATGGTGTATATATATATATATATATATATATATATATATATATATATTTCAATTCAATTTAGTTTCAACCCTCTCTCAACTCTATTACTCTACAACTAATAAACAACTAAAACACTACAACTAAAGATTATTTAATTAGGATTCAATGATCAACAAACTAATATAAGCTTGTCTAATAGTTTACATTAAGTTTAAGGTTATCAACTTTATACCAACAAATAAAGTTTTTATTTTGTAGAATTCATTCAAAATATCTGATTACTTCATGAATTGATCAAATGGACAATCTGAGGTTTTAGCTGGACAATGTCTGGCTAAAACCTCATACATACATATATACATACATACATACATACAAAGTATATTTTACCCTGTTATATAAATACACTCCAAGTACAGCAAGCATCATTCCAAAAAAATTAACTAGTGTCACTGGATTATGTAGGGTTGCAAGTGAAACTGTTATGATAAGTACACGCTTTGTTGCATTTGCTACTGAATAGCTGAGTGGAGAAAGAAGGTGCAGTACTGAAAATGAAACTATGCTCTGAAGGAAATTTATAAAACTACTCATTGAAAGTCTTCCTAACAGGTCCAGTTGATCTGCTGTTGAACGCTAAAAATACAAACAATATTTAATAGAAAAAATTTTTAGAAAACAAGTATAACAATTTTTCAACTGCAATAAAACAAAGAAAAGTAATCAAGTTAAGCAACTTTAATACTGCTCAGCTTGATAACATAGAAACCCTGATGACATAGAAACCTTGATAAAATAAAAATTTGATAACATAGCTTGATAACATAGAAACCCTGACGAATTACATAGAAAAAAAAATTAAATATCTCCAACCTCTATTAGATATTTAATTCTCTTTTATTAAAGTTTTATAAACTTTAGTTCTAATAAATAATATAGCATTAAAAAAAAAAAAAAAAATTAATTATTTGGCTTTCATTTCTAAAAAGTGTATGGATTGCAAATACAAAATATATTATGAATTCAAATGAACTCAGGTCAAGATTGCAAATCTATCAAATCAGTTTAAGATCATTAAGGATCGTCATATAAATTCAGTAATTCAATGTCTTGATCTTAATTTGTCATTAAAGTTTTTAAAATTTTAAAATCTTTTGTTTAGCAACCATCGCTTAGCACCTCTCTACTCTATGAAAAAAAAAACTCTTTGATGCCACTTTGATGGTATTGACCATGCCCTTTTTCTTTATCTTTCAGCTAAAATTGTTTTTAACGATGACTTTTTTGCTTAACAAACTGGTTGTCTCTAGTACCACTGACCCTGCTGGTTCTAAAGCTCAAAACTTTTGTCTTTCTTTATCTCTTATTCAGTTAACTTTGTGACTTGATTTTTAGACAACCCTAATCACTTACTTGCAATCCTTGACTTGTGTCTCTGACCCTAGCTTACCTAACTACATTCTTAAACTTTATACACTTACACTTTTTGATTTTTGTTTTTATATTTTATTTTATTTTGCAAGAAAATGATACAAAAATGATTTGTCTGATGATTAGACATAGTTCTCAAATGTCTTGTATTTTATCACAGAAGTTAGGTTATAGGGACTTTTGAATAATCTTTAATGTCATTAACAAAAAACAAATTAAAAAGGTGCTGTATGATGTTAAGCTCCAATATTCTTAGTTTACTGAATCTCATATGTTAGGAGTTAAAATTAAAACTATATGGTGTTTTAAAACTATTTATTAAAATTGATATTAAAAGATTATATCCAAAATATGACTTTTATTTCCATCTAAACCCAGTCACTCTTTAAAAATGACAATTAAATTTTTAACTGACTAAAAAAATTAAATTTATTCATGCTGAAATGTGGACCAAACTCATCAGATAATGCACAAATGGACTATTTTTTATCAGGTTATATGTTAAAGGGATTCCTAAATGCCTAGACAAATTATGTCTAATGTTAGTTAGGTTTAATGATTTGTGAGCAGACAAGCTCACAAATTTTAAAACATTTTTGGCTAACTTTTTAGAAAACTAATCTTTTGCTGTATTAATGAATGAAACTATGAAATTACACCATATATTGATATCCCAACAGTTTTATTTTTTTTGCACTATGCAACTTAATGAAAATTTCATATCAATTTAAATCTCCCTTATTGCTAATCTCCCTTATTTAATTCTGCTTTTAAAAACATGTTGTATTAAATAAATTTACAAAAAAAAAATATTTTTGAAATATCTGAGGAAGGGGAGGGGGAAGGGTTATCACCCTCATTGCCCTTTCTATGGATCCGCCCTTGAGCAGAACTTGTTTTAACAAATGTAAGGATTAGTATTTCCATTACCTGGCAGAAAAAAATTATCCGGGTAATGTTTAATTTTAAATTTACCTGGGTAAATAGGTATTACCAGGTAATGGGTAATTTTAAATTTACTCTCGTTTTACTGGGAAATACCTGGTATTACCCAGTTGAATATTATCTGAGTAATACTAGCTAATGAATTAAGGACATTTGATTTGAGTACTAGGACATGAATTAAGTCATTTCAGAAAGAAAAAAATATAATAAAATATAGGGGTCTTCCATAAAGTATGTATTTTACTCAAAAACGTACAAATGCGTACAAGGGGCGGGGATTATATCTGGTTCTGTATTACTCATAAAACTAAAAATATTTTTGTCAAAAGTTTTGAATTTCATTAATATTTAAAAAATCATTATTGTAACAGTAAAATGTTAATTAAGGTTTTTTTGTTTTTAATGTTTTAAAAAACTATGCAAGGGAGAAAGTACCGGAGGTCGATTTTGCAAAAAATAATGCGTATGTATGCAGAGGGAAGGGGGTTTGTTGAATCCATACAAATACGCACAAGGGGGGAGAGGGTGTCTTAAATCAGAGGTTTTACTGTGTACGTACTTTATAGATGTCCCCAAAAAAGTTTTAAAACTTTTATCTTCAAATTTTATTTCTCTAAGTTTTTCTGTAGAACTGAATTTTGATTAAAGTTTGTAAAAATGTAAAAATATACCATCATGAATACTTTTGTAAGATTTTTGTAAGTGACTGCGCTTATGATTAAGTTTTTCTTTAGATAATATTAACTTTTTAACAAGTTTCTAGAGATTTTAAAAACACTTTACTTTTGGTTAAAATTTTAACCTGGGTATAAATTTAGGTGTTGTTTTATCAAAGACTACTATTATAAGGCTTTATGTTGTATTTTTCTTTTCTTAGAAATAAAGTAAACATGATATCTATGTAATAAAGTAAATATGATATCTATGCAATAAAGTATATATGATATATATGTTTTGAATATGAATTCTATTTATTTAAAAGTGTAAGAAAAAATTGGAAAATAGAAAAAAAAAACAATTTATACTTAAAATAATTTAATTTTAAAACTTTTCAAATTCTTCTCTCATTAGATAAGGAATAAAGTTACAAATAAAAAAGTTTCAAGTGAAATGACAGAAGCTTTTGGAGCATTTTTGTGAATTATGATATTTTTTAATAAAAGTTTTTTTGTTATAAGTAATTACTAAAGTTTTTTTAAAGTTTTTTTGTTATAAGTAATTACTAAAGTTTTTGATTAATCTTTTGAATAAAAAAGTAAAAAAAATTTTGTTGAAAAGTTTTTTTGTTTTTTTCAACATAAAGAAGTTATATTTGTATTCTGATTTTAAAAAAAAACTTTTTTAATGCTGAATCAGCATAAAAATGCTTAAAACATCACTTAAAACAAAGAGTTCTAGTTATCTGTACATTCATTTTACATGTTTGGTTTGCATGCAGGATATACATAGAATTAGTATGTGAACCAGTAAAAACTTATAATTATGTTTAGATATATAATGGCAGCTCTATGAATTTGGGGAAATTAAAAAAAGGGGTAAAATTCAACAAAAACCATCCCATAATTCCTAAAATACTGAAAGAATTAAATAGATTCTGGTTCACATACTAACTTATATACAGATGAACAAACCCTGAAAATTTCATTAAAAAATAATTTGTAGAAGCTGAGATATGGTTGTTTTAAGTCTGAAATTTCACAAACAGAAAACAAACAAACAAAAAAAAAAAAAAAAATTATCCTTTAGAACAACTCCTTTTAGAATTTCCTTCTTTCTAGTGTTTTGCTTTATCAATATATCCTTTTAAGCTTTAAGTTTCTTCATTCTTAAAGTTTATATTATCAAGTTTAGTCAATAATTTTGGCCCAAAACAACCTAAAAACATTGTTGCTAAGGATGTTGTTAAGGGAGCAAACTAGTGCATGTCATTATAGGAAGTAAATTTTGGAAAAATTAAAAAACATGTGTAAAAGTTTTTTCCAGAAAAATTTCTCTTTTAAATTACACCAATAACAAAAATTTGATTTTTTACATATTTTTTACTAGATCTTCTAAAAATGCTAAAGAGTTGTATAAGCTCTTCTAAAAAATAGATGTATTTGTTGGGCTTTCCAATGTCTCCATGATTTATTGAAATTTTTTAACTAACTTTTCTTTAGTGTCTAAACAAGCAACTTTCCATTTGGTCATTGATACCTATTTTTTAAGAATTTTTACAAATTTTGATATTTTATTCTCTTCTTATGTTTAACTTTGTTGGTATATGTTTCATTATTTACATAAATAATGCCTAATGTTTATTTTTTAGTTATATTTAATTAAAATCTGAAACTATGTTTACCTTTAAACTATGTTTACTCTTTTCTATTATATTTTTTTTATTAGTAATTTTGTTAACAGTTTAAAAATATTCAAAACTGCTGTAAAACATTTTGTTGTGCAGTGTTATTATGCAACTATGATACTATGTAACTATTACATGAATGAAAAATTAAACTACATTTTACTTTTCAAAATGATACACTTTGATGAAGTAAAAAAATATTGATGATGAACAAAATTTTTTTTTTGAAATAATGGTTAAAAATTGTGAAATCATCTAATATCTACATCTAGTACTAATTTTAGTCGTTAAAACAAAACAAAAACAGTTCTTATATCACTGAGGGGTGTAGAAAAGAATTAGATGCAGTGTTTTTTTTTTTGCAAAAACACACATTAGGGTGACAATTTTTTTTTGCAAAAAAATTGTCGCCCTAATGTGTGTGAGTGTGTATATATATCATGTTATGAAAAATTATAAATATATTATAAAGTTTGCAAGCTCCTCAAAATTGAGGGGGATTTAAACTTTACATTTTTTTATTCTAAACACTCAAATATTTTACTATGAAATTTAAAATTTATCAATGAATATAAGTCTAGTTGAAAATAGTACAAAAAGTTGAAAATAGTACAAAAAATAGTTTATCAACTTGTTGCTCTCACGTTTGGGGCAGGAAGAGGGGCTAAGGTTTTAGGGTTTCTTGTTCCCATTTTTCTATCACAGTAATTTTTTTTTTAAAAGAATCTTTTTCTCTTACATAAGAATGTAAAAAAATTTAGAATATTTTTGTTGTTTATAAGTTGGTTATTTCAAACAATTAAATACTTTTCTATGTGTGTGTGTGTGTGTATATATATATATATATATATATATATATATATATATATATATATATATATATATATATATATATATATATATATATATATATATATATATATATATATATATATATATATATATATATATATATAGTCTTGCATGGTAGTCAGAAAGTTTTTCTGATAAACTGTTGTTTTAAAGAGCGCGTTAATAAGCCTGACCAGAAAATGTTAAAAAACTTCAAAAAAAATTTTTTTTTTAAATTAAGACTGTCTGCCCAAACCAAACCCTCAGTTGATGTAGCAGCACTCCCTTACGAGTCAGGCTATTTGTCAGTCGATGTAGCAGCACTCCTTTGCGAGTCAGGTCATTTGTCAGCCAATGTATAGCAACACTTCCTTGTAGCAGCAGGCTATGAGATAGTCGATGTAGCAACACTTACGCATGTTTTAAAAATGTTTTTTTAATAAAACAAAAACAAAAACACCACTAATTAAAAAAAACTTTCTAGTCATTATTATTACGGTTTTTTTTAAAAACAATAAAATTTAATGTACTTCCGCATTAATTTAATTGCTTTGACATTTCGACGACAATATGCTGCTTAAGAGACAAGGTAAAAAAATTGTAGTCAAAAGAGACTTTTTTTTAATATATATTATATATTAAAAATATATAATATATATTAAAAAAAAGTATAATATATTATATATATATATATAATATATTATATATATATAATATATTATATATATATATAAATATATTATATATATATAATATATATTATATATATATATATAATATATATTATATATATATACAATATATTTTTTAATATATATTATATATATATATAATATATATTATATATATATATATATATATAATATATATTATATATATATATATAATATATATTATATATATATAATATATATTATATATATATATATAAAATATATATTATATATTATATATATATATATATATATATATATATATATATATATGTATATATATATATATATATATATATGTATATATATATATATATATATATATATATATATATATATATATATATATATATATATATATATATATATATATACACATTAATAATACAGATAAATAGAATTTTCTTATACTATAACATACCAAGTTTATATCATTAGCCATTTTTGGTGTATCAATAAATATCCATAAAGGTAAGCAAATGACAAGAGAAATTTGAGAAATTGTCACTAGCATCTGTAGAGGATGTAATCTGACTTCTTTTATAGCCTAACAAACAATTTGATAAAAATAAAAAAATAAAATGTTAATAATTTAAATACATAATAATTTAAATACATTAGTAATAAAAAAAAAAGCAAAAAAAAATAAATAAAAAGTTTCAATACAAAATGTCTGTATAATTTTATTAATGTAAAATGTTCATAAAAAATGCATTCAAAAGTTGAACCTTTTTGAAACTTTATTAAGTAAAACTTTTAAGAACTTTAAGTTTTCTTGTTTTCATAAAAAATAAAGTAAATAAAGAGTTTTTCTTGATAAAAGTTTTCCTTGATAAATTCAAATTAGTGTAATAGAGTTTTTCTTTTTTTCAACTTTTTATTTCTTTTATATATATATATATATTTTTTACTTTTAACTATATTTGCTCTATAAACTTTTACAAGCTTCCTGATTGGGTTGTATAAATGAAAATATTTCATTAGAATTTTAACTTTTTAATAAGATTTTCCGCAAAACTAAAAAGTGTTGACAGTTAAGAAAATCTCCCTGAGTGATCTGATTTTGATCATGAAAAGATCGGTCTGTGGTTATGAAAAAATAAAAGATCTCCAAGACATTTGGTTGTTTTAATCTCCAAGAGACTTGGTTAAAAAAAAAGCAACTAAAATTCTCACATGGTCATGGAAAAACAGAAATTCTTTCTGACACTTGGTCATGGAAAAACAGAAGTTCTTGTTACAACATTATTTGTACAAAAAAGTTTTAACAGAAATCAAAAAATAAATTTAAAAGTTTTATTAAAAATAATTTTTTTTAAATTTACCAATTGCTATAAAACTTTGATTTAAAGGTACCAATTGCAAGAAAGCTTTGTTTTAAATTTACCAATTGCAAGAAAACTTTGCCTTAAATTTACCAATTGCTAGAAAACTTGGTTTTTAAAAATATTTATAACCACCTGTAAAAAAAAACAAAGTTTGTTTTTGATTATGCTTCAAAGATCTTTGTCAAAAACAGCTAAAATGTCTGAACAGCTCTGATCTGGACAAAATTTCACCAGGCTTGCTAAAGAAAATGGTTTACTGGGTCCAATAGCCATATTGTAAATTTTAAAAAAGTTTATCTATAAAAACATATGCATATAGATATCACTAATTCCTACAAAGTAAAGCACACAAAAGTGTCAAATTAAGAAAACATTTGAATAAAATTTTCTTTTATGAAACTCCTAGCTTAGTTTTCAAAAACAAGAATTACTTAAGCTAAAAGAATTCAAATTAATCATAAGAAGATCTTTTTAACTTTTTAAAACTATTGATTTCAAAAAAAGAATTAAAATTAGTCACATTGTTTTTTATAACAGAACATCAATATCATATGCCTTGAAAGACCAAATGACAGAAGAGGACATAAAGGACAAAAAGATCTAAAGAAAATAGGGCGCATGCCTGATGTGGCATACTTTAAGCCAAATTTTGTTAATGTATAAACTTGAACTTTAAGCTAAACTTTGCAAATATGTATTTCACTACCACATATGTATACTTGCAATTAAAGAAGAAATCACCCAGATGTATCATCAATAAGCTGAAAGTTTTTTCAAAACTAAGAAGGCACAGCACTGCATAGATATGCACTATGCATCTTAAGCTGAGAGTTAGGAACTAGGTAACTAGGTGAAACTTGAAATGAATTATGTACAGAACTTTAAAAAAATCAGTAGCTATATGTTATAGGATTTTTTTCAAAATTTTTGGTGTAACTTTCATACACTTTTTTACCACTTTTTGATTTTACCCTTTTTTAATTAAGTATAAAATCAATATCAAATAACAAAAACTTAAAATTTTTTTTTGATTTTTATCTTTAAAAAATTATATCTTGAGTTATTCTTATCAGAACATGTTGAAATTTTATCAGAAAACTTTAAGGTTCAAATAGATTTATTCAAAAGAAGAATTTAAAAACTCATTGACTCCTGGATCTCTTCCATGAGAAAAGAATTTTTTTTTTGGTACCAAAGCAATAGTGTCATGGAAAAATCTTTTTTAAAATCAATCCTTTTTGTGTCATTCTTGTTCAAATGATTTTCAAAGTTTTTTATGCTAAATTTAACTTCTAATTTAATTAAAAAAAAAATCCAACAGAACTATTTTTAAGAACCTTTATCCAACAATCTTGATTCAAATAGAAATCATCAAGAAATGTAATTGAAACTTAAAAATAAGTTAATTTTTTCAAGTTTTTCAATTATAAGTTATTTTTTTCAAGTTTAGATTTTGATAAACAATTTCTAAAAAAAGCTGTATATCATCAATAAATCTTAAAAAAAATCAACATCAATAATTTTCACTATGTTATGTTTCATTATGTCAGAGAAACTGGAAAACCCTAACCCACAAGCTTTTTGTCTGGTTACAATATGTTCTTACTTTCAACTTAAAGAAGTCGGCAGTTTACATTGACCTTAAGTTCAGATCTTGTAGCTTGAACATGAGAAGCAGTAGTGGATTTACTTTAAAAACTGTATAAAAAGATGTCAAAATAGCAAACTTATTGAAAAAAATGTAGAAAATATAAAAGCATACTTTTTCAACAGTGAATTAATTTAGGCATTAGTTGAATGTCATAGTAATAGACATTTTAAGTTGAATGTCAAATATAAACTATTAGATTGTCAGCCTGATAGAAAAACAGCTGAAAATAAAATATAAATTACATCTTCTTGGGAAATTTTGTGGATTTTTTAATGAAACACCCTGCATAAGGGTGAATACAATAGTGCATATACACGATGACACATGTAATATATGAATACTTATTGCAAACACATTGGTTTACATAATAGTAAATGTAAATTTGATGTTTATGTTTAATAAAGAAGAAAGTTTGATATCATTGATATTCAACCAAAAAAAGTTGGTTATAAAAAATAAGGCTACACAAATTAAACATTTAAAACTTAAATATTGTATGTAATTAAATATCTTCACAAACATCACATGTTTTTATTTTTGTGTTGTTAAATATCATCAATCAATCTTCATTATTTTTATTAAGGTCTGATATTTCAAATTTTGTTAAGGTCTGATATTGCAAATTTCTTCATTGTTTTGTTTATGTTTCACTAAAAACACCAAAAGAACACTGTTTTCTTTCAATAAAATAAGCAAGATGTGCTCGTATTAAGTCAAATTTTCAACTCAGTTTGATAAAGTAATTTGTATGATTCTTAAGGCTTTTTAAAGTTGCAAATTTCTGTTACAAACTCTTCAAAACGCTTTCTAAAACCCTGTGATAGCTAGAAACCCGGCGATAGCTTCATTCCAAAACCCGGCGATAGCTTCATTCCAAAATTTAGTGACTAAAAAGCATTTTGTAAAAAGCAAATTACAAAATTATCAATACATTTTTTAACATATGATGCAATAGTTATCTAAAATTAATAAGTAATTGCTCTAAACTTCAATATTTCAATGTCTCTGATTGCATATCTATTTCACTAGTTGTTAAGAAACACATCTTTTGCAAAACGCATCATTTAGAAACACATCTTTTGCAATTAGCTCAAAAACCTTCATTACTGCAACTTAAAAAGTTAATGCTTTTATGTTTTGAGATGTTTAGAATAGTTAATCAAATATTTAGAATATGTAATATCTACCTTTTTTATATTTAATTCCCAGATTTCCTAATTCCCAGATTTACTATCACTTAAATCATTTGATACAATATTTAAAATTAAACTATTCAAGTGATTTTATATTAAACCTTAAGATACATATTATACTAAACTAAATTTTCTTTAACACAAAATAACACTTTTTAAACAAGCGTTACCAAGCCAGATGGACAAGAGTTCATTTCTATATTAAAATCATAAACTACAAACTTTATCTATTAGTTTTCAGATTTTCAAATGAATTAATCTTTTATAAAAATATTTCCCAAGTTATTTAAGAACTGATTTAAGAACTTAACTTATTTAAGTAGTATTAAACTAAAACTTTTTTAATTTTTATACATTCTAAAATTCATTTCTGAAATACTTCATATATATATATATATATATATATATATATATATATATATATATATATATATATATATATATATATATATATATATATATATATATATATATATATATATATATATATATATATATATATATATACATATATATATACATATATATATACAATACTCGGGACATATGCAGTGTGTACGGGAAAGGTGTCTTAGGTGTGTCTATTGCACAAAAATGGTTCGCAAAGTTTAAAAATGGTGACTTTGACCTTGAAGACACGCCTCGAAGCGGACGACCTGCAGAATTTGACAAAGAGCATCTGAAGGCACTATTGAAGAAAGATGGTCGCCAAACAACTCGTGAATTGGCTGAAAAAATGAACATCAGTGCAATGACAATCTCTCGCCACCTTCAATCAATTGGTTTACTCAAAAACTCGGAGCATGGGTACCTCAAGAGCTCAACGAAGAAAACAAAGAAAAACGCCTTAAAATTGCTGCTCAACATCTCGCCCGTCACCAAGCAACACATGGACACAAAAGCGCTTTTTGTATCGAATCATCACGGGAGATGAGAAATGGTGTCTGTATGTCAATGTGAAACAAAGAAAGGAGTGGGTGGCCCCAGGAGAGACGCCGAAGCCGAGAATCAAGCAAGATCTTCACCCAAAAAAGGCCATGATCTGCGTTTGGTGGGACTTGGAAGGCATGGTGCACTGGGAAATGCTCGAATAAAACGCCACTGTCAACAAGGAGGTCTACATTGCCCAGCTGAACCGTGTAAATTAGGCTATTCAGCTGAAAAAACCCGATAGACAAGGTCAAGTCATCTTGCTCCACGACAATGCCAGGCCCCATATTGCCCAAGTCGTCAAAACAGCACTCCAAGAGCTTGAATAGGAGGTTCTTCAGCATCCACTGTACTCTCTGGATCTTGCACCTACCGACTATCACCTTTTCTGCACTCTATCAAACCAAATGAGGGGTGTTACCTTTGATGGCGAAGAGGATCTTAAAAACTGGCTCAACAACTTCTTCGACACCAGATCGACCGATTTTTGGCATAACGGCATCAACAAAATGGGTCGAGAGATGAGAGGAGGTTGTAAACAGTAACGGAGAATATCATTGATTAATCTATTATTATAATTATTTTTTTTTGTTCAAATAAATCTTTATGAAAAAACTCTACGAACTTATGTTACAACCCAATACTTATAATAAATGTGTGTTTTATTAAAAATATATAAATACTTGTGTAAAACAAGTTGTTAAAAACATAAAAGTATAAAGTAAAAAACTAATAAAAATGTTGAAACTACGTTTTTAAGTTAAAGCTAAGACAAAATCTAAACTATGAATTCAGATTATATTGATAAAATAAGAATCTTGAATTAACTCAATTCTGTATTAGGTTTTAAACTTTTATTTACATGTCCTCTATTATAAATTCAAACTAAAAATAAAAATTTTATAATTTTATCTTGTGTTTTTTCTTTCTATTTTCATTCATAATAATAATAATAATAACAATAATAATAATAATAATAATAATAAAAATAAACACAATTCCTATGTCATAATGATGAATATTATTTAATATATACAATATTATGTTATTTTAATATATGGTGTAAACATATTATTATTAGCAAAATATTACATATAAATTATTACTACATTAAAATTGTTATGCGCCTAATATAATGATTTGATTCTATATGCATAGATTAAAAATATATATTGTTTTAATCAAATTTTCTTTTGATTATTTATAACATAAATTATAGTTACAACAATATTTTGTCTTATATAATAAGTTTATTATATTTAAATAAACATATTTATTGAAATTTTTAAAATCATAATTACAATATATATGTAATGATTAAAATAAGTACAATATTATTATAAATAAATATAATATTAATATTTTATGTAAATAGATATAATATTTTAAATATATAATTATATAAATAGATATCATATTTATATTTTAAATATTTTATATAATTAGATATTTTAAATATTTATTTATAATAATATTGTACTTATTTTAATTATTACATATATATTGTAATTATGATTTTAAAAATATGTTTACGTCATATATAATAAATTTATTTGGTCATATATAATAAATTTATTTGGTCATATATAATAAATTTATTATAATTTGATTAACTATAATTAAAAGAAAATAATTTCTTTAAAAAGTATTTAACATTCATTTAAATTTTTAATTTTTAAATCTAATTTAAAGATTTTATTAAAAAGAAAACTTTTAGTTTTTATTAAAAAAACTTTTTTAACTTTTTTTTTTTTATTCAAAAAATTGAATTAAAATTAAAACATATGTGGTCAACATATTTCTTTTAATGTAAATAAATGTAATTTAATGTAAATAAATGACGCATAAATAATATCAAAAAAATAATTTAAATATTCCAATTGATTAATGTTTTTGTTAAATATAAATTGCTGAATATGTAGGTTAAATCATGATTTTGGTTATGATATTTAAATTTAGGCCTAGTTATGTAGTACATAAAATGCGTACTACATAACTAGGCCTAAATTTAAATATCTACCCAGTAGGCTCATATAAAATAGATATATAGACATTATATAGATATGTAGACACGGATAAAACCACAGATGTCACATTTTTCTCATTTTGAGAAAAATGAAATTTAGTGTTAAGTGACATCAGATATCTGTTTGTTAATAATGTGTTTAATTAAAAGTATATTTTTATGATATTTTAGTTCTAACACAATATTTAAAAGCAGTTTTTGTCTTAAATACAAGAATTATTTATTCACAGTGTTCTTTTGAAAACAAGACACTCATTTTGGACATCTGTGATTTTTCCCTTATAAACCACGTTAGCTTATAACCTTTTAGAGCACTTATTTTTTAAAGGTAGATGGCAACTCGTTGCAATATACAACCACAACATACTATGTGTGTGATGGGATAACAAACCCACCCCCCTTCCTTCTTTTCATAAAAAAATTCTAATAAAAAATTATATGAAAGTTTTTAACTTTATACGATATAGAATTGCAACCTTATCTTTTCCCAACCTTATCTATTTACCATAAATGATTCCATGATGTTTGTGTTTTATCACTTTATATTAAGTTTGTATGAACCTTACAAAAACCAACTGTAAACAACACGCTAATAAAAATGTTTTTTTAGTTTCAAAGAAAAATAAAATAAATTTTTCAAAATAATAATAATATCAAAAGACGTCTTATTTTGTCCACTTAAAAAATGTTTATCTTTAAAGAGTCTTTACATTTTTAACAGGCCACAGAGCTATGTATGCTTATTTCAGTTTTTCAGGCACATCAACCATTGATCTAAACATATGGGATGTAACACACATAAAATTAAAAATTTCCAGTTTTGCATATAATTAAATTTTAAATGGCCTTTAATATTTCTATTTCTCTCAGCGAGCATGTCTTAAATGAACAAACAACTGAGAAGTTTGGCTTTGGAAAAGCAAATTTCAGAAATATTTGTATCATGTTTATATATAATATTGAATTGTTATGGTTTTTTGTGAGATCATCTAGTGTTTCAAGCAGAAACCTTAGATTTGGAATGGCCATGTTTCTGTTACATTCAAGTGTCATGCCTATACAGAATGTTACAGTTCTAATTGGTAATGAGTAATGCTGTAAAATTTTATGTCAGTTTTATGAACTTAATTAAATCTAAAACTTTTCATTTTATATTTTGCCTAGCACATAAATTGCAAATCAATTTAATATCCTTTACATTTGAGATAATTGATAATTTGAAATCATGCAGCATAGAACATACATCATGAGACTATTTACTTTTTTTAGGTATAAATTTTTTTTTTTTATACCTAAAAAAAAGTTTTTTTGCCAAAAAATTGGGTCACAGAAACTTAAGTACATTGGCACAAATACACAGATTTTGAGCTGTTATCATTTTTCACATTTTTGATAGGTAACCAAATTTAAATTAGGTCTCCATGACAACCTTAGAATTTATCAAATAATCAAAACAAAGTCAATAATTGGATTTTTTACAAACTCTGAAAAAAAAAATTAAAAAAAATAAAAATAATAATAAAATAGACAATAATTAACTTACAAGTTTTGAGTATAAATTCTGCAAAGCAAATATAAAAGTTGCTAGCAAAGCACTACACATTCCATAAAATTCAAAAGATAATTCTGTTATTGTTGCTATAGCCACACCAAATACAATAGGCAATAATGAAAGATATACCTAATGTAGTTTTAATATAAAAAAGATTTTTAAAGTTTAGGCTATATTATATTTAAATGAGTCTTAAAAATTTTTAACTATGATAAAAAATGCATATTATTTATAAAAATAATAAACCTGGTAGGATTGTAAATCTTTATAAATAAGTCTACCAAGTAATACAGTAAATATTGGTAAAGAAGCCTAAAAAAATAAATACCGTATACTAGAAAAAAAAACATTTTTTCATTATTTCTAAAAACATATTAGGAATTTAAACCTTAACAGTGTGAGCATAAGAAATAGTCACTCTCCATATACTGATATGAGAAGCAATTGAACCAAATAATTTTCCAAAACCAAGTGGAATTATAAAACGCAACATAAAATGCTTTGAGTAACGGTATTGAGTGTTTATACCTGCCATTAAGAGAACAGGATACACCATAAAAGAACTTGAAAGCATATGAAACAAAGTAATGGTCAAAGGGTAAGGGTATTGAACTAAAATCTTTTTTCCAAGAATATTGTTTGTTGTTGATAGCAAATACCATGACACACATAACACAGTCACCTTCAATGAACGACTAAATTTTGCCATTTTATATCTCTAACAAGTTTGCTATAACAGCATGATGATTCATTTAAGCATTTTAAACTGAATAATAAAAAAATAAGTTGATAAGCACAAACTTTAATTACACACAAAAAATTATATTTATGCATACTTTATATAGATATATACTTATTATTTATAATAATATATATTATTGATAGATTGCCTATCTAAACCAAAACCCTTAATCGATGTAATAGCACTCCTTGCATGTTCTTTCTATTTGTCAGCCAATATAACAGCACTTCGCATGTTTTACTTATTTGTCAGTTGATGCAACAGCACATTAAAAAAACAAAAACATTCTAAATGTTTTTAAAAACATTCCAGCCTATTAATTTGCAATTATTTTTAAAAAATATTAATTTAATTAGTTTCCTTAATTAAATTTAATGTTTTTAACATAACGTGTTTTTAACTTTGTCTTTTTTTAACATAAAGAGTAATCAAGAACTCTGTAAATATGTAAATATATATATATATATATATATACATATATATATATATATATATATATATATATATATATATATATATATATATATATATATATATATATATATATATATATATATATATATATATATATATATATATATATGTAAATATATATATATATATATGTATATATATATATATATATATATATATACACACACACATATATATAAATAAATACATATATATATATATATATATATATATATATATATATATATATATATATATATATATATATATATATATACACTTACTAAAGTATGTTTTGATAAGCATTTGCTCACTTTTTCTGCTTACCTTAGGCTATACCATTTTTTTCGAAAAAGAAGAAGAAAAACCGAAGAATGATGAATTAAACAATTGCTTCCCCATCCCAAACCCTCAGTTGATGTAGCAGCATTCCACTGCGGGTCAGGCTATTTGTTAGTCGATGTATGTACTGAAGCCCCCAGCAGCAGGCTATTTCAGTATGACGTCAGATTCCTTACCATATTATGCAATACTATTTGTATATACATATGCATGTATATATATATATATATATATATATATATACAAAATTGATCAATATTTTTATATGTGTATATATGTGCATATATATATATATATATATATATATATATATATATATATATATATATATATATATATATATATATATATATATATATATATATATATATATATATATATGTTTTAGGGGTAGTCAAAAAAAGTAAATTCTCAAATCTAAAAAACCATACCCCCTAAATTTGGGGCAAATATATAAAAAATGAACCTCAAAGAGTTTTTAACCC
Organism: Hydra vulgaris; assembly: GCF_022113875.1. Classification (NCBI taxonomy): domain Eukaryota; kingdom Metazoa; phylum Cnidaria; class Hydrozoa; order Anthoathecata; family Hydridae; genus Hydra; species Hydra vulgaris. Next base: position 16,659,858 of record NC_061168.1, read on the forward strand.
CCCTCAAGCCAATAATTTAGGGAAAAAATTACCGAAAACTGGTCATTTTCGGTCATTTTGAGGAGTGGTAATTATTTTTTTTACTATGTATATATAGACCTATATTTTAGTTTAAAAATATATAGTTTTTTTGTTACACCTCAAAAAACTTTGGTTGTATTGAAAATCATGAAAATTAGTATTTTTTGTAGTTAATGTTATGTTTATATATATATATATATATATATATATATACATGTATTAAATAAATTAATAAGCCCTGTGTGTATATATAAAAACACAGACCCTTATGCTTGTTCCAAAAACATGCCTGAGGGGCCAACCAACTTCATTTCACGCATGAGAGGGTAATGAAATTCTGCCAAAAATTATAAACAGTAGCTGGCTGTGACCACTGGAATGTTACCTATATTTAAAAAACTGCTATTTATTTATACTAAAAAAATCAAAATGAGTAAGGGTAAGTAAAAAGATAAATGTACTTTTTTTAATTTTACAAAAAAAAGCATTGACAATCTAATTAAGTTATCAAGTTTATCTCGTTATCTTTTTCTGTATCACACCAAGACCATCATTAAATTTACTTTACTTTATATGTACTGGATTTTTGTTTTGGTGATCTAAATACAGATCGAACTTTGTCTACTGTGAACAATCTGTTCTGTTTTTCAGTTTTATCGGAATATCTATGAATATACTGTCCCATCATACCTATAGACCGTTTTAAATGGTCATTTACAAAAATCAAAGTTTAAGCATATTTTTGAAAACTTTTGAAGCATGACTAAGTATGCCAATAGTTTGGTGGAAGTAAGACCCAGTCTTAAACTCATTGGTTATCATATCCAATCATGTCAAAAATCAGGTAAGATAAATCGTTAACTAAGACCAATTGGTGGTTTTTTACCAATATTTGTATCCATTTTATAAATTTCC
>NC_061168.1:16665793-16715793 GCF_022113875.1 Hydra vulgaris
TGCAATTTTTCCTAAATCTGCAACTTCAACTTGTTTAAGAGTATTTTGCGATTAGACTGTAGTCTAAAAAATGTCGCTTTAAAAATGTTGAAGACGCAATAGGGTTTTTATTTATTTTTATCAAATTTTTTAAAATTATTAATGTTAAAGGACTTTAAGAAGACATTTGTACTAGAGATAAATATTGTGCTGTTTCTTCATCAAACAACGATGAACAACTGAACTTTCTTTTAAATTTGGCTGATACGGTCAAAAAAAAGGGTCCTGAAAAACAAGGTCATAGACTAAAAGACCATTTCAGTACCATTGAGCATACCTCAAACAATGTTGTGTTTCAGTATTGAAGAGAATAGAATTTTAGCTATTAATAAGATTATAGATATTGGAGGTAACAGAAATAAAAAATTTTAAAATCAGTATTATCAAAATTTTATTGAAATCATCAAGAATCATCTTAACTTTTTTATTCAAATCAAATTTTAAAACTTTCTACAGAAAATTTTTAGTAACCAGTATAAAAGTAAAAGTTTTTTTTAATTTTTCCAAAATTGACACGCCTTCAAAATGATTGCTGCATAAATAAAAGTTTTTGTTTGGTAAACAAAAATTCAAAATTTTTATTTGGAACTTTTTGGATTAAATATTTAACAGCAAAAAAGTATATTTATGTTTGAATGTTTCAAAATGTTTTAAATGAAAAAAGTTTAAAATGTTTTACCCAATAATCCAAAATAAAACCCAAGTTCTATAGTATATCTTTTCAACCTTTCACACTATAGTGTATCATGTTTTTTTCAACCTTCAACACTATAGTGTATCTTGTTTCTTTTCAACCTTCCACACTATAGTGTTTCTTGTTTTTTTCAACCTTTAAGCCTATAGCGTACCTTGTTTATTTTCAACCTTTCACACTATAGTATATCATTTTTTTTTTCAACCTTTAACACTATATTGTATCTTGTTTCTTTTCACTCTCCATCACTATAGTGTATCTTGGTTCTTATCAACCTTCAACACTATAGTGTATCTTGTTTCTTTTCAACCTTCCACACTATAGTGTATCTTGTTTCTTTTCAACCTTCAACACTATAGTGTATCTTGTTTCTTTTCAACCTTCCACACTATAGTGTATCTTGTTTCTTTTCAACCTTTAGGCCAATAGCGTACCTTGTTTTTTTCAGCCTTCAAGCCTATAGTGAATCTTGTTTCGTTTCAACCTTCAATAAGAACGCAACCATTATTGTCATCTTTAAGTTTGAAAAAGTTTTGACTCTTATTTCTTTTCAACCTTCAACTCTATACTGTACTATACTGGCCCTACTATACTTGTGCTATACTGTATCTTGTTTCTTTTCAACCTTTAAGCCTATAGTGTACCTTGTTTTTTTTTCAACCTTCAATAAGAACGCAACCATTATTGTCATTTTTAAGTTTTGAAAAGTTTTCACTCCTTTTTTGTATGCAAAATATTGCAAACAAATTTTATTAGATAAACAAAGAAAAATGAACATTTTATTAACATTTCATTAATATTGCACCAAGTATTATGGAGGTTAAATATATCAAATAAGCTTTTGATTTATTTTGCCATTGTCACAAGAAAAACCAACAACAGAATCACCACAATTAATTTATTATTTTTAAAAAAAATGTTTTTACCAAACAAAGAGCAAACCATTAAATCTAAACTGTTTTGCTAATTCATTTAGGGAGTTAAAAGATTTACCAAAAGATATATTTTAATTTTTTAATTATGGTTTAACATAAAATTTATTAATTAATAAAATAATATATTTTTGATAAATTAAGCATTTGTCAAAATACAGCACCAAAAAATCATCGTCTCCAACATGCTTTTTATGTTAATTTTGTCATCAGTGTCATCATACTTGTTATCATCAGTGTCATCATACTTGCTATCATCAGTGTCATCATACTTGTTATCATCAGTGTCATCATACTTGTTATCATCAGTGTTATCATACTTGTTAGTTCATCACACAATCAAGAGTTAAGTGCTCTTGACAATGAAAAGTACTCAAACGCCATAACAGCCATATCAGTAGAACACTTTTTTTTATTAATAAACACTAAGGAGCTCATACTCAACATCTGTTTAATAATATAACTTATAAATAATAAATAATAAGTAATAAACTATAGAAAATATAGAAAAAAAGCAAAAGTTTTAGATTTAGATTTTTATTTCATTACACATATCTTTGAAAAATAAAATATTGCCTGCTTTTTTTCGATACTAACAATACTTTTAAAGGAAGGCAATGACTTACTTGTAGGTTTAAATGGCTGTTGTAAAGTCAGAATTTATTTTAGTGGTGGTTGTGGAGTTAGAATTCATCTTAGTGGTTGTTGTGGAGTTAAAGTTCATCTTTAACTCCACAACTGGCTGCGGAGTTAGAACTTAACTTATACCAGAATTAATTTATACCAGAAAATATATAACATATATATGTTGAATATAATTAAAAGTCATCACATGAAATTGAAAGTTCCCATACTCTTTTTTTGTTATGTGCCATTGTAAAAAAAAACTTTATACTTCCTGTTAGTATAGCAGGCATATATATATATATACACACACATTTATATACACACACACAGATATATGTATATATATATATATATATATATATATATATATATATATATATATATATACATATATATACATATATATACATATATATATATATATATATATATATATACATATATATATATATATATATATATATATATATACATATATATACACATATATATATATATATACATATATATATATATATATATATATATATATATATATATATATATATATATATATATATATATATATATATATATATATATATACATATACACACACACACCACATGTATATACACACACACACCACACATACATATAGATATACACACACAGACAAAAGACCTATTTATTTTTCAAGTGTGAAAATCATAAAATACCTATTATTACCACAAGCTAAAACAGATCCTTCTTCTGAAACTATAAAAGAATAATTTCTTCCACAAAATATAGACTTAGGATGAAAATTTGATGGTAATGGCACTAAGGTGGGGTTACATCTCTCTTGTAGATCATTTAGTCCAAGATTACCTAGACATAAAGTTTTACAAATTAGTCTTAAACTTAGAAAATTTTAGTATTAAATTATGTATTGCAATATGTATTGTGAAATATAGGTAAGATAGTACAAGGTAAGCAAAGAAAAAATTAAACAAAACATTTATTCATTTTAAAAGTAGAATACAAAAGATTTTCATAAAAACACACCTGAATTTCCATTACCCCAAACATAAACTTGGTTATCAGCTATACATAAAATAAATACATTTAAATTTAAATATAAACACAACAGTAGAAAAAACAATATTAACAAAGTAATAATTTAAAAAAATAGTAGATATATAAAAAAATAATAATAAATACTTGTAAGTGCTAAAACATGAGCAGCACCACAAGCTACTTTAGTTACTGTACAACCAACTAAATCTTCAACAACTCTTGCTGTTGACAAATCGTCTGTTGTTCCATGTCCTAGACAGCCATGTGCTCCACTTCCCCATGTCATTAACATACCATGTACTAAAAAAAAAAAAACTTAGCATTGAAGCTATCCAAACTTATCAGATATTTTAAATATCTAAAAAATAACTGAAAAATGCCCACATTTTGTCACATGAGATTTATAGGGTTCTATCTGCATTTTTTTATGTTGCAAGAACTTAACTTTTGATGCTTAATTATTTAATCGTTATCTTGCTCTACAATCTTCATCTTTCCTCTTCCAGTAACTTCCAACACTAATTAGTGGTTGCTTGCAGCCTTGTTGGAAGCAAAGATGTAAGAAAAAAAAAAAAAATGTTTTTATTCTTTATAGTTATAAATTATAAGTCATTTATGTTATTACGATTTCATTATTAAACATTATTAATTATTAATTAAAACTTTAATTAATAATTAATAATGTTATAATATACATAAAATACGGATAGAACTCTATAAAACCCAAAAGTCTCATGCAACAATTTGTCAACATAACTAAAAAACTTTTTTCCATATTTTGAAAATGTTCTAAAATAAATTTAGAAAAAAAATGAAAAACAAAAAAACATGTTACCAGTCATAGCAACAATGAAATGATCTCCACAACTTATATGCGCTACAGTAGAACCAGAAAACTCACTAGTTAACTTTGGAATTAATCTATCATTAGATTGGTCTGAATGTTCATTCTATACGCAAAAAAAATTAAAAATAAATTTAATTTAAAAAATTATTAAAAAAAGGATTAGTCAAAACTCTTGTAAGACCTTTAAAAACAATACTTTTGTGAGTAAATTTGGAATCCTAATGTCACTTTAAAATATAAAATACATTTAAGGTTATTTGATTTTCGAGATAACAATTAAACTGTAAACATGTTGGTAAGTATTTTCTTTTAACTGAATAATCATTTTCAGAAAAAATTTGAACATAAAAACATTTTGAAACATTAAGAAAAACATTAAGAAAAACATAAAATTAAGAAACATAAGAAACATTAAGAAAAACATAAAATGAAGATAAAATCGCCATAAAGAACAGACAAACTAACAAATGACCAAATGTAGACCAACTATTTTTGCTGACCCAAAACCAATTCACCTTATGATTCCAAAAAAAATTTATCCAATAATTCCTAAAACAATTTAATCCAATGATTCTAAAAACAATTTACCCCATGATTCCAAAAACAATTTACTTAATGATACTAAAAATAATTTACCCAATGATTCGAAAAACAATTTAACCAATGATACTAAAAGAATTCACTCAATGATCTTAAAGAAAATAAATTTCAAGACTAATTTATAAAACTTTTAAAAACTTTTAAAAGTTATTTTCGTCTATAGAACTACTAAGTTATGCTCATCTATAGAACTACTGTAGTATGTAACCATGTTAGCAGTAATTGGCACAAAATATTTTGAAAAATATATTAAGAAAGTTATATAAAACAACTGAAAAATAAAAGATGCTTAAGATTTGTATAAATTCTTAAAAAATTTAAAAAATATAATTTATTTTATTCAATATCAACGCTCGGAATTAGGAAAAATGAAGTTGGCAATAATTTGCCAACCTCAATCTTTTAGAGGTCGGCAGCAGGTCAGCAAAAAAAAATTTGATACAAAGGTCTTACCATAAAAGATAGAAACGAAGTTGGCAATTTTTTGCCAACCTCAAACACTTTTAGGTTGGCAGTTAGGTCGGCATTGCCGAATGCCGACCCTAATTCCGAGGGTTGCAATATTGTAAAAAATTGATGTAAAAAATTAAAATTTTAATACTTTTTACAAAAAGTAATTATGGGCGTTCAATGTTGTACAAAAAGTTTAATATAAATTTCAAATCCTAGAAAATAAAAAACTAAATGTATCATTCAAAAGTTTAAGGTTTGTAGTTAAAAACATGTAACATGTAGAACTAGTTTTCGAAAAATTTTAGGATTTGATGCTTAAACTTTATACAAAATTTTTTAGACTTCAAATTTAAATTATTTTTCTAGTAAATCATTTTGAAACCTTTTTTTTTTAAACTTTTTAAAATTTCTATGTATTTGTCTAACGCAAAATATAGATGGGGCTCTTGATTTTCAAATTAAAAATTTATTATAATAATTAAATAGTCTTTCATTGAGAAATTTCTATTCGGTCTTCTTTAAGTTTGCCACGCTGTGACATGTCACGCCGTGACACTAATAGTAACATTTTTCATTCTAGCGTAAGAATATTTATTTATTTTAAATAAATATTTATAAATTACTTGTAAATAAAATAGGGCAATAAATATCATTAGATATTTAGATTTAAATATTTTTAACGAAAACGAAATTCTAATGTTAAATTAGCACGTTTAAAGGACAATTTAAGAAAAAAAAAGAGCAGAGTTTCTTCATTTAAAATAACATCTAACATCCCTCCTGCTTACAAATCATCTTGTACATTTCGTAAAGCTGTTAAAAAAGCAATACGTGCTCTTCCAACTTCTCCTCTTAAAAAAGCAACTGTTGTTAAACAACTTGCAATTCAGTTTAACAAAGATTTACCAGATATGCAACCAATGGACCTAATGCTCTTAATGATAAAACGAAGTTATGCATCATTAGTTTTTTTAAACAAAATGGTATATCCCGTCAGGCACCTAGAGATACAATTATTTTAAAAAGTAATAAAGAAAAAAAGAAAATGCAAAAAAGGTATTTAACAATAAATATAAGTGAAGCATATCAAATATTTAAAAACGAACACACTGATTTTTCAATCAGTAAATCCAAGTTTGCTAGTTTGAGACCAGGTCATATACTTTTATAAAGCTTAATGCCTAGAAATGTCTGTTCATGTGAAAAACATGAAAACATTATCTTGTCACTCAAAGCATTACATTTTATCAATTTAAAAATTCCCCTTTATTCGCATGCTTTACCAAATACTTTAGTGTGTGACGAGAAAAATGATAATTGTTGGAATAATCTTTGTGAATCTTGTAAGAAAGGAAAGTTATTTCTCAAAACATACCAGTTAGATGAAAAAAACACGATAAAAAAATTACCTGGTACCTTTGGGAAAAAGTTACACAACTTAATGGAACTAAGTACCTCGAAAAAGCAATAAAAAAAGACAAAACCATAATTTTGTATATCAATCTTTGCAAAATGCTACACAAATTTCTTTTGCATTATTTTATAAAAGAAAAACAATCAATGAGTTATGAAAACCAAAAAAAAGTTTTAAAAAGCAATCTTGATTCAGTTTTGTTACAAGTTGACTTTGCAGAAAACTTCTGAACTTTCTGGCAGGATGAAGTTCAGTCAGCACATTGGAACAAAAAATCAGTAACATTATTTACTGCTGTTAGCTGGCATGGTGACTCTTGTAAATCTGCCATTATTATTTCTGATGATTTGAATAAAAAAATTCAGTTATTTATTTTATCGACTTGTTAATAACTAACCTTATTAGAAAGGATGTAAAATACTTGCAAGTTTGATCTGATGGTCCTAGCAGTCAATTTAAAAATTGTTACATAGTAGCTTCAATTCCATGGCTAGAAAGCAAGCACAAAATTAAAATTTGCTGGAATTACTTTGCAACCTCTCACGGTAAAGGACCATGTGATGGTATAGGAGCAACCATTAAAAGATTAGCAACACAAAAAATTGTTCGAAGAGAAGCTCTGATTAATGACGCAAAAGTATTTTATAAAGTCGTCAGAGATGAAAGTCAAGTAAACATTTTTATGGTTGCTGCAGAAAAAATTAAAACTGCTTTTGATGGTATAGAATTTGGAAACATCATTAATAATGCTTGTAAAATGCCTGGAATATTTAGTACCCATTGCTTAAAACAGCTTAATGATAAAATGGAAATGAAACCTTATTCAAGTGTATCATACTTAGTTAACTAGATAAAATTTAATAGAATAATGTATTTAAATTTTAAGACTTTTTTTGAAATTAATGTAAATAAACTATTTTGTTAAACGTTATTGTTATACCAATCTTATAAAAATCCGAATAAATTGGTTTCTTTTGTTTCAACTGTCTTTTTGATGATGTTATTGTCTTAATATTCAAAGATTTTGTACTGGTCACACCGTGACGTCACGGTGTGACATAAACTCCGTTGATATATTTATGTGGTGTCTCCATTTAAATTTATAAAACATTTTAAAAATGTTACGAAACTATTATAACACCTTTTAAGTATCCAAAACAACAAAAAAATATTTCAAAATATCCACAAGAGCTGAACTACTGTCATTTCTTCTAATGACAGAAAATTCTAGATAATTTTTGTCACGCCGTGATGCAACCTTTTAATGCGTATTCCTAAAAGTCTATAAAATATTAAAACTAAATAATTTTGTTTTTAGAAACTGTAATGAATATGAAAATTTTTTAGTACCTTTAATTTTTAAATTTTTAATTTTAAATGCGCTAAAATCTGATGTTTTTCCCCCAAAAAAAAGTCAAATGTCACACCGTGACAACGTGGAATAACCGTTATGCTTTTTTCAAGCATAAAAAAAATAAATTAAAAAATACTTTTAATTAAATGCTAATTTCAATTAAGTAGGTTTAACATTTTACAATAAATAATTTTAAATTTTAAATAAGTTTTTATTGTTACTGTTACACTATTGTTATTTGAATATTGTGAATATTGCTAAATTTAAAATCATCTGAATATTTCATTTATCTATTTGCTATATATATTTTTTCAAGCTACACTGATATAATGATGTTAATGATACTACCAAAATATGGAAAAGAGCTAATTTAGCTGTAGTAAGTTGTACTAATATATATGTATGTATATATATATATATATATATATATATATATATATATATATATATATATATATATATATATATATATATATATATATATATATATATATATATATATATATGTATATATATATATATATATATATATATATATATATATATATATATATATATATATATATATATATATATATATAGACTAAAATAAAGTTAAAAAATTCAAAAAAAAAGCTTTACTTCACTTCTAAAACTCAATGGTTTGATGAATCTTTTAATATTTTGAGGTGAAAATACAGTGTTCCTACACTTTTATGAACATTTATTATAAGAATGTTATTTTTGGTTAAAACTTTTTGAAACATAATGAAGTAAAAAGAAAAAATTTTGTAATAACACAAATATTAGTCACAAAAATGGAGCTCATATTACATTAAAAAGATTTTAAAAAGAAGCCTGATATTCATACTCTTTTTTTCTCATGTTATAAAATTCTTAAATAGAAAGTAAGGTATTAGAAAAGTATTAGAAAGTAGTAGAAAAGGTAGTATTGAAATATTTTCATTGCAAAAAAAAACAAAACAAAACAAAAAAGAGCTTTTATGCATATACCTAAAAATTTGAAAAATTGTTTATTATATAAAAAAGAAGCTAACTGTCCATCGATATGGACCCCCACTGCCAATGCCTATTTAAGATTTTTGCTTTTTGGTAAACAAAATATTTGAAAACTTAAAAAAAGAAACTTTTTAAAATTGCTTGATTAACATCATGAAATCACTTTCATTCATGTTCAATCCTAATAAGACTGAGATGAATGAATGATGAACACTTAAATAAACTTTTATTATTACCTTTTTTTATATTTTATTATAAACTTTCATGAACTTTGTAAACTTAATAAAGTAATATTTTATTTGTCATTTTAAACAGAGGTTATCACCAAAGAATGTTTCTAAAATCAAAGTTGAATGAAATAAAAGCAAAGAGATTCTATAACAAATGCAGAGGCATTTATTAACTTCAGTCTTAAAAGACAGTTAAAATAAATCTTTTATTAATAATTGCCTACTATCTGGCTCTTTTTAGTTGTAATGGAATGAGGAAGGTACCACAAGTAATTTGCGTATAATGTAAAAATAACTAATAACAATCTCTTCTTAACAATATTATTATATCATTTTCAACCAGGAAAAAAGATTGTTTATGTTGATCAGGCTGCAAAATTGACAAATGTCATAACTTTTACAAAAGAAAAAATAAACAAAAGCAATAAGACCAAATTAATTTCAAGCAAAAATGTCAGTTTAAAAAAATATCCAGATTTTAAAAATTTAGACTTTATTGAATTAAAGACTTCAAATAAAAAATAGCAAAAATATTTGTTAAAAAAAAATAATCTTTTTTGTTCTAGAGTAGAAAATAAATTTTTTAATTTAAATTTAGATTTAAAAACTAAAGATTGACAGATCTGCACAAGATTTATATAGAAACATACCATATTTATTAACGATCTTTGTAATATTTATTAATGATTTGCCAGAAGTGGCAACAAATTTCATAAAGCTTTTTGCTGACGATACTAAACTAGTTGCGGACATAAAAAACCCAATAGACAGCGTTTCATTACAGAATGACATCAATACAGCTACAAAAAAGGCTGACAATTGACACATGAAATTTAATAATGATAAATGTAAGGTTATATATATTAGAAAAAAAATCAAATAATAACATTTACAAACAAAGGTATACGTTATACGGTAAAGATTTAAATGAAACTATAGCCGAGCATGACCTTGGTATTGTAATTACAAATAACTTGAATTGGGAAATCCAATGCCAAAAAACCGCTTCAAAAGCTAACTATACTCTCGGAAATGCTTAAAAGAACTTTCGATTATTGGAATGTAAAATCATTCAAGATTTTGTACACATCACTTGTAAGACCTCATCTGGAAACATTTTCTTCAGCATGGAATCCTTACAGGAAAAAAGAAAATCTTGAAAGAATACAAAGACGAGCTACTAAGCTAAACTATGAATCGAGACTCAAATTTCTTGGTTTAACTACCCTTAAAAAACGAAGAATTAGGGGAATGTTTATTGATTATTTTAAAATCTCCAACAGCATCATAAAAGTAAATTGGCAAGTCCCCAATAAAACAGCCGTATCGGCATCAGCTTCAAGGTCCTGCAGGAGCGATTAGAAATAATCAACACCGTATCATCAAGCAAACCAAGATAAACATTAGCCAAAGAGAATTCTTCTTTACTAATAGAATGGTTTCACACTGGAATCAACTAACCAGAGAAGTTGTTGAGGCTGATAATGTTTTCCAATTTAAAAACAGACTTGATAAACATTATTCTAATAAGTGACAGATTATTGCAAATATATTGGACTGCCATAGTCTACAAATTATTTGTTAGATTCACATAATATTTATGTAGCAGTTGCATCTATAATAAATAAATAAATAAATACCTGTCAATCTTTAGTTTACTGAGCTATTAAATTTAAATTAAAAAGTTTATTTTCTACTTTTTAGTACAAAAAAGATTATACTTCTTCGCAAAAAAGATTATATTTCTTAGCAAATGTTTTTTTTTTATTTTCTACTTTTTAGTCTTTACAGAGAGTTTGTCAAGACATTTGTAATTAAATCAAGCCTTTAATTGTTATTAAAGAAATTTCCTGATTAAAGGAGCGGAATATATTTTTTTAAAGGATAAAAACTTTTTATATAAAAGTAAAATAAAATAAAGTAAAAATATTTCATTTGCATTGCCACACTCATCCTCCCAAGTATGTAGTATACTTTTATATTAATATTAAACAAAATTATGTTGTAAGTTGTTTTTTCAATTTTATTAAAAAAAAAAATTTTCAAAAAAATACAAACCTACAAGCAATCTTAGCCGATTTGAAAAATGAAAAAATGTATTATAAAATATATTCTTATAGATTTTAACTATGAATTTTCAAATATTCTTTCTAAACTATTTAATACCTCATTTATAAATGAAACATTTCCTAATATTTTGAAATTATCTTGCATTATTCCAATATATTAAAATGGCTCTAAACTTTCATTCACTAACTATTTCTAACTTATTATATCACTAACCTTTCTCTTTTATCTAACATTAGTAAGCTTCTTGGGAAACTTACTAAGTGTACTTTTTTCTAAACTCATTTAATAGTTTAAATAAATTTCAATTTGGTTTTTGATCAAAACATTCTGATCAAAACACAGAAAAAATCAAGAAATTTTAGTTTCAATTCTAGTAATAAATCAGTTTTGTGTTCCTAAAGCTTATGTTCTAGCTCCTCTTTTTTTTTTAAATTTACATTAACAACCAAACTGTTCACTTCTCGTCAGTTCATCTCTTTTCTGATGACACAAATCTCTTGCACATCATCAAATCTTATCATTCTTTATGTGAAAATCTTAATTTTGATTTTAAAAGGTATAGTTCACTAGTTAAATGCTAACTTAATATGTCTTAACAACAAAAAAATTGAACTAATTTTTTAATCTTTAAAAATGTTGAAATCAAAATTAATAATAAACGACTATATCCTTCGAGAGTTATTAAATATCTTGGTGTGTTATTTGACAAATTACAAAACAAATGCCAATCTTTCATGGAACTTTCACATTGATGAACTATGCAAAAAATAATCTCGAGCTAATGGTATGCTTTCAATAATTCATCATTATGTTGATAAGTTTAACCTCAAGAATATTTACTATGCATTATTCTTATCTCATCTTAGCTATTGTTGTCAAGTTTGGTGTCAAGTTTCCAACTTGACCCCAAACCTGACTCACATTAACAAGGTGCTATCGCCTCAGTGTCAATCCATTAGATTAATAAACTTCCAACCAATTAAATCAGATACATCAGAGTCTTTCAAAAAACTTTTCATTCAAACATTTCCAGCACTAGTAAAGTAAAGTAAAGTATGCTAATCTTCTTTTTGTTCTTGAATAAAAACTTATCTTCCATCACAAACTTGTTCACAGTTTAAAACCCAGAAGTAGACATTCAAACTCTAATAGAAATATACACAATCGAAAATTTAATGTATCATCTTTTAAAACCCAGAAGTATGGTAAACATTCTATTATTTATCAGTGCGTATGTTAATGGAACAGGAGCCTTGCATGCATTTTGAATGAGTCCAAAAAACTACATCCAAAATACCTTTACTCCATCTTAAACAAAACCAATTTTAAAAAATCCTGAAAAACTTTTTATTCTTACTTTTAGACATTATTATCCTTATTATTAAAATATTTTTTTAATTTTCTTTTTGTTATCATTAGTACTTTTTGTTTGTTTATTTTTTTTTCTTTATTTTTATATCATAAAAACCTTCAAACTATGATTTCTACATGTTTGTTTTTAATCTATCTTCTATGTCCTTTAATCTATGTGTTTACGATCCATGTGTTTTAATGTATGTCTTTGCTTATTGTTACTTATATAAAAACTGGTTTCACTCCTTTGATCAAATTTCTGTATGAGTGAAGTCGTTTTAATAAATCAATAAATTATTATTATAATTAATTTATGTTTATAACTACCATTACAACATTTATTATTACTTTTTTATTGTAATTATTGTAAACATACTTATTACTATTACTATAATTTGTATTTTTTTATCTTATATTGCCATTATATATCAGGACGCGACAAATCGACGAATGTGCAAACGTTTGTTAAAAAAAAGACAGAAAAACGAACATCACGTTTCCTTACTTTTACTTAAGCAAACGTTGGTGTTCGCTTAAATTTTTTAAAAACGAACGCATGTCTTCAGCAATTTTTTATTTCCAAATAATTATGCGATTGATAGTTTTTTATTTATTATAAAAAAAAACATAATTAATATAAAAAAAATAATTTACTAAAATTTAAAACGCAGTTTCAATGACATTAAAAGAAACCTTTCTTAAGAAAGTATTTGCGCGGTTTCTTTTAATAAAAGAAACGCTATTGAAGATCTTCAATAGCGTTTCTTTTAAGTATGCAACTGTAGAAAAAATTATATTTAGCATGGTTTTTACATGCGTTTACCAAAGAATGGCAAGTTTAACTTAAAATGAATGCATTTGCAATTACTTTAAATGGAACCATGCTAAAACATTCTTTTTCTAAAGGCATGCTTTTCTTATTATCATTAAATTAATGTTTACTTGCTACTTTTAAAGTTTTAAAAAAAAATTTCAGAAATATGTAAAACTTATTAGATTTTATAGAACTATTATGTTGATTATAGTTTTCATTTTTTACTGTGCGTTTAACAATAACCAATAATATAATTATTTTTTTATTAAATACTTAATATTATAAATATAATAATAGCATATCAGGTATTTAATAGTAACTTATTAAATTATAAATTTAATAACTTATTAAATGCTTAATACTATATTATTATTTTTAAATATTTAAAAGATAAAAATGTCAAAATAACTTTTATTTTGTTTTTATATAATTCCCTTTTATTTAAATTTTATCAAGTTTATATCTTTTTTTTATAATTTAACAAACTAAATTGAAAAAAATTCACAATTTTTTATTAATAGATAACAGTACAGTGAAAAGTTTATTGCATATTAGTTATTATTAATTTGCGCACACATTGCAAGTGCATGAAAAATTGTTTTAAAATAATAAAAAATTGATAAAATTCGATAAGTATCTTTGATATATCTAATTATCATATATCTTATTAACTAGAATAAAAGTTATTTGAAAATAAAACTCCCTTATAATTAAATAAAAAAATTATTTAAATAATAAAAAAAAAAAATTAAAGAAGTTAAAATGAAATTCTGGCCGACACACGGGTTCAAAGTGGAGGTGCGCAACCAATTATTAATGAAAAAAGTCCTCTTTATCTAGAATTTCTCTTAAATAAATTTCTCTTAAAAAAAAAAATTGTGTATGTGTGGAGGGGGGAGGGGGTGGATATTTGACATACCTCTTAAATTAGACGTTCGTCAATAAATAAAGAAACGAATGTCAACATTTATTTAAAAAAAACAATTTTTCGCGCCCTGTATATTATATATTATTATTACTATTATTATTAGTATTATTATTATTATATTATTATTATATTACAAAACAATTGTAAAAATGATTTATGGAAAACAAATAGCTTGTTGTTGTTGTTGTTGTTGTTGTTTAACTCTAACACTAAGAGATGAACCTAAAGTTAAAGAAAGTATTGCTATAAAAATGTTTAACACTGACTCTAAGAGATATCGACAAGCCAAAAGACCAATACAAAGATACAAATACTTCTAATCCAGAATCATTCATAAAAGGTATAAGTAGGCTAGTTTTTGAGAACCTTGGATTTAAAAAGAATGATCTTGAGCGGTGTCAAGTTAGTTGAAAGAAATGGATAAAAATTAGTTCTTACAGAAGATTTCAGGACTGGGTATATAAACACTAGAGTTCTAAAACATATTCAAGAAGCACTTGAAAGTTAATGAAGTTTTGAAGCAACCTGTTCTGTTAATAGCAGAGTAAAACATTCAGTCAGAACCAAATAGAAAAAAGTCTGAAAATTTAAAAAAACTACCAAAGTAACAAAAAACTTTATAAAAAAAATTTATCAATTTTTCTATTGCCACAATTACTCATCACAAGGCATTAGAATTCGAATAACAAACTTCAAAAATATTGCTAAAATGGTGGGGGCTAATATATATAATATCTTTAATATATATCAACATGTTATCTTTATTATATCAAAATACTCTATTAATTTTTTTTTCATCATATTTTATTAAATTTTAATAATTATAAATGACCCATAATTCACAAAAAAACTAACCTCCCACATAAATACTCGACCATTTGAAGTTAGACCAAGTTTTTTTGTTCTTCCAACACAAACTTCCTTAATAAATTGATCAGCTCCTGGACTTGGTAGAAATGTAGGTAAATACAAACCATTTCCCCAACAATAAACTACTGATGTTTGTTCAGCTGCCTGTCTGGAAGCTTCATCACCTATTACAAATTTAAAAGTATTATTAATACATTCTTAAAACTTTAAGAGATTTCAATTTTTAAAAAAAAATGGCACATGTTTTTGTAACACTAATAAAATTACCCCAAGATGTAAATGACTTTGATCTGTAAACTTCTTTTTCTAATAAAATGTTTCCAGAACTTGTTGCATTGCGGTTAAATGCTTTTTTGCTTTGATAACTTACAAAATTGCTGAAACAGTTATAATCAATACTGCTTTAAAAAATTTATTTTTAGATTTGTTTTTAGTTTAAGTTATTATTAAAAAGAATATATATATATATATATATATATATATATATATATATATATATATATATATATATATATATATATATATATATATATATATATATATATATATATATATATATATACATATATATTATTTAAGTGACATCTTTAATATTAATAATAATATAAAGTAATAAAACATTATGTTCCGTATTATATGCTTTATCATTATTAAAAGTGATATTTAGGCTCATATTGCAATATAATATTAATATACACCAATAATCTATATTTAGTAGCATTTAATTTTTCACTAAACATTTATGAAAAGCTTTGCATTTGGTAGGTATCTTTCTTGTTTCATGTTTATAGCTTGTATAAAAGGTATAAACTAAAATTTAAACTCATTTTTTGTTAGATAAAAATCAATATCCATACCAATCAAAGCTATATTTATTTCGAAAAAAATGTTTAAGCAATTTAATAGTACTAGTAATCTTATCCTTTGTTCACAAACCAAAGCTTTTTTCTTCTGTGTATCAACTTTTTCCAAAATCCAAAACCATTTTTTTTACTTTAAAAAAAAGCCGCAATAATGATTAAATATACATTTTTAAATTGATAAATAGTTTAATTTTTTACAGGTATTCAGTTTTTACCAGATTTCTACTGGTATCAAGTTATTACCAGATTTAGCACAGATTTCTTATTTTGAAAAGTTGACAATTCATATTGAAAAAAAGAATATTGTGAATATATTGAACTTAAAAAAATCCTTTAATAATTTTTTTCTATATTTTACAATTATTAATATACTACAGATTTAATTTTTATAATTATTTATAATAGTTAAAACAAAGCTAAAACCAGTACTTGAAGTCTTTTGTCTACTTTTCTTTTTAGATAACTTTTGTTATCTATAATATTAGTAATTAATTTAATAGTAGTTAATAGTTGTCTTATGTCATTTGAAAGTTTCTAGGCTTTTCTATACATGGTTCTATATTCCACGTGGTCTTTCAAGCAAGGCCTGCAAGCAAATTAGAGCTGATAAATTTTTAGTTTCAAGAAGAATTAATAAGAATTCATTGTTTAAAAACTAAAAAAAAATTTTAAATAATTTTTTGTTTGTTGTTCGTTGTTTTTATTTTTCTTATTTTTATAGCCTGTTTTCATTTTTTAGAAGAAGCTAGAACTAAAATGACTGCTAAAAAATTTTTTTATTAGCACTGTGCAATTTCTTTTTGGTTCAGTTTTGTCTTTACTCTTTTTTACAATATTTTAAGGTTTTATTTTTTATAGCAATTAGAAAAATTTGAATTTCACTTTAGTTATTTTAACTTTGTTGTTATTTTTTGTTATTAGAAGGGTTATTAAAAGTAAATGTTTGTTATTAAAAGTAAATGTTTTTTTGTTATTAAAAGTAAAAATAGTTAAACTGATTCTGATCTAAATGAGCTCGCTATTCAGTTTTATTTTAAGTTGGAACTTATGTTATTAAGTTGGACTTAATGTTAGGGTGGAGCGATTTAAAAAATTTTTGAAATTTGATTTGCCTGAGCTGCGAATCGATGTCTTTTGATGAAAAAGGAACCCTACTTTTTTTTTTTTAATTTAGATGAGTTTTTGAGGTTCCTCTTTGGATTCTAAATTTATGACGGATCCTAATATTGTTGAAATTTTTTTCTTCTAAACTATATCAACCTGGTACTCAAAAGAAGCAGAATAATATGCTGATTTTGAAAATAATATTTGTTTTATTTAAAAATTAAAGATAAATAGATAGTGTTGTTTTTTTTTATAAAAAAAATCCTGTCTTCATCAAAACGGGGGTTTTAAGGTAAATTTTCGCAAATATTTGTTTCACTTAAAAAAAAAAATTTTAATAAATTTATTGTTGATAAAACAAGCATTTTTTTCTGATTTTTTTGAGTCCAAGGTTGATATGGTTTAGAAAATAAACAAAATTCAAAAATATTAGGATCCGTCAAGAATTTAGAATCCAAAGAGGAACCTCAAGACCTCATCAAAATCAAAAAATATTTTTTTACTTTTATCTTATAATTAATAGACATTGATTCATGTCTCAGGAATATTGATTTCTCAACTTTTTTTTTTTTGCTATAAAAATCGCTCCGCCCTACTTTATGTATTTAACATGAAAAATTAAACAAAGACTGTTATTTGTGGACATGTAAGTTTATATACATAGATTTACTGATATTTCCGTATATTTTATATTTCTCTGTATCTATACATATTTTTTCTCTTTGAAAAAATATATTTAAAAAAATAAGGAATAGGAAAAATTCTTCTAGAAGGTGTCAAAAGAATGTTGTGTTATGCTTCCTTTAATGGTATCTGAATATACATTTATTAGAAATTTTTAAATTTTTTCTTAGATGGTTTCATCTTTTTTATTACTTTAGATAAAAATATACTGACTGACTGACTGACTGCTTCATTTTTATTAACAATATTGTGCATTGTAGTCTGCATATTTTTAATATTTATAATTGATACTAATAAATGTTTTATATATTAGATAAATTTGAGTTCATTTCATAAACAGTTTGTATTTTTGTATTTTTTTTTTTTCATACTATTTTGTAAATTATATATACTTATATATCTATATAAACTTATAAAAAGATATGAATTTCAATAAATCTTAAATTAAACTGTTTTCGGTTTTTATTAATTGTTATTTTGAATAATAAAATTATTTTAATACTTGTTTATTAATTTTTGACGTCAATGTTCTTTTTAAAAATAAACCAGAGGTTAAACTAATAAGTTTTTTAATAATTGTAGAGGTTCATATTTCATATATATATTCTAAAGTAATTGCATTTGATTTTTTTTGTTGTTGAATATATTGCTTCTTTTTGTTGAATATATTGAATTGTGAAACTATTCTAGATTGTAATTATTTAGGAGAAATGAAACAGATCTGTCAGCATTGTTGCTCTAAAAAATCTCTTCATGAAACACATTTGTTATGTTTTCATGATGGGAAGGTAGTTTTGCTTCAATTTATATTTCTTCACTATTTCTGCAAGATTTACAGGAAGTTATATATATATATATATATATATATATATATATATATATATATATATATATATATATATATCATAATTCTAATATCAATTTTTTTTTTTAAATGTATTACAAATTATATTCCCTGCCTTTATTTTGCTTTATTTTGCAGCAGTAAATTTTTGCAAGCAATAACATAGCAATCAACTTTGCTTACATAATTTAATGTTTTATTTGCAAACTATAGTTAGTGAAGTTGCATTTGTATTTGTTGGAGAAGATGGTACTCCAGCTGCTTCCAAGGAAGTTAGAAGTTATATTGAGTATGTCAGCTAACTTAAATCCTACGGTTTATTCACTTTTTTTTCCAAGAGATGGCATTATTGGTGCGCAACCCAGAACATGCAACATTGGTTAGAAGTCATGTTAAATTATCTCAGTTTTATTTTCGTTTTTTTCATGTTTAATAAAGTAAATGTTTATAGTTTATAAAATATAATATGTTCAAAGCTTAAACATGTTTATATTCTGTTTTCTTTTTTATGTTTTAAAAGCAATGTGTAAAGCAAGATTATTATCCTTGCCAATCAAGGGATGTTACTAAGTTGCGATATTACTTGGCACCATTTAGTTTTGGTTGGTTTTATATTCTGTTAATTATTTTTTACTTAAGACACTTTAGAACTAAGACTAAGTATAAATCTTATTTAATTAGTATCAAAATATCAAGAATTTGTTAAGCTTTTTATTTTATTTTATTTTTTCTTCTCAAGTTACCAATTATAATTTTTTGGACCCATCAGATAAGTGCTATTTTTTATATTTTAATTGAAGTTTAACCTAACCTATTTAAATTTACCATATAAATGGTAAATATGGCTTTTTGTTATACTCAACTTTTTGTTTCTCATTACTTTCAGATATTCTACAATACCACGTCTAATAAGTTTAAGATTATTATAATAACTTTTTTATTATTAGTTTTTATTACTTTTATTTATTAGACTATTATCAGATTTGTTATATATTTTAGTTCTAATATTAGTCATTACATTTTTTTATTACATTTTTTTACGCATCAAATTTTATCAAACTTTTATACTGATTATAATTAAATTTTTGCTTTATTAGTTTGCTTACTGTTGAAACATGGTTTTCATTTAGTAAATTTAAATGATTTTTGCTTTATTAGTTTGCTTACTGTTGAAACATGGTTTTCATTTAGTAAAATTAAATGATTTTTGCTTTATTAGTTTGCTTACTGTTGAAACATGGTTTTCATTTAGTAAATTTAAATGATTTTTGCTTTATTAGTTTGCTTACTGTTGAAACATGGTTTTCATTTAGTAAATTTAAATGATTTTTGCTTTATTAGTTTGCTTACTGTTGAAACATGGTTTTCATTTAGTAAAATTAAATGATTTTTGCTTTATTAGTTTGCTTACTGTTGAAACATGGTTTTCATTTAGTAAAATTAAATGATTTTTGCTTTATTAGTTTGCTTACTGTTGAAACATGGTTTTCATTTAGTAAAATTAAATGATTTTTGCTTTATTAGTTTGCTTACTGTTGAAACATGGTTTTCATTTAGTAAAATTAAATGATTTTTGCTTTATTAGTTTGCTTACTGTTGAAACATGGCTTTCATTTAGTAAATTTAAATGATTTTTGCTTTATTAGTTTGCTTACTGTTGAAACATGGTTTTCATTTAGTAAAATTAAATGATTTTTGCTTTATTAGTTTGCTTACTGTTGAAACATGGCTTTCATTTAGTAAAATTAAATGATTTTTGCTTTATTAGTTTGCTTACTGTTGAAACATGGTTTTCATTTAGTAAATTTAAATGATTTTTGCTTTATTAGTTTGCTTACTGTTGAAACATGGTTTTCATTTAGTAAAATTAAATGATTTTTGCTTTATTAGTTTGCTTACTGTTGAAACATGGCTTTCATTTAGTAAAATTAAATGATTTTTGCTTTATTAGTTTGCTTACTGTTGAAACATGGTTTTCATTTAGTAAAATTAAATGATTTTTGCTTTATTAGTTTGCTTACTGTTGAAACATGGTTTTCATTTAGTAAATTTAAATGATTTTTGCTTTATTAGTTTGCTTACTGTTGAAACATGGTTTTCATTTAGTAAAATTAAATGATTTTTGCTTTATTAGTTTGCTTACTGTTGAAACATGGCTTTCATTTAGTAAATTTAAATGATTTTTGCTTTATTAGTTTGCTTACTGTTGAAACATGGTTTTCATTTAGTAAAATTAAATGATTTTTGCTTTATTAGTTTGCTTACTGTTGAAACATGGCTTTCATTTAGTAAAATTAAATGATTTTTGCTTTATTAGTTTGCTTACTGTTGAAACATGGTTTTCATTTAGTAAATTTAAATGATTTTTGCTTTATTAGTTTGCTTACTGTTGAAACATGGTTTTCATTTAGTAAAATTAAATGATTTTTGCTTTATTAGTTTGCTTACTGTTGAAACATGGCTTTCATTTAGTAAAATTAAATGATTTTTGCTTTATTAGTTTGCTTACTGTTGAAACATGGTTTTCATTTAGTAAAATTAAATGATTTTTGCTTTATTAGTTTGCTTACTGTTGAAACATGGTTTTCATTTAGTAAATTTAAATGATTTTTGCTTTATTAGTTTGCTTACTGTTGAAACATGGTTTTCATTTAGTAAAATTAAATGATTTTTGCTTTATTAGTTTGCTTACTGTTGAAACATGGTTTTCATTTAGTAAAATTAAATGATTTTTGCTTTATTAGTTTGCTTACTGTTGAAACATGGCTTTCATTTAGTAAAATTAAATGATTTTTGCTTTATTAGTTTGCTTACTGTTGAAACATGGTTTTCATTTAGTAAAATTAAATGATTTTTGCTTTATTAGTTTGCTTACTGTTGAAACATGGTTTTCATTTAGTAAAATTAAATGATTTTTGCTTTATTAGTTTGCTTACTGTTGAAACATGGCTTTCATTTAGTAAATTTATATGATATGAAATTTACTGTTTATCATTATTCAACAAATATAAAGAAATTGGAATTCTCAACTATTGAGGTAATAATTATTTTGTTTAGTGGTAACATTAGAAAGCCTTTTTTTAAAGGTTAATTGTGCTATAGCTATTTTGTGCTAATATATATATATTTTTGTTATCGTCATTATAAACAATAAGTTAAGTTATGATTATAATAATTTGTAACCTTTTTTTAACACATTGCCTTTGAAACACAGTCTCCTCTCTGTTTAACAAAAGTTTTTTAACAAAGACGAGCATTCTTGGAACACTTTGTTATTACTAAGCTTCTATGTATTTTTTGGTACCATAATCAAATGCGGCAGTGGTGTAGTGGTAAGAGCGCTCGCTTTATAAGCGAGAGGTTCGGAGTTCGACTCCCACCACGTCCCTGGAAGTACCGCGCTCAACTTAGTTTCTCCGCGCAGCGGCCTTGCTTGTCAAGGTTCGTGTTTCGGAGTTAAAGAGTTGAGAGAGGGTTGTACCACGAAATACAACAAAAAATAAAAAACACAAAAAAATGAGTAGCCTCCTCGACTGTAGTGGCCCCCTCGGGCCTTGGGGAGGTGAATAATGTAAAAAAAAAAAAAAAAAAAAAAAAAAAAAAATAATGACCATGTAAAAGAAATGTTTTGCGAGTCACTAATTCATGAAAACAATAATAAATATGTAAAATAATGCTCCCCTTTATTAATAAACTTACTTATTCTAAAACAAAAGTTGTACTTGGCTTTCCTTCTCTGGTGCTTGCTGTTATTAAAAAGAACCTAATAACTTAAGTTATGTGGCTTTTTTGTTGTTGACTAAATGCTAAGACAAATAAAAGCGAGCAAAACCAAAAAGACTATATTATATAAATGGGGCTTCCTACTCCAGATTTTTACAGAGGATAGCTGAGGTGAGGAGAGCACAACGCTAAACTAATTAAAATTAAAACTTTTATAGCACTCATCTGCAGAAAAACTGGGACAATGGCAGCCCTATATATAGATGAATTTGTATTTTATATTTTTTAGATAATATAACAAGTTGAATTGTTATTAGTTATTTATTTATTACTAACCCTTATTACAGGTTGCTTACTGCTTACTGCTTACTGTATAAATTAATTTTAAGAGAAAAAACTCTAACTAAAATAATCAAAAAACAAAAAATATTTTTACTTATATTAGTCAACTTTTGTATTAAATATTCCTTATAGTAGTATATATCTGAAGCTTAACTCAATATGTCTGAAGTTGAACTCTTTTTTTGGAGATCATAATTTAAATATAGGAGTTTTCTGTAATAATGAAAGTGTAAAACAAAAAATATTTATATAAAAAATATTTTTCCAAAAATCTGCAGTAACAATTGACCTATTGCAACAATGTGTTGAGATATGAAGAAATGCAATATGAAGAAAAATTAGTCTTTGTAAAAATTGAATACAAAAATATGATTATAAAGTGACAGCTACTTTATTTTAATGTGTGCTTTTTAAAGTGCACAAACTTTAATTTCTTTGCATCTTTGCAAAACCTTTTTCTTTGTTAAAGAAAAAGGTTTTGCTAAATTTTAAAAAAGTTTAATTTAAGATTTTTGCTTTTGCTTTTTTAGACTTTTTGCTTTTGCTTTTTTAGACATTTTTCTTTTTTTAAGTTACATATCATTTTAATTTACAGTATATAATCTCAGTAGGTTACATTGATTTTTTACACCAATAATAAAAAAAATTATTTTATAATGAAATATCTGGTATAAAATTGGTTAACCAGTTATACAATTTAAAAACTTGAAAAACCATTTTTGAAATATCTCTGGTTTTTTTCAAACCTTTGACAGAACAACTTACTTCAAAACTCTTTGAAAATCAAGATTAACTTGATACTCAAATGTTCAAGACATTTTGCAAAGGGTGTTATAGACCAAAACTCTGTATGATTTCAGTGTTTACTCAGTGAGTTACACACCTAAATACATACACACACAGACACACAACCACACACACTATATAAAAAAAAAAAAATATATTAAAGATAGTTTCTCCATTGTACATAATATTCTATAAGACTGCGGTAGTGATATAATGGCTTCATAACAAGTAGTGCAAAGTGATAGTAGAAAAGCATAGTGGTGGTAGAGGTGCATAGTTTGGCCCTACTACATCTTAGTAGTAGTGCTTCCGACAAATTTTTCATAGTAACCTTAACTGTCAAAGTTTGTATGTTGTGGTCATAGTTAGGAAAAGTTTGGAAAAAACATATATTTATAAAAAAAAAAAAAAAAAGAAAACTAAAAAAGGATATTATAATGTTTTAAAAAACATTTAAGTTAGTAAATACAAACTGTAAATTTTGTTTCACTTCTTCTTGGAAAGTATATTACTTAAAGTCTATTACTTTCCAAAAAAAGTTTCAATGGTTCATAAAATTTTTTT
This sequence comes from Hydra vulgaris, assembly GCF_022113875.1. Taxonomy (NCBI): domain Eukaryota; kingdom Metazoa; phylum Cnidaria; class Hydrozoa; order Anthoathecata; family Hydridae; genus Hydra; species Hydra vulgaris. Next base: position 16,689,966 of record NC_061168.1, read on the forward strand.
TTAACTCTCCACCAAGGCTTCACATCGGTAGATTGAGTTTAGTAAAGGGTAACTTGATGTATTTACAAATAAATTTACCAGTAAATTACTACTATTGCAAACAATCCATCTGAGGATCAAGTTTGCAGATATGTTCAGTATGATGCTTCCAGTTCCACCTTAACCGTTACCTGGGTAATTTGCAAGTTTTTTCTTACCTGTTAACCAGGTAATTTTTCAAAATTACCTGGGTAATTTTAAAAATACAATTCAAAATGCCCTCAAAATATCAGAGATCAATTTATTGCAGAATATGGTAAAATTATCACCATAATTAAGCAAGACATTCAAAAAATTCAAGAAGAAGGAGGTCGTTTTTCTATAAGCTTTGACGAATCCACTTCAGTCAGAAATCGTTGTTTTATGAATCTGATCTTACATGGTTTAGACGACTTTCAATCTTTAGGAATGATCCGTTTCAACGGAAGCATGAACACTGAAAAAAGCTATTCAACTTTTTAAGTCAAGATTGTCTGAACTCCAATTTGATTTAGACAACATTGTAGCAACAATCACTGATGTGCGAGTGTTATGATGAAATTCGGGAAAAAGACCAGTCACATTCATGTTGGCTGTCTTGCACATGTAGTCTATCTTTCTGTTTGTGATATACTTTAGAAGCCTTATAAGATGATTTAATCATGATTAAACTGAAGAGGAAGAGAATTAAGAAAAAACAATAGAGGCCTGTGATGAATTAGGCACTGAGACAAACTTAGTTTATGATATTGGTGCTATTGTTGGTAAAATTTGTAAAACTATTAAAATCTTCAGAAAGTCCCCATTCAGAAATGATGACAATCTTCAATCTTAAAATATTCAGTTCTTTGGATAGCTTTATTTTTAAATTGTAAAACGTGATGGAATAGCATTAAAATGCTACAAAGATTTTGTGAAGTTCGCAAAGAAGTAAAAGTAGAAATCTTGCCATGAAAATAAGAAATAGATTGGTACAAAAAACTTTTAAAAAAGTAAAATTTAGTTTAAAGATAAAAGCTAAAAAACTTCTTCACTTTACCCTTTCCAAAATTTTTATACTAACTTTTTTAAATGGTCTATTTTAACTTATGAATATTTGTCAATAAATTATCATTTATTTAGAAAGACAAGTTTTTTATATAAAAAAAAACAAGTTTTTTATATAAAAAAAAAACAAGTTTTTTATATAAAAAAAAAACAAGTTTTTTATATAAAAAAAAAACAAGTTTTTTATATTAAAAAAAAAACGTTTTTTATATAAAAAAACAAACAATCGGTTTACTTTATTAAATAAAAAAAAACATTTTGCTAAATTTTTTAGAAAAATTTTTAGAAAAAAAGCTATAATACAAAAAAAAAAGCATAATTATAAAAAAAATATTATCAAAACACAAAGTAACTCTACATTTTAAATAATTTGAACATAATTCTTACTAGTTACATGGAATCCTTCCGATATCTGTTTCAAGATCTAGCAATGCATTAATGAGCACTGGTTGGGACAGTATTTGATTAACATCATATCGTTTCACAGGATCAGTTTGTAGAATACCTTTGACCAGATCTTTAATTTCTTCGCTGTAATGCTCAGGCATCGATGAAAAACCTCGCTTTATGATTTTTTGAATAATGCTACTTAATGACTAAAAAATGACATAAAACTTATATTCATTTAAAAAGTCATCACTTATCTTTTTTACATTACCAACATTACCACTTACCTTATAAGTTTTTTATCACTGTTTATTAAATAAAATAGTAATAGTGTTTATTATCTTGTATATTTTAATTGTTTTTACTTTTCTTCCTACAAAAAAGTTTTTTTTTTTCAAACCTCTCATTGCATTGACACTACTCATTCACTACTGATTGCTTTAAAAAATGCTCATAATATTCTTGTGAGATAATACACTTGCGAGATAATAAGTTATATAACAGTGAATGCATAGTTATATGAGATAAAAATTCTTTTGATGAAAACTATTAGGTTTATTGTCATAAACGTGTTCCACAAATTTATGACAATAAACACAAAAACTTTTTTACACTCCTTTAGTAGTAAAATTCCATAATTGCAACATTTGTTTAATAACTATTTTTTTAATTAGACATATTTAAGGTAAAAGAGTTTTTAATCAATACAAGGTTTTAGTGGCTTGTAACCAAGACTTATAATAATAGTTACAAGACTTATAACCATAGTTATAAGTCTTGGCTACAACCAAGACTTATAACCAACCAATGGTTTTGTCTTGGTCATTATTCGTCAGCTACTGCAAGTCACAAAAGAGAGATCAGATTGATCAGTTGAAGATCAGTTGCCTGTTCTTAATACAATTCTGAACATTGTAGCCACAGTTTAACTCAATATTTGTGACAATAATGAATCAATAGCAATAATCAATAATGAATATTTCCATTCATTAGGAAAGGAAATATTAGCATTATTGCAACAAAGGTTATTAGTTAACAAGTAAACCAAGTTTGGGTTAAAATTCACCAGCCGCAGCCCAAGTTGTCACAACAAGTAAAATTGCCATAGTTCATCATCATGAACATGATGATAAATAATAATTGATACTTTATGATTTACTTAAAAATAACTGTTAACAATATACTAAGTAAAAACATTAAAAATTTAACAGTGTAAGAAAAAAAATGTTTACATCACCATCAAAAGCTCTTTTTAAAGTGATCAACTCGTAGAGAATACATCCCAAACTCCATATATCACTTTTTTTGTTATAACTTATAGAAGTCAAGAAACAATTATCAAAGATATATTTAAAGTTATTTTCTATATTTAGTTAAAACAGCTATATAATCCTACATTTAACTAAGCTACATAATTTTTAGATTACTAACCTTTAGTACAGTCAATTTTATGTAAACAATAATAAGACAATAATAAGGTAAGTAAGATATAGTATTACCTGATAAAAATGTTCTGTCTAAAGCCTTTTACTCTAAAACACAAACTTTTTTTTTGTAAAAAACAAACTGATTGCGTTTGGCTGCTGCACATTGAAACAAACATTTAAAAACACAACCTGACATTGTAAATCTTTTGAAGCTAATGTTACAAAAAAAGCACTTGATGCAACAGAAATATATGCAACATATATGCAACATATATGTAACATATATGCAACATATATGTAACATGTATGAAACATATATGTAACATATATGCAACATATATGCAACATATATGCAACATATATGCAACATATCTCCAACATATATGCAAAATATATGCAAGTTTATGCTAATGTTGCACTTATAATCTATTACATAAATTGAGGTTAAAAAAAATAAAATTATTTTTAAAAGATAGTTTAGTTAATTTTTATGTTTTTTATTTTTATTTTTAACAGAAAGATGCAAAATAGATAGCTAGATATTGTAGAAATAATCAAGTCTGGTAACAATAGCCTGACACTTATTTCTTATAAAGTAGTATTTGTTTTGGTACTTAGTTACCCTAGTTACCTTAGAGTATTAGATTAGTTATTATAAAATCAATAAAGAATTTTAGAACAAAAAAATGTGAGGTTTGATACCCTTCAAATTAAAATAAGTTAAAAAAAAATTTCAGTTATTAATTCTATTTTTTTCCAACATTCTATATATTATATATTTTTATGACATTATCTATAGGATATAGACATTATCTATAGGATATAGACATTATCTATAGGATATAGACATAGAATTTTTGAATAGCTAATGTTAAACTTTTTAATATCATTAAATAATATAATATTTATATTCTAAATATTATTTAATAATATTAAAATGTTTAATTTGATATAAATATTAATTATAATACTTATAAGATTTATAATAATAACTACATTTACAAAAATTAACTAAACTAACATAATGCTTAACATTTACTTAAAACATGAAAAAAAATTTGAATGTGTTTAAAAAGATACGATTTGCCTTCCACAACTTCTGGTGACATATAATGAGCTGTACCAACAGTCTAAAAAAATACAATGAGTTTTTAGCTTGGTTTTTGCAGGGTATAATTACATATCATGTAATTATTATATAATATTGTAATATACTGTATATATTATTATGTAATGTGTAATTTTTTTTTAACATCTATCTTTTTTATAATCTACCAAAGCAGCCGTTTGGCTTTGGCATATTTGATTTATAGTTTAAATAAGTTCATAAATATATAATAAAAATTTTTTAACTAGTCTGTTTGCACTGTTATTTTAAAATTTTCATTAAAGACTCATAAAAACTTAAGTTAGGTGAAATTGTTAAAAAAATAGCGAGAAACAAACTAATTTATATACATTTGTATTTTAACTAATTTGTCATTCCTCAACTCAATCCTCAATAATTTCATTCCTCATCCTCTTCCATCCAACTCATTCCTCAATAATTTTATGTGAGAAATTTTTATCTTATATTAACTTATATTGTGTGTTTAGGTGAGAAATTATTTAACTTACAGTTATTGCATTTGTTTTAGTGAGAAATTTTGCAATTCCAAAATCACATATCATCAACACTTTTTTCCTTCTATCAAGCAATATATTGTGAGTTTTCATGTCACGATGAAGAATGTTTTGATTATGAATGTGATGAAGAGCTCTTGTAATTTGGGCGAAGAACTTGAGAATTTCCTGATAAGTAATATTTATTACATATATATTTTATTAATAATTTTGTTTTTAACAATTATTAATTATTACATAAATAGTTCCTTACATCTTCCTCTAAAAGCATATTTTGTTGCTGCCTTTGCTGCAAAAAATCAAACAGATTTCCACCTGAAAAAAAAAATTTTTATAATTGTAGTCAATATAAGTCAACTGTATATACTATCTATACTAATCTATACTACAACAGATACAACTAAAAGTCTATACTACAATAGGTATAACTAAAAATCTATACTGCAGTTAAGCTTGTTAGGTTTAAATCGAAGGTTTAATCTAATGATTTAAACCAGTAATAAAGTTTCAAACCAAGTTCATAAATTTACAATAAAAAGCATTGTTGAAGACTATGTGAAAATATCTTTCAAGAATTTTAAGTGTTAATTTATGGTTAAACGATTGATGTTTAATAAATTTTTTTTTTTTTTTTTGTAAAATTTTTAAAAAAATTATAATTAATTTAAGTTAGTTTGTATATGTTGTGTATACAACTGAAAGTAAATACGATGATCCAATATTTTCCTGAAAAAAAATGTGTAGGGTAATTTGCAATACGTATACAAAAGAAATTAGTAATAAAGATGAAGCTTTCAAGTGAAGACAGGTAGTCACGTTCTCCTAAACTTAAATCAAAACCAACAAAAATATTAAACATAAATAACCATCCACACTATTTCAATATATTTTTTACAAATATTTGTGGTCTTTGAAGTAACTTTCCATCAGTTGCATCTTAGCTCTTGCAAAACTCAGACTTGCTTGCACTTTGTGAGACTTAAAATATGGCTGTTTCTACTTTATTTCTCAGTATTAGAATAGAACAGATAAAATAGAAATGATAACTCATGTAATGTAACTCATTTGAGTTGAAACTGATATTACCTAAAATTTCAGTCAATAAAAATAAAAAACAATAAAAGAAAAAGAAGTAACAATGTTCTGAGATTTGTAGTTTGAAATTTGAAGTGTTTATCAATGTGGCTCTTAAAATGATTAACACTTGTTCAATAAATTCTTGTACAAGAACATTTCAATCATTTACAACTCTATTAGAAAAAAAATTGCATGATTGTGTTCAATTTGCAGTTATTTTGTGTATTTAATAATTCTTTATGGATTTTTAAGTTATGGCCTCTTGCACGACCATTACTGTTAAAATATTTAATTAGGTTATGCAAATTTATTTTGTCTCTTTTTTTTTATTAATTTGAACATTTAGATTAAATCACCATGCCTTTTCCTGTTTTCTAATCTTCATGACAACAAACAAAACTTGATATTTTGGTCAATCTAGTTTGAACTTTTTTAGGTTTCTATATAATTGCTCCATACTCGAGATGAGAAGGAACTAATTTTTTTTTTATCATTATTCTGATTCATTTCCGACAAGGCTGCAAGCAACCACTATTAAGTTGGGAGTTAATAGAAAATAAAGAATAGAGTTAAAGAGCAAGGGAACAGTTGACAGATTATATGATAAGCTAATAATACTTTCATCTATAAACTCAAATGCATGTTTAACTTTTCCAATTTGTTTATACGCTTTATCAACTGCATAGGATATGGTAACTTCAATCAAGATCATTTGAAATAATAATTTCATCAATTTTGTATTTGTATTTAGGGTTATTATTTCCAAAATGCATTACTTTACATTAAAACATAATGAACTTTATGTGCTAGTCATCTGTCCATACTTTTAAAATATTAAATATTTAGTTATGTAAACTAGTTATCTAATTCTAATTTAATGACTGCTAAAAGTTTAGTCAGGGAGTTTAGTCAGAGAATAGTTTGCGTTCATTGTTGATTCTAATTAATAAATCATTTATAAATATTACAAAGAATACTATACCCTTGAGGGATTCCACTATCTATTTTCTCCCATTTTGATACAAATTCTGCAACTATTGCTCTTTGAAAGCTTTAGAAAACTGTTACACCACAATAATAGTTTATTTCTAGAGTCAATTGAGTTTTACTAATCGAGCCAATCGAGTTTTACTAATCGAGCCAATCGAGCTTTACTAATAACTTTAACAATAAAACAAATGCTTTTGTAAATTCTAATATCTCATCTGCATTGTATCCATCTGCAAGTGCCTTTGAGATAAAATCATAGGTTTCAAGCAGATCAGTTGTGCATTTTTTTTATTAATGAAACTGTGTTGTTGTTTATTATCAATTTGTGCACTATTAAAGATTTCTTTATCTTATCTTAAATAATACATTCCATTAATTTACATACAACTCAAGTTAGTGAGATTGTGAGATAAATAGATGGTTTAAGTTTGCTTTTATAATTAGGGGTATGTTTTCTTTTTTCCAAAGGTCTGGAACAATACTTGATTTTTGAGGCTTGTTGAATAAAAATATTGATGGCTGCTATCCTTTGATTTACAAAGACTCCAATAGTCACATGCTTGGCTTGGACACTAATTCATCTATTTGTTGAGAAATCAGGTTTGAATCCTATGACCATTGTTTTATGTGTATCTTTTAGAAGAAATTTCTGATCATATTGGCCATACCCTTTCTATTTATCCCTCTGCCAATATTGCTGTTGTTGGTGACTTTAATGCTCACCACACTGATTGGCTAATACTGTCCCTGCTTCTTGCAAATATTTGAATCTTGGGACCTTAATTTGAAGTTAAATGTTAAATAATACATTAATTATGGTAAATACTGTTTGCATTACAGACAACCTCAGCTTAGTTGCTTACTTGTTGTCAGAAGAAAATTTATTAATATATAGTATGAACTTTTTTATTAACTGCAGCAGTTTAAAAAATATTTTACAAAATGTTTAGTTTAGACTTAGGCTCTAACACCACTGACTCTGCTGACTCATAACTTCTAATTTTTCAATCTTTTACTCAGAAAGTTAACTTTCATTTCCCAGATAGCCCTAATCACTTACCTATACTCCTTGATTTGTGTCTGACTCTAGTTTATGTTCGATTTTTCCTTGTTCTCCTTTAGGTGGTTCCAAACATGCAATGGTCTCTATTAATCTTTTGTCTCGTACTTCTTCAAACTCACCCATTGCACTACTTATACACTACTAAAGCTTCTTTTCGTGATTTTTTTATATTTCAACATGATTCATCCAGAATAAAAAACAGTAACAATATCTTTAGATGATTAGAGTAATGTGCATAATGAACCAATAGTTTGTTTATTATCTTGTTGTTATATTAGAGTTAATTATATCAGCAATAACTGATATAATTAACTCTAATGTAACAACAAGACTTTATAAAAAACTTTTAAATTTTTAAAAAGTAGCTAAACTAAAAGCCATATAATGAAAACCTTAGTTGTTTCTTTTAATAGTTATAAGCAATATTTATTTGTTTATGTAATTAAACATTTATTATATTATCCTAAATATTTAGATAAACAAATTTTCATAGTAATTAATTTTTTCAAACTATAGGGTCAAAATTGGTATAAAATTGAAATGGTTTTTGTTTGCAGTTGCACTGGTTGAACTGTAATTAATTTTACTGAATTTTTATTTCAAAAGTTTTACATTTAACCTATTTAGAATTAAAATCAATTTAGAGAGAATATTTTTATTTTACAATTTTTGAGATAGGGCCTATACCCATTTTACCCCATGGTATACCCATTTTACTCAAGGGTGCGGGGTAAAGTGGGTATAGTATGGGGTAAAATGGGTAAGGGGTTCTGATGGTAAAAGTTAAACGTTTTAAATAAGAATTAAAAATAACTTTTCTGAAATTTTATTCAAAATTAAACAAAATAATACTTTTTATGATCAAAATGTGTGTGGAAAGTGTACACTTACACTGCACATATGTATATTTGAGTGAAGATGATCCACAAAAATCATTTAGTCTTACATTTCCTTGATTAAATAAGTCTCACAAATCAATCTAGCTAAGGAAATTTGTATTGCTCACGACTATTGCAGGAAAGCTATGGCAATTTCTTCAAGATATTGTTATCCACAATGTCATCAATGTCATCATTCTCAGGAAAAACATAGTATGACCCTATTGGTGACTTTGTCAGAAACTTCACAGTTTACCTTCATCCAGTTAGCCTTCATCTGGGGTTTCAATCACAAGTCCATAGAACTCATGGTTTATTTTTTTACCAGCATACTATAACAGCACCCAATCCACAACAATTACGTTGAAGTTGTCCTTTTCTTTTTGGACATTCTAAATCTCTTCAGTCATTATTTCTTTTGTTTGTCGGTTAGGCCAACTAGTTTGGCTTGGATTTTTGAAACCTGCTATTTTGGATTTCTTTGTCAATCTGCCTTTCTCTTCATTAAACAGCCTGATCGCAACATCCTCTGTTGTTAAGACTTCTCTAACCTTTGCCTGCACTCTTTTTCTTTTTCTTCCAGCATTACTAATTGCATCCATGTTATTTTGTGAACAACCTGGTTTTTGTTTTCAAAATTGTTTTCAAAAATGCCCGCTGTAGCACTTTAAAGGGAGATTCAGTAGATGTGTTACTGTTAGTGTCTAGAGTCTCTAAAAGTGAAACACTTGGTTGAACTTGAATCATAGGTCTGTGTGCTTTTGACTCCATAACGCTTTAAGCTAAAACCACTGGCTGTTGATTGCTTTCCACTGGCTTGACAGCTGAAACAATCCTATATCGAACTGCTTCTTTGTTCAATGGATAGAGCCCACTTCCTCTGAATGGACTTACTGCATTTTTCTCTGTTAAATGGTCATAGAGTTGCTTTACTAGGCAAGAAAAAACCTCCTTGTTTACTTTCTGGAGACGACTCTCTCTAAACCATCTCTTCAGAATGTCCTTCCATGCAAGCTTTAATGGTCTTTTATAGAAGTCATTTATAAATCTCTAAACTTTGGTACAAGTTTACAGTTTAACCAGGAAGATTTTCTTCATTTTGAGTCACAATTTCACAATGTTATTATAAAAAACTAATCTGATGTGGTTTCCAAACTAATAAAGTAATGTTTATCCTTCCTGCTGTCATCAATGCTATTTTATATAGCTTGTTTTGTTATCTAGACTATTTTTTATCTCTTGAACTGATATCTACTGCATTTTTTATCTCTTGCACCAACATCTACGCATTTTTTATCTCTTGAACTGACATCTACTGCATTTTTTATCTCTTGCACCAACATCTACGCACTTTTTATCTCTTGCACCAACATCTACGCATTTTTTATCTCTTGCACCAACATCTACGCATTTTTAAAAACTATTACTATTACACAATTCTTAATGAATTCACAAAATGTCAAAGCAATTATTTTTAAAGAAAAAATTCTTATAAAAAATACATAAATGTACAATTAATGTATTATTAAGTACAAATACTTATTATTAAATTATTATTAAATACATATAAAAGTATAATTAATTTTTGACTTCTATTTTATTTCTGTATTTTAATTTTAGTTGCAGTTTTGTGATATATATATAATATATTACATATTTATAGCTTTATAAATATGTATTATAATATTGTTGAACCTTACTAATGACTACAATTAGTAAGTGACCGGGGCTGGGGCCAGGTTTGATAAAATATAGCCGGGGCCGGGTTTGTGACAGGGGTTGCATAAACATTTATACATCCTAAAGTATAATTTTTTTATTCAAAATTCATGTTATATTTTGTATATATATGCATATATAAACATCATCAGGTTCTAGTGACTTTTGGTTAGTCTTCAACAGCATCATTAACTAAAGTCTAACATTCAATCTCTAATTCATGTGTCTGATCTTTTTACTTCTCCCCAGAATAAAGCAGAGTTATTTGCAAAGAAATCTTACTCTAATTTGACTCTTGAATATAATGGCAAAACTCTTCTTGATAGTTAAACAGATTAACCCATTATTAAACATGGAAATCAATCTGGCTTCCAATGCTGAAGTTAATTCTCAATAAAACACTTCTACAATTTGTGCTCCAGAATAGATTTCCATCATAGTCTTAAAAGTATTCTCCAGGATTCTCTTAAATTTTTGTTAAATTTTAAAAAGTGCTAAATAAGTGGTTCCAATTTTTCAAAACTCTAGGAAACACTTTGACTGCTCTATTTATCCTACGATTAGTCTTCATTCTGTTATTAGTTTCTTTATAAAAAGGTTATTAAATTATTTATTTCTAACTGCAGTAGTAAAGTTACTCTTGAAGACCTACTCTCTTCTATATTTCAAGTAACTTTAAGGGTACCACAAGGTTTTACCTTTGCTCATATATTGTTTCTTGTCATCCATAAACATCTTCATGAAATCTAAAGTGGCTCTATTTGCTGACTACTCAACTTAATACTCTTGTCCTGACAAAAAAATCTTCACTTTTTGGTTGCTTAGAACAAGCAGCTGATTTTAAACCTGATCTCTCCTCTGTAACAGCCTAAGGCTGATAGTGGTTTATATATTTAAATTCTGGACTTAAAACCCACAATTTTTGTTAGACAACAAAAACAAAATTTATTTACTGCAAAAAAAATTGTAATATTGTTGGCATTCCTAAATTGATGAATAGCAACCCTCTAACTCTCAGACAAAGACTAAAAGCACATTGCAAATATAATTAGAACTGCTTTATCTGCCAAGCTTGAGCCACTTTTCCGCTGTTGTAAGGCTGGATTTCTTTCTTTTTTCTAAAAATACAATCATTGTCAATGCTCAAACGAGCTAATATCTCTATAACGATAAACCAAAACTCATTCTTGCTTGGTTTTTTATTCAACAAGTTGCATCTTTTTACTGTATCTGTCCCATCATGCTAAAAAAAACCTTTATTATTCCATTTTTTTTTTTTTTTTAAGCATCTTTGCTCCCAACAAGGCCGCAAGCAACCCATAATTAGAGTTGGAAGTTACTGGAAGAAAAAGGATGAAGATTGTAGAGCAAGATAAAGATTGACAGACAACTTAAAAGATTGCAAAGTATATGAATCAGGAAAAATGAAGGAAGCAAATTCCAAAGAACTGATGTTCGAGAAAAAAAACTAGAGGAATAAAAGTTTTTAGAGCACTTAGGAACAGTCACAGAAAAAAGATGAGACAATTGAATCAAGAGTAACACGAGAATGAATTTTAGTAGATAGCACAAGAGGCGCTAGCTCTTTAGAGCAATGTCCATCATAGTATTTGTAGAAAAGAGAAAAAGAAGCAACATTACGACAATGTGATAATGGTTGGAGGTTGGCTGCAAGAGCAGGTCCAACTATGTTTACAATGCGTTTTTGCACCTTGTCTAAAAAAGAAAGGGCATCATTAGAAGATCCGCCCCAGATATGGCAACAGTATTTCATACATTTATAGTAAGAAAGTGTCGAGCTTGATAAAGAGATGCAACCTTAACAGAAGCTAATTTTGAAATGGATTTGATATATGGTTTCTTAGAAAGATCAGAAGTAAGAGTTAATTTTAGAATATGAAGGGTAGATGACTCATCGAGTACATTACCATTCATAAATATAGGAAGGTCTCAATTATTGCGATAACAATAGGCTGAAAAAAAATTGAGTTTTATCTGAATTAAAGTTCACCAGCCACTTTAAGCCCTTTTCTGTAGCAGGAGTGAGACCCTTTTCAAGCTCAAATGTCCCCTCCAAGCAATCAGAGAGTATTGGCTTCTTATCATGACAAAAATAAATATATCATCAGCAAACAATACCACCAATTGCGATTTGAGAATGTCTGGAAGATTGTTAATGTAAATTAAAATAGTATAGGGCCAAGGATTGAACCTTGAGAAACCCTTGAAGTTACAGAATTAAAAGAAGAGTGCTGTCCATCAAGGACAGCACAGAAGAGTGCTGTCCATCAAGGACAGCACTCTTCAATACTACAATTGGAAAAGAAGGACTCAATAATCTTAAAGATTTTACCAGATACACCATAAGAAGAAAGCTTATGGAGAAGACCAGCATGCCAAACTTTATCAAAAGCTTTAGAAATGTCAAGAGCAATGGCCTTAAGCTCTTCACCTTTATCTAATAAATACAATAAAACCTTATCGGTTTTTACTGTTTTTTTTTTTTACTGTTATTTACTGTTAGCAAATTACTGTTAGCAAATCTGTAGAATAATAAAATCGAAATCCATATTGATGATCAGAAAGTAAGTTATTAGATTCAAGATGAGAGATTAAGTGTTTGCTAATTAAAGATTCAAAGACCTTGCTTATGATAGGAAGAAGACTATTGGGACAGTAGTTAGACGAATCAGATCGCTCTCCAGAATTTTTAAAAATAGGGATAACAGATGTAGCTTTCCAGCAGGCTAGACTCTGATAAGCACTTGTTGAATAGTTTTGAAAGTATAGACGACAGCTCTGGAGAACACTTCTGCAAGACTACAACAGGTATGTTGTCTGGACCACAAGCTGTAAAAGAGTCTAAGCAGGAAATCTTTTTAGATACAGAAGCTAGAGTAATACGAATGTCAAGCAATGGATCAACATGTTAGTCCTCAATATCAGGTAAAATGCAACTAGTGAAATCAAGAGATGATATTGATGAAAAGTTCTTAGCAAACAATTCAGCTTTGTCTTTAGGTGATGTGACAAATCTTAACCATACAAGAGAGATGGAATTACAGATATGCCCTTATTATAAATACTGTTAAAGATTCTCCAGAAGTCAAAAGAGCCTAATTTTTGAGATAAAATACAATATTTCATGATCTGAGAATAGCTGGCTTTGGCGTTAGACAAAACCATTTTACAATGGTTTCTAGCAGTAATGAACAGACATGTGTTTTCTGGAGAATTGTTTTGCTGATAGATATGGAAATAATGGTTTCAATTGGAAAATGTGAGGAAAACCATGGAGAAGAGTAAAGCATGACTTGGAATCGCCGAGAGGGAATAAAAGATTCCATGCCAGCCTGAATCCACAAAGTTATGTAAGAAGCACATTTGTCAGCAGAAAGACAAAAAAATTTCTACCCAAGGGCCATCACAAAGAAAATCACAGAGAGAGTCTCAGTCAGCTTTAAAAGAGTAGTAAGAGGTATGATGATAGGGGGATTCAGATGATGAAGAAGAATGAGATAATAGTTTTAGAGAGATAAAACTGTGATCAAAATAACCTAAGGGTGAATGTGGAGTAACTGACCATTGACTAGGATCAGAAACAAGACATAAGTCGAGTAGAAAAAGTAAATGATTTGGGTTGTATGGAAAGCGAGTTGGAAAGTTGACTATTTGAGTTAGGGATTGAGAAAGGCAAAAGTTGTGGGTTTTTTTCCTTGAACATCAAAAAAACCTTATAACTATAAACCATCTTCATGTTTTCCTTTTTTATACAACTTACAACTTTTAAAGTCTTTAGTTATGCGTTTTCTAGTATTTTGAAGTAAATCATAACATAATAGTGGTTGCTTGCAATCTTGTTGGAATTAAATTAGAGCTTAAAAATATATTATTGTATGCCAGTATTTAATAAATAGTAAACGTAAGCATAAAATTATAATATAGTAAGTATTATACATTTTTTTTTAGCCCCGGCTATCAACCCCTGCTAAAGCTTATAATTTTCAGGGCCAGAGCCGGGTTTGCAAAAAGTCTCATTTTAAGCCGGGGCCAGGGCATCAGTCACTTACTAACTACAAGTATATGTGAGTTTTAGATTTAAAAACTTAAATAAGTTATTTCATACCAATTTAATAAATGTTTTGGTAAATAAAGAATTCTGACCACCTTAATTTGAGCATAACAAGCATGCTGTATATGTTTTTTGATTTTTGATGGATCTTTATGAATATTATTTGATACTTTGCAACAGTTTTTACCACCTTTTTTATAAAAACTTACAACTAATGAGTTTATTTTCAAAACGCGGTATGAGCAATATTTTTTTTATGTTTTTTTAAGTTTGTTTATTTTATTATTTGGTATTGTTAGTTATTATTAGTTTAACAATTATTTGGGATTGTTAGTTATTATTAGCTTATTAATTAATTATAGTTATCATTAGCTTGTTATTTATAAGTAACATAAAGTTTTTTATTTATGTTAGCAGATAAAAACAAAATTGCTCATACTGCATTTTAAAAACAAACTCATCAATTGTAACTCTTCAGGCAAATTTCAGTTACTTATAGTGCATATAGGGCAACCACATGTGGTAAAAACCTATATAATAAAATAAAATTTAAAACTCATTAAAAAATTAAGTAAAAATATATTTGAAGTAAAAATCTAAATTATGTATTAAAAAATAATTTTATATTTACTTGTTGAAAATCTTTAAAAAAAAAAAAAACTACATTCACCTTGCAAGAGAAAAAAGCAACATGCAAAGTTTCATAAGTTAAAAAAGCTGAAAACTTTTTATGTGTAGTTGAAGTTTATTTTTATAAATAAAGTATGTTTTTTAAACCTGCACAATATTGCAGTTTCAGACTTTTTGATAACTCAAAAGCAAAATTAATAAAATAAATAACAAACATTGACATGTAAGAAGTTTACCAGGTGCATAATCCATGACAATCATAAAATTTTTCTCCTCCATAAAATATTCATGATACTTAATGATATTAGGGTGATTAAACATAGCAGATACATCAATTTCATTAATGACACCCTTGCGCTGTTCTGTAGTCAAATCATCAGCAGCAATTTGTTTTATAATAACTTCACGTCGATCTTCTTTGCGAAGATACAAGTATACAACTCTAAAAAAATTAATTTTTAAATAACATGCGTGGTAGTAGGTAGTGTGTGTTTTTGTATATATTTATCATTTTATTTATTTCTTATTTTTATTTTGTTTTCATCTGCTTTACATCAATTTTTTCACTACTTTTTTGTTTCACTGCTGTTTCACATTTTAAAACTTAAACTAAAACTTGTTAAACTAAAACTTGTAGAAACAAGAAGTGAAGTAGGAAAATACTAAATGTCAATTTTTTTTTTTTATCTTCGCTTCCAACAAGGTTGCAAGCAACCACTAATTAGTGTTGGAAGTTACTGGAAGAGAAAAGATGAAGATTGTAGAGCAAGATAACAATTGACAGACCACTTAAAATATTGCAAATTATATGAATCAGGAAAGCAAGATAAAGGAAGCGAATTCCAAAGAACTGATGTTCGAGGAAAAAAACTAGACGAATAAGAGTTTTTGGAGCACTTAGGAACAGTAACAGAAAAAGGATGAGACTTAATTGAATGACGAGTAACACGAGAATGAATTTTATTAGATGGCACAAGAGACGTTAGCTCTTTAGAGCAGTGCCCATTATAGTATTTGTAGAAAAGAGAAAGAGAAGCAACATTACAACGATTTGACAGAGGTTGAAGGTTGGCTGCAAGAGCAGGTCCAACTATGTATACAATACGTTTTTGCACCTTGTCTAAAAGAGAAAGGGCATCATTAGAAGATCCGCCCCAGATATGGCAACAGTATTCCATACAAGGCCGGATTTGAGATTTATAGAGATAGAGAATAGAATCCAGAGTAAGAAAGTGACGAGCTCGATAAAGAGAAGCAATTTTAGCAGATGCTAATTTTGCAACGGATTTTATATAAGGTTTCCAAGAAAAATCAGAAGTAAGAGTTTATCCTAGAAGATGAACGGTAGGAGACTCATTGAGTACATTACCGCTCATAAATATAGGAAGGTCTAAATTATTGCGATAACGATTGGCCGAAAAAAATTGAGTTATATCTGAATTAAAGTTCACCAGCCACTGTGAGCCCCATGCTGTAGCAGAAGTGAGATCCTTTTCGAGCTCAGATGCCCCCTGCAAGCAATTAGAGGGAGTTGGCTTCTTATCATGACAAAAATAAATGATAGTATCATCAGCGAACAATGCCACCTTAGATGTGAGAATATCTGGAAGATTGTTAATGTAAATTAAAAAGAGTATAGGGCCAAGGATTGAACCTTGGGGAACCCCTGAGGTTACAGAATAAGAAGAAGAGTGCTGTCCATCAAGGACAACTTTTATACTACGATTGGAAAGAAAGGATTCAATAATCTTAAAGATGTTTCCAGATACACCATAAGAAGAAAGCTTATGGAGGAGACCAGCATGCCAAACTTTATCAAACGTTTTAGAAATGTCAAGAGCAATGGCCTTAACCTCTCCACTTTTGCACTAATGCGCGATAAAACCTATAGGTTATTACTGATAGCAAATCAGCCGTAGAACGAGAAGATCGAAATCCATACTGATGATCAGAAAGTAGGTTATGAGATTCGAGATGAGAGATTAAGTGTTTGTTAATTAAAGATTCAAAAACCTTGCTTATGATAGGAAGAAGACTAATGGGACGGTAGTTAGATGAGTCAGATCGCTCTCCAGAATTTTTAAAAAAAGGGATAACAGATGCTGCTTTCCAGCAGGCTGGAAAACAAGACTCTGATAAGCACCTGTTGAATAGTTTTGAAAAGATAGACGACAGCTCAGGAGAACACTTCTGCAAGACTATAACAGGTATGTTGTCCGGGCCGCTTTCATTATTTTTGTTATGATTCCAATTCATAATCCTATTCTAAAAATGCACTGTTTGGTGCAGCTTACAGGCTGGTGGTATAATTTAATTTTATTTCTTTAAAAATGAGATCAGAGCTTGTATTATGGTCATTGGAGATCATTACCGAGCCATGATCAACATTTTTTGCTTAAAAATATGAATAACATTAATCTGGACAAGATTTTCTAATAATTGGAATATGGACTGTAACCACTTATTGAAATCAAAGTTTGGCATAAAGTTAGTTTCAAGATATTGACCTGTCAATTAACCCTCCAAATTGGTGTAATTTTACACTTCTAGTTAATTTCTTGTGGGTTACATGAAGTCACTGCTTGATGTTGATATACCAGCAATAATTGATACCTTATATCGCAGCATTGTTCAAGTTATTTATGACATACAGCCAGCAGTACACAAGAAAATGGCCCAAAATTGGACATCCAGTATGTGTTTCGTTAAGTAAAAACTTTGGTGCTCATATACCCAAAAATTTTAATGCCATGTATATATATATATATATATATATATATATATATATATATATATATATATATATATATATATATATATATATATATATATATATATATATATATAAATATATAAATATATATATATATATATATATATATATATATATATATATATATATATATATATATATATATATATATATATATATATATATATATATATATATATATATATATATATATATATATTGAAGAAGTACGATCAAACACTTCTGAACACGCTCTTAAAATTCTTTGTTATCACAAATTGACTAAGCATTTTGTTTTAATAATTCTAGGCATTTCAAAATGCGCTGAAAATAAAAAAAAAAATTATAATATAAATTATCTATCAAAAAGAAAATCTTAAAGAAAAAGAAAAAATCTAAGTTCAAAAAACTAAAATTTGAAAAGGAAAATATATTTATATTATATTTTTTAAAAATAACTATATATTATGAAAAATGCTTTGTAAACTATTATTAACTAATTATAAACTATTAAATACATTAATTATTACGCAAATATGTTAAATACATAAACAATGTAATTAAATACATAATTAAATATGTAATAAAAATATGTAGGGGAGGTTGGGGGAATAGTGGCCCCTTAAGGTTTTTTGCCATTTTTAGGGTTGTATTATAATGGTCCCAGCTGTAACTATGGTAGAAGAATTACTACAATGTATATTATAAAGTACTTTATTGGCAAATACGTACAAAAAATAATTAACATGTTATTACATGAAATAAATTAAACAAAATGGCCACTATTACCCCATAACTTTGGGGCAATTGTGGCAACCTGGTCAGCATTACCCCAATTCTTTTATCAAATACGAAAAATGAAAAC
The DNA here is from genome assembly GCF_022113875.1 of Hydra vulgaris. Classification (NCBI taxonomy): domain Eukaryota; kingdom Metazoa; phylum Cnidaria; class Hydrozoa; order Anthoathecata; family Hydridae; genus Hydra; species Hydra vulgaris. The sequence continues at coordinate 16,708,514 of NC_061168.1, forward strand.
AAGAATAATAATTATTAAAAATAAGTTTTATAAGAGTGTAAGAGAATAAGTTTATGAGTTTATAAAAATAAGTAATACAATATTACTATTAAATACAATAGTCATAAATATAAATATATATATAAACATAATTATATTGTTTTAATGGAGGAGATCTGTACTATCTTTGTGGGCCCAGTCACCACATGCAGCACATGTTACCCACCATTCACAGTTTTTACCAAATTCTCCAAAAATCAAACAAATATCTGAAGACTTTTCTATTTTCTAGTCATTTTATATGGCCATGATTGCCCCATATAAAATGGCCATCATAACCCCAAAATGAATCAAATTTTATTAACAAAAATAAAAACATATTTGTAAATAAGAAGATACTTACATTATATATATTTAAAAACTAGAATAATTATATTTCTTATTATTGGTGTTATTTAGTCAACGCCTTTAACATTTATATACTTAATAGCACAATAATTCTTTTTTTTTCTAATACCTAAATGATAGTTAACAACAAAAGACAACTAACGTCATGGCAACTAACTAGCGTCACTTATGTAGGAAGAACCAAGAACTAGGACCAATTATTAGTTTTTCTAGTAGAACATAGGTACCAGTACAGATGAAAAATCTCACTTAAATTACACAAACATAGAAATATCATATGTCCATAATTACCCTTGAGGCCATCAACCCCCCGAACTCCTTTAATAAAAATACAAAATTATTAAATACATCAATTACTATGTAAATATATTAAGTACATAAATTATTAAGTTTACTTATTACTTTATTAAATAAAGTAACTAATTAATTATGATTACAATAAATACATTTTATTTAAATTATCAAAGTATATTTCACGTAATTACGTTTATAATAATATTTATTTTTTTACAATATTATATGTAAAAAATACATATTATATAATATATAAGTATATTTTTATAAATCTTTACAAACTTTTTCTAGGATTTATTTTATAAACACTTTTAAAAAGTACCGGTTTCTATAAGCATTAAAATAACTATTAGGTTAAAATTTTTATAAAATAAATTTAAAAAGGCTTTTTTTATCTAAAATATTTGTTTGGCTTTTATTATCTAAAATATTTGTAACTAATTGCAATGTTTTAATATAAATAATAAAAACTGGGCTACTTAATTCATGCTTTGGCGTCTTTTAAAAAATATATTAAATTTTCTCTTTTTATAGATATATTATACGCCATTTTTTTATAATGTTGAGTTTGCAGGCATTTCATATAATGCCTGCAAACTCAACATATGCTAAAGACATTTACACTTACAGACATTTGTACATAAGGCTATACAAATGGAACTAAGATGATCATAGAACACTTAAACATAGTCATAAAAAAAAAGTTTATTCTTATGATTCTGATTAAAAACTAAACAGGGTTCGAATTAATGCAAAAAAAATCTAATCATGAAAAAAAAAACTTCATCAACCCCCCCCCCCCTCATACCTTGCGCTGCTTTGCAGTAATGGGGAAGAGGGGGAGCATTAGTATAAAATTGTATATTTTGTGAATAATTGTAATTTTTTTAAACATATTATCTCTCATATTTAGAAATTATCTTACAAGTTTTTTGTTTGGTGAAGTTTAAAATAGCTTAAGTTATTGTTATAATTTACAGCCTAAGTTATAATTTAAAGTTTAAGTTAAAGTGTAATGAGCAAGTAATGTATTTAATACTATTAAGATATTCTTTTAGTAATTGTTTTTACTTAACATGATACTTACAAAAGTAAAAGTAAAAAAGTATGAGTAAAAACGCAATTACAATATTTTAATATGTTAATGTTGATGATTAAACACATGTCATTTTTAAAGAGTATTTAATTGTAAAACGCTATAAAACAACAATAAAACAAACTGCAAAAATGTTTTAAAAATATAAACAGCTTGTGTTAATTTTAATTGTGTTAATGTTATATCACTTTGTGACATAACAATAATGTTATGTCATTTAGTGACATAACATAAAACCCATTTAAAATAAAACAAAGAAAGTAAATAAAATTGTTATAATTAATAAATTATAAACATTATTATCATAAAACTTCATATTTGCGCAAAAACATGCCTATAGACCATACAAGTCAATAATCTATAGATTACAAATGAGTAAGATCAAAGCAAAAAAACATTTAATACCACATTTTTTATAAATTACTGTTTCTTGATCTAGCATACTATTAAAAATTTAAATATAATTAAGTTATTTATTCAAATAGCTTTTAAATTGATGTTTTCATTCAATTTTTTTATTCAAATTGTTTTCCAACAAAAAAAGAATCAAAAAACTTTGGTTAAAAAAATCACATTCTAATGTTTACATTAGAATGTTAATAAAAACTATCAATAATAGAACTATTTTCAAGAAACAAAATATAATTAACCATTCAAAACATTTACGAAATTACGATTTACGAAAAAAAAAATTTCTTCCTCATTCTCCTTTGTTTCTTCAAATTCTTTTAAAATTTTCCAACTTCTTTACAACTTTAAATTTCAATCGTAAAATAGTTTAAATAAGAGGATTATAAAATACTATAATTCTATTGTTTAAATAGATTTCTTTCTAAATAAATTTATTTAGAAAAATAGTATTTATAGCTTAACTTGATACCGCTTTGAATAAAATGAAAATATGGTGTCACATTTAAATATAAAAAAATGGTGTCACATTTTTCATATTCTATTTGACAATTTTTGCTAAAAAATTTATAGTTAGAAGCTTATATTGTGTTAACAACATATAAGATATATTAGAAACATTTGTATGGCTAACTATGGCTAACTTATCAAGTATATTAAGTAAATTAATATAATTGATAAGTTAATATTTGAGGTTTTTTTAATTTAGTTTGTAATTAAATTTACTGTGATGTACTTTATCCATTCAGTAAGTCAAAGTAAATATAACTTTAAAATGTTCAAGGTCATTAAAGCGAAAAACGTTGAAGAAAAAAAAATTCTGGTTTCTATTAGCATTTATTAACTTATAGAAAAATATTTCAATAAAAACAAATTAATATATATTTTAATATACTTAAAGTAGTAGAATTAATCATATAAAATTGTTGATAAAATAGTAACTTAAATTATTTACAATAAGTAAATTTGGTGTAACGTTTAAAAACAAAGATAAAAACCAATCGGTTTTGTTTGAAAAAAAAATCTTAAACATCTTTCCCCTTTTTAACTTTTTGCTTTAACCACTTTTTAAAATTTTTTGGCTTCCACGCAGAGATTTAAAGTAATTTAAATTATAAAATGTTACGTTGAATGAAAATCTCAGCTTGAAAAAGAAAGTGATCATTTTATTTGAAAAATAAATTTAGCATGACGTACTTTATAGTAAGGATGTACCGAAGCTGAAATTTTGCCGAAGCCGAAGCTTCGGCTGAAGCCACTTTGCCGAAGCCGAAGCTTCGGCACTATATATGCTTAAAATTTAATCAGCATTCAGATCAGCAGGGGTCTAAAACAAAAAAGGTACCAAAACTAAGGTCCTTGACTAATAATATAAAAAAATCGTATAAAAATGAGGACGCCAGTCAGGGTTGCTGTTCCAGGCAGGGCAAAACTTTTAAACAGGCTCTCAGCGCCCCTGTTTAAAAGTTTCTCATTATGTCGTTTCTGATACTTGACCGCACCGAGCGTTTTTTTTTTAAACTTAAGCTTTTTTGAAACATTCTCCTCAAATTTTCCTACTTCTAGTTCTACTTTTTCTGTGTGCAAACCATATTAATGTTATATAGCATCTTTTCATGTGCTGTATATTTTATTTTTATTTTTAATGAAACTTTTGTTAATAGAAGTGGATAAAAATCTCTGAACATTACTAGAGTAAATTTATCTTTTGCACTTGATCACTCTTTCTTTAAATAAACACTCTTAGCTGATCTAGTTGTATCTACAACATAAAAAATTTTAGAAACACACTTTATCTTTTTATTGCTATTTATTTCAATATCTTTTTTTTACTTCTCTGTATTCTTTAAACGAACAATTTCTAAACTAAAAAAAACCCTTTAAACGAACAATTTCTAAACTAAAAAAAAGTTAAGACCATTTTGGATTTACTACAACTGTTGTGAACCTGCTGCTAAAAAAAAGTACAAATGATAGATTTTTCTCTAACTTCTTTTTTACACACTTTTAAGTATTTTTTTTTTTTTTTGATTATTTTTAACTTTACACTACATAACATTTTCTATAGCTTCTTTTAATCTTTTACACTTTGAAATCTTAGTATTCATTCTTCTTCTGTCTCTATAATGGATAAATCTGCATCAGTATCTGAAATCAAATATTAACTATCTGTGATAAAAGCTTCCAAAGTAATCTAACAACTCTGTAGAGTGAGCTTTGAATAAAATAATAAATAGAATACTTTATAAATTTTTTATTTATAATTATATTATTATTTACTTTATATTTATAAATAAACAGGGACTGAGCAGGCTGATATTTATTTGATTTAAATTGTTTATTTAATTTAAATAAATTTTGATGATAAATATAAGACCTCAAAGTAATCAAAGCTTCAACCTTTAATTTATTTTAAATAAAATTTAAAAGTCTTCATAATATCAGAAGAAACCAGAAGAAACCAGAATGTTGGTTTACATGTTTAATATATAAATTCAATTTAGAAGTATTCATAATATTAATAAAAGAGCAAGGATAGTTATTATCATTGTTTTTCTTTTTCTTTTAATTTATCTAGTTTTTGTTGGCTTTTTTTTCTTTTTTTATTCTCCTCGTTTATATTTCATTTGCTTTTCTTCCTTTTTTGTTGTTGAGAACTTTATGTTTTTTATGTGTCACTCCATTGACTATTTTGTATCTATATAAGTGACACCTAACCAATTTCTGTAAATTTACGATGAAAATTTGTAAATTTTTATTAAAATGGTTAAATAAAATTTAAAAAAATTAAACATACACACAATTTAAAATAGTAGCAACGTATCTTTAATCTTCTTTAAAGAGAGATTACTAAGGTTTATCGGTCAAATGTTGAAACCAAATTTTGTTCTATTTGCGGTAATCCCACACAATAATTAATATGAATTCGTTACATAATACAAATTAAGGTTTTAAAAACTTTTAATTTGTTTTAAATTATAAGGTTTTTATTCTGCATAGAAATGCTGCTTCAGTTCATCTAAAGTCACACTTGGAAGCTTTCAAAGTCTATGAGGACCTTCTCTAATTTTATTATTTTTTTCAAAATATTTTTACTTATTTATTATTATCCCTTCCATAACAAGACACTTGGGAGTAAATAATACTAAGTATATGGTATAGACTCCAACTTTAACTCTGTAGTCCTAAATTTATAACTTTATTAGACACTGGCAATTAGCTTATTTTTATAACTTGTCCCACAGTAGCTTATAACTTTAATTACTTAAAATTTTTTGCCGAAGCCAAAGATTCGGCAAAAAATTGACCTCGCTTCGGCTGAACTGAAGCTTCGGCAAAATTGCTAAAGCTTCGGCATGCCGAAGCCGAAGCTTCGGTACATCCCTACTTTATAGCAAAAACATTACTTTTAAGAATTGCCAAAAAAAATGCTAAATTAGAAAAAAAGTAAATAAACAAAAAAAAATCACAAAAATATTTTTTTCAAGAAAAAACTAATTGCAAAGGTGTATAAAGTAATCGCGATACACTTAATTTGAGTCCTGCTTAAGAAAAATATTAAACAGTAATTTTAAAGTTAAGCCAAATAAATTTTGCACAATTACATCTGTTTGTGGCAAAATAAACCTTTATGCATCAAGTTTCCTTTTGCATGTATCTTACATTTTTTGATTAATTTTAATTATGTTGCATACAATTGCATAAAAAGCTATAAAACTGATACAGATATATCATTTCACGGATAAAAGTTTGTATTTATTACAATAGTAATAAATAAATTGTTTTTGTCTTTATAAGAATACATTTCATAAAAAAATATTTCATATATCTTTAATAGAAGTTTTCCTAACAAATTTAAATAAAATCTTATTTTAATTTGTTTTTCTAGTTTTTTTGCCACAAAGTGACGTCACATACGTAAAAAAAAATTGTGGCTTCAATGATTAAGTCAAAGAAGCAGATAAGGTAATTTTAGCGATCAGAAATTATCAAGAGAGGGGCAAATCTAAAATGATGTTTCAATCTTTCCACTTGGATATGTTTCGTGCTTTTTCAATCTTGTAAATTTTTTTAAATATAGTAATATACCTACAAAAAATCAAAACAAAACAACTTGAGCAAAAAAAAAATTTAAAAAGATTATTAGAAAAGTTTACTTATTTTACATACGATTCTGAATAAAATGTTATATAAGTGGATTTTTTACATTTTATAAACAATATATTTAAACAAATAACATATTTGTTTATATATATATTGTTTATATAGGGATGGTTAAGCGCAACAAAGTTTAAAAAAAAAATAGTTTTTATTAAAAAATGATTTATATAATGTTTCTTTGCAAACACCAATACACTATACAAGCCTTCCCAGGAAAGGCGTGCGGTTTTTCATCTTGTATGACCACGCGAGAGTATTTTTTTTTAGACAGCTTGGTCACAGCCATTTGCAAGTTTTTTTATGCGTTGCTGACAAAAGTTTTAAAAACAAAATAACAAAATAAGAATTTAAAATAAACTTAAATAGAAAATATTAATAACAATAATTAAATAATTTGTGTACTGTTTTTATTTTTGCTTCTACATAGTGGTTATTATTTTCCGCAACAAAATTCAGTAAATCAAAGCAAAAAAAAAAAAGTTTTAAACATTAAAAATAATGATTTTTTTATATTTTGTTTTTTTTTAAAGGGGAAAACCAAAATATAAATTGTCATCTGTTTGTAAAATATATTTGTATAATTTTAATGTAACAAGTAAATATCATGGCGTGAATCAAGCGATCAGGATTTGCAAACCCTGGAAAAATATCTGATCTTCAAAATTTTAGTTTATGCAAAGCTGTGTACTTTGTTTTCAAGGAGCAAATTATTATAATTTTGTTAGCGAGAAAAATATAAAAACAAAACAAACAATAAACTTACGATTACAAAAGTAATAATACTCTCATCACTAACTGCATTATAAAAATAATAAAAATAATAATAGTGTTATTACTTTTATAAAGCACTTATTACTTTTAAAGGTAATTTTTTCTTCAAACAACATTCGTAATTCCAAACAATAATTAAAGTAGAAAAGCATCTAGAAAAAAT
>NC_061168.1:16720793-16835793 GCF_022113875.1 Hydra vulgaris
CAAGATACAAATCAAGGAGTGGAGGTAAGTGATTAGAGTTGTCTGAAAAACGAGCTACAAAGTTAAATTCTGAGTAAGAGATGTGAAAACAAGCTTTGGTTAATAGAGCTAGAGATGATTGTTCCTTTGAGCAGTGATGATGATAGTATTTGTAGAAAAGAGAAAGAGATGCAACTTTGCAACAATGGGAGAGAGGCTCAAGATTGGCAGGTAAAGCAGGTCCAAGTAGGTTTACAATGTGTTTTTGTACAATGTAGAAGTTATGGGCTTTAGTCCCAGCAAGGTCAGTGATTTTAGAGCTAAGTCATTCAGTGTAATGAGCATTAAATTCACTAATAACAACAATATTGGCAGATGGGTAAAGAGATTGGGCATAGTCAATTTGTTTAGATTAGACCATCTTCAGCCTTTATTGAGCCCACAATCCTCATCATTCCAAGGCATTAAACTGAGTTATCTGACATGTGTAAGTTTAGACAAATATATCTTTGATTTCAATTGGAAGTCCATTCATTTAGAGTCAACGAAAATCTATCACTATTCTCAATCATTTTTGACAAAGCATGAATCTTATTTTTTAAGTTTTGCTCTGTATTTTAAAAACATTTAAGCTATAGCTGTCTTGAACTTGGAATTTTAAAACCTTGAGTGGCCCATCCTTTTTGAATATCAACACTTTTTGACAATTTATAAATGGGAATAAGATCAACAGCAGCCATTTGAACCAAAGCAAGTTCAAAAAAATCTTTCTTGGAAAAAACTGGCAACAATGGCAACAACAACTTCTAAATGATAAAGTTTGCTGCTGTTGTTTGTTTAACATTAAAAGTTGACGAACAATATTACACTAAACAATATCTTCATTCTTTGTTAAATTTAATACATGTTTCCAAATTTCAAACATCCTTTTTTTTAAAGGTTTCACCCAAAGACAATTAAAAAGAAATCACTGCAAAGCTGATATTATTTTAAGATAATATAAAATAGCAGTTATCTTTTACTATTGTAATGTTATTAAAGCAATATTGTACAATACAGTGTTAGAGTAGCTGTACATTGTATGATACAGGGATAGAGTAGCTGTATATTGTACAATACAGGGATAGAGTAGTTGTATATAAAATTAAAAATCATACAACTTTTATATAAACTTTAATAAAATACCAATTTCCTATTTATTAATTTGACAAAAAATTACTTGAGGTTACTTTAGTAACATAAATTTACTTAATGGAATCGTTTAAACAATTACTTAAGTACTTAAGTTACTTTAAAAAAACCTAATCCCACTGTTAATACTTTGTTATTTTTCAGCTGTTGATGGAATCAGCCTTTTCAAGAGCTTCCATATAATTAAGGAAACCTTACTACCAGCTGATCTTAGAACCAATAAACTAAGTTTTAGAGCTCTTATTAGAAGAATTGCATAGCTACTATTAAGGAGGCACAAGCAAATCTAAGAGTAAAGTTAAGAAAATCCAGCATTCCTCATCCTAGTGCAGTTTCCTAAACAGGAAATAAGGTAACACAGGTTTACATCTATACCAGCCTAATAGGTAAAGAAGGGTATCACGGCTGGTCAACAGAGTTATTTCTTTTTGTACAAAAAAGTTCCATTTGTGACATATTTATTCAGCCTTATAGATGAAGAAGGGTATCGAGGCTGGTCAACAGAATTATTTCCATTTTTAAGGAGGAGATTCATTGGTAACATATTCATCTGTTTGCCAGCTACCTTGGAGAAATAGCAAATTTTTAATTTCATGTTTTACATACTTTATTTAAAACCTTTTTCTTCTCTTTAAATCTCAATTTTTTTAATTTAACTGTATTATTATATTATTTTTGTTTCCCTTTGCTTATAATTTTCTACTTTTTATAAGATAGCTTTTATACTTTAACAATGCGCTACAATTAGCCTTTATCGTTTCAATGTTGGTTTTTATCATTTCATTGTTTCTTTTTGGTAAACCTTTAATTTGTTTAAACAAGATAAATTCCTTGATAGTTCTATGGGAGACAAGTGACTTTTCTTCTATGTATTTACTGAGCAAAAAAATGTTTAGACTGAATCTCAAATATTTTTTTAAGGATTTTATTAATAAAAAATTAAAAATATTAAATCAATCAATTGATCACATTCTAAGATAAAGCCATATTTAATTTTAAATTTATAGTATTTTGAAAAAAAAATTAACTTACCCAAAAGCACCTCTACCAACTGCTTTTTTTGTATCTTTATCATACTTTTCCATATCGTAATTTAGTTTAAAAAGTCATTTTCAGCAATCTTTTAAATGATAATAAAACATATAGCAAAAATAATAATTATATATATATATATATATATATATATATATATATATATATATATATATATATATATATATATATATATATATATATATATATATAATATATATATATATACATATATATATATATATAATATATATATATATATGTATATATATATATATATATATATATATATATATATAATATATATATAACTATATATTATATATATATATATATATATATATATATATATATATATATATATATATATAATATATATATATATATATATTATATTTTCTACATAATTATACTTTAGATTTTACTTATATAATATAAGATAGTTATATATATATATATATATATATATATATATATATATATATATATATATATATATATATATATATATTTATATATAACTATCTTATATTATATAAGTAAAATCTAAAGTATAATTATGTAGAAAAATAATTTCAACAAGTTTAAAGGGGTTTATTTTGAATTGTTTATTTGTATTGCAACAGCAACAATATTTAACATTAATTAGGTTTTCCACCTATAATCTAGACATATTTAGTGCATTTTTTATCGGGTTTAAAGTATTTGTAGCGGGTTTAGTATATTTGTTATCGGTGTAGCACACTTCCTGTAATTTGTCTATTGCTGACAGAGCTGTCTCTTTAGCTCCAGCTGACACCCCCCCCCCCCCATCGTTTCTAAATTATTGGCCAATTGCAGTGAGGCGAAAATTGCAAGGAAAGGGGCTACAGCCTTGGGCCGCTTTTTTCAAGAGTATTATGGCATTCTGGTAGTTTATGCTTTAAAATAGCCTTAGGCTCCAAAAACTCTTAATTAAAAACTAGCCTGTAGACTTGGAAAAAAACGTAATGAAATTCAACAATTGTTTTTAAATATTGTGGCCCAATTTAACAACTAAATATCACTGGCAAAGCACGAAAAATCAATTTAACATTATTTAGCTTTACACCATTCTATCCTGTCGAATTATTGAACGTAGCTCCGCTCTTCTAAACTGATTGTAGCTGCGATACTCTAAAAACATTTGCAGACGATATGTGAAAAAGTGAAAATTTGGACCCAAGGATGTGGATTCTTGGAGCAATTTAGTTGATTCAGATCCTTATAATTTACTTTCCTTTTCGTATTGTTAAACAAAATTTTTGTTGGAACAAAAATTCTGAAATGGATCGATCTCGTTTGTATAAATACGTTAAAAAGTTTGGCTACGCAACTAGAAACGGAGTCGGATCTAATTTATGTATTTTTCTGAGAAAGTCCAGACAAGTGTTCAAAACGGAACAGGCTCTTGCAATTTTTTTTTTTTTTTTTTTTATTTAGGTGCCCCAAGAAGTCCTATCACAGAGTCTTATCACAGAGCACCGCGGATGAGCATTTAATTGGAAATTTACGCCTCCTTTCAAACCGATGTCGCAAAACTTTCGCAGATGTGGGGTTTGAACCACAGATTCTTTGTTTCTTAGGCAAGTGCGCAGCAATTCTGCTGACGTCAAATATCATAACATCTGTATCATCGTAGTCTTTTGCTTTTTTGCTTATAGTGATAAAAATCGAAAAAACTCATATCTTGCATAACTTATGCACTCCGATTTCTTTGTCCTATTGTACTTATACCATAAGTACAACAGGACAAAGAAATCGGAGTGCCAGAATAACAAAAGTATGCGGCCGTGGTGCAGTGGTTAGAGCGTTTGCATTATAAGCAGGAGATCCAGGTTCGAAACGAGCTTTGAACATATTTCGCATCACGGTAAAAAAAGGAGGCGTGAACTTCCTGGTTAAATGCACTTCCGCGGTGTTCTGTGATAAGTCCGTTAGGACTTCTTGGAGCACCTTAATAACAAAAAAAGCTAAGTAAAAAAATATTTATTTTTCTGAAATAAATATAATATAATATTTAGAAATACTGTTAATTATAGTTAACACATTTCATTGTACGTTTAATAAAATGATATTCTTAATCAGATAGCATTAAATACAAATATTATCCAATAAATAATTTTTTTGTTTTGGTGTTGTTGTTATTGAATAATTTTTTTGTTTTGTTATTGTTTTATTGGGGTTCGTCGTTATTAATAAAATATATATAAATAAAATTTACATGGTTTTATAAAATTTACGGTATATTTAATGTCACCCATATTTATTATCATTAGAAGGTGCGCATTTTGCTAATTCGTGAATGTGCGCATTCAGCTAAGTTGTTTTGAAGGAGGAAAGAAATTGTTTAAATCCATTAGTGGGGGAAAGTTGCATTAATTGGAACACTTAAAGAATAAATATTTATAACCCAAAGATGGCTTAACAATGAAAACATTTATGGTTTGATTAATACAAACAGACATCACTACTATACTTTTAACCACAACTTGACTTAATTGATTGCACTGTTATTGGAAAATTTATTTTTGCAAAGTTACCATTTTGTTCCAATCAAGGCAACTGGTTCTCTAAATTGGAACACTTTGATTCCTTAATCAAAACAGGTTATTTAAAAAAAACTATAAAATCAACAAAATTTGTAAAAAAATGATTTTCATCTTTACAGTGAAAATTTAAACAGTTAATTTAAAACTTATTATAGGATTCCCAGTGGGCACCCGACGTCAATCCGACGTCGGATTTACGTTTGATTTTCATCAGCGATGTCAAAAGACCTATTCCGATGTTGTTCCGATGTCAGTAAAATGACGTCGGGCGATGTCTTTATCTCAACATTCCCTGACGTCGTTTCGATGTTTTTTGACGTTGTTCCGACATCTTATAAAAGACGTCCAAAAAACGTCGCAGTACTGACATCGATCCAACGTCGATAAAAAGACGTCGGGCAACGTCATAATATTAACGTACTCCGATGTCTTTTGACGTCTTCCGACGTCAATCCAACGTCCTTAAAACGACGTCGGAACAACGTCGTAAGACATCGCTGATGAAAATTTAATCCAAACCCAACAATATGTGTGCAATTGCGCTCTTCAATAATTATGTGAACTAAGCGTGTTTTTTTATTAATGGAAAAAAGTTTGAATAAAGGTTGATAAAACATCATGAGGTTTTGTATGATGCACTAGCATAGTTTTTTAACTATTAACATTTTCGAGTATACATTTTTTATAATATATAACTATTCGTTTTAATATTTATATAATATTTAAACAAAATTATTTCTTATCAAAGTAATAATTCCAAAATAGCTACAAGTATAAATTACTAAATAAACTCACAATTAATAAGTCCTTGTGGTGAAGTGGTAAGCGCACAGGATTTAGTAACTAATAGGCCGAGGTTCGATTCCTGCCAAAGGCAGCGTTTTTTAGTTTTCAAAAAACACGTTGGATTTACATCGGAATGCCGACGTCGTGCGATGTCAGTTTATCCGACGTCAAATAACATTTCCATTTCCAACGTAAACCCAACGTCGATCCGACGTCGCTCGACGTTCGTTCGACGTCGAAATGCCCACTGGGTTAGTATTACCCTAACAAATTTAAAGTCTACAAACAAAAAATTGTATATAGTTTCAACTATTATGACGTTCTCTTAGTTAATTTATTAAAATCACTAAATAAAGTATTATTTTTAAAGTTTATGGTTGTTACTAAGTATTTTTTTAATTGCACTCGAACTATTTTTACAACCCTTTGATTTTATTACTGATTAGGTAAGGAAAACTTCAATGTTCCAATCAAGGAAACTTTCGACAATTTTGTTATATCACTACAATAACATGCTTGTAGCAACTTATAAGAAAAGATTATATAGTTATTTTGTTTTTTAAATCCCATCGAATCAAACACAAAAAACGGTATAACCTATAGCACCATAGTTTACCCAGCGCAATCAATATAGTGTGAACACAAAATTAGATCGCTGAAAAAAAATGACGCAAATAAAAATCAAAACGTAGAAAATAATGCGATTTACTAAAAAAATACAAAATATAGCCATTATTCATTTTTTTTTCAAAAATAAATCCGTTTTTTTTTTTTTTTTTTGTTATTTAGGTACCCAAAGAAGACCTAATGGTCTTGTCACGGAGCATTGCGGAAGTGCATTTAATTAGGAAGTTCACGCCTCCGTCCTTACCGTGACGCGAAAATATGTCCAGAGTTCGTTTCGAACTTGGATCTCCTGCTTAGAAAGCAAGCGCTCTAACCATTGCGCCATGGCCACTTTAAGTAAAAATACAGCAGAACATTTAAAATTTCTATTAAACTTCACATTCCATAACCAAAGATAAATCGAATGAAAAAAACATTAGCGGTTCACGTCGTACTTTTTTTAAATTTTTTGCTTAAGATGCACCAAGAAATAATTGAAAATAATTCAGTTTCACTGAATTATGAAACTGAAAATTATGCAGTTTTACTGAATTATTTTCATTTACTTATTCATTTTGAATAAGTAAACTCTCTAATTATTTTGAATAATCATGATAACATTTTTTATTACCTATCAAAAGCATTCGAAACTGTCAATCAAAAAGTATTAATTAAAAAACTTAAAATTTACGCAATAAGTGTTAAATTAATCAAAGCTTTTTTTGACAAATAGAAACAATTTTGAAAAATTTTAATAAAAACCTTGAGTATCACTTTTGTAAATGATGCTATTTTTGATACTTTTTTAATGAATAAATAACTTAAACAACTTTTTTGTTCTTTAGAATTTCATTTTCGTAGTTTTGATTAGCCGAATATTCCTTTATTGCGATGAATAATACCATGAATACAACTCATATTTATTTGCAACATTTATACAACACACTTGAAAAGCATCAGAATCAGTTTGCAATCTTGAGACAATGTTTGTAACTCAACATGAATCATCTTTATGAAACAAAAATCAAATCCAGTAATCAGAGGCGTCTCGAGAGGAGGGGGCGTAGGGGTGTCTAGGCCCCCTACGAAATTTATTAATCAGCAAATTGGACACTGGAGTCGGCAAAATTGGATATATAATAAGCACGGGCGAATGGTAATTTTGGATTATCGGAATGGTAACTTTGTAAAATTTGTGTAAAATAGTAACAATTTGTAATTAACAAATGTGTTAATTACAATTATCATTTAATGATAATTTTTAATTAAAAAATTATCATTAAATGAAAATAATAATTACAATTATAAGCTATGATGATAAGTCATGATAAACAATGATAATAATAATTAAATAACTGTAAAATGACTGTAAAGGATGATGTCCCTCAAACAGTAATCTGATAAATACAGTAACAGCAAATATTAAAACTTATAATACATAATATGTAAAACTTATAATAATCCTAAAAGTAAATAATAATAAAAACAATATTAAATATAAATGGTAATATAAAAATGTGTATTATATAATATTATATTATATGTGTATATTATACTATGTATAATTATGTATACCAATATAATATAAAGTTATCATAAATAATATATAATAGAAACAGCAGTGTAAAAAAAATAACAATAATAACAATAATAACCAATGACAAATAGTAAAAATAAAATCCAATCATGGGGCAAATATTTAGTTTACAATAAATACCACTTCATTAAATAAATTATATAATTATAAACTATTCGTTGTTTTCTCTGATTCATAACTTTAATGCTACGGCTTTAATGTCCGTGAGTTCCACGTGAATGATTGATAATACCAATCATTATGTATCAATTGTGTCAGTCATTACGTTTTTCTTTGGTCAACAAATGTGCTGCACCAAAATGTACATCGGGGTACTTAAGCAACAAATACAAACAAACTGCATTTTTCTAACAGACCAAAACTTAAATCAACTTTGGATACGATTTGTTAATTGTTCAGATTGGACTCCAACAAAACATTCTGTTTTATGTGAACTTCATTTCTAAGATAAATATATAATTAGAGGTGACTAATACACCATGAATTAGTTTTTAAAACCCGTTCCTTCTAAGTATTCTTGTGAACTTTTGAAAAAAAAATCAAAAACCTTAAAATAATTTAATAAATGGTAAAAAAAAAAATTTTCCAGACTTTAATTACCATAATGCATATATCAATATTGATTGTCCATGAGGATATATTAGTTGGGTGATTTATTCAAGATTTACCATAATGATAATGATCTGAAAAGTAAATTTAGAAAAGCTTCAAAGATTACATATGAGGTATTACATCCTGGAAATAATAAAGAAAGTATGACACTTTAATTAGCAATTACACATGAAACTACAATTGCAACTTGAAAAACCTCTTATCTAAATCGAAAAGATGTTTCAAATTTTTTAACTATTTTTAACACTTGGTGGACATTTGTTAATTCTAAACAAAAAATTTCACTAAATCTTATTGGCAATGCTGTTGTATTAGGAGACAATAAAATAATATTTTATTAAGCTCTGGCTGATTGAACTTGTGGTCTCCTTCACCTGCATTCGCCCTTACAACTAAAATGCATCAGCATTAGTAAATACCTTACGTACTCAAACACTGCTTGTTGAGGAGCTCTTGAATGATGGAAATGGTTATATGATGACAGCTTGTTTACAAAGTGATCCGATTGAGAGAGGTTTCTCACAATGCAGGCAAATGAGTGTGGGAAGGATTCTTGTAATTTTAAGAGAAGTTTTAAATTCAGAAAGAATTTTGTAATGCCGCTCTTTAATTAAGGAGCATACAAACTTCTGGGAAAAAAATCTATTGCTAGATATTCATCCTTCCTTGACAACACTTAATGAACTGTTTGAAAATGGAAGTAAAGAAATTATGGAAAGTTCCCTTGATTATAATAATCATGAAGTGACAATAACTATAGCAGGCTATGTTGCAAAAAAATTGTCAAAAAGGTCTTAATGTGAAACTGTAAAGCATGTTTGAAAACATTGATCTTGAAAATAATTCTTATTTATCTCTCTTATCATGCGATGGACTATTTGTTCCATCCAAACAGCTCGCAGAATTTGTTTGTAGTGTATTTGCAATTTTAGATTTAATTGAGAATGAAACTTGATCTCTATCAATTATAGTCATTAAATCATCAACAAATCTATTACATAAATAGGCACCAAATTAGTTTGTGAAAATCATGAAAGTTGGGGAATCACGTTTTCAACAAAAATTCTTGTTAATGTATTTTTTAATAACAAACAAAAACGACCGACGGATTTGGTTTCTAATAATAACCTAAAAACATTTAAAAAGAGGCGAAAAAAAAAGTGAAATCAAAATTGCTAATATATCAGTTTTATATAGTTTAATAAAATTTACCTATTATTTAGTTTCTTTGAACTACTTCTTGAAATTTTTTTCAAAGCGTTAAAATATACATGAATATAGATATATATTAGATAAATATAATATACATATATAAAAATGAGTATTGATTTGAATAATTTCTGTGACAATTCTGCTACAAATATTACACAAATGTCTTCTGAATTTTTGATATCTATTTTATCTTAAAATTTGAATTAGATTTGAATTGCTTTTTAAAAATATATTATTTTGCGCAGCCATTTTTTCAGTAAAAATCGGCCTTTTCAAAAATGTAATATCTACGATCGTGAATATTGGGCCGACGCTAGGGACTTTGCAAACTAGGCAACTGCCTGTAAAATGTAAAAATCTAACTCAAGTAAAATTATAATTTTATAGTATATTAAATATAACGATGAGAAATTTTCCATATCCAATAATTTAGCATAAACTACAAGGCAAATTAGCGTAGCACTCGCAGGCTATATTCAAAGGCAACTTGTAGTGTAGTTAGGTTATTAAAAAGTGGCTCCTGCTCTCTCGTATCTCGTCTGTGTATATATTAATAAAATGAGAATTAATAAACAACTTGAGTTACTTTTTCCAAATAAAGCAAATATTTTCTTTTTAAATTATAAACACAATAAACAAAATTGTATATTATCTATTCGCTATTCCTCATTTTCCCTCGATCTCCCTCATTTTCAATCAGTCACATCACATTCATTTGCTTGCGTTTGGTTAACGGAGTACTAGATACGTGTTCTGTTTGTATCTGATCCTTTGAATAAATATCAATTTCACTCTTTTCCTACCGCAACCCGCTGATAGCTGCTTTTGATTTTTTTTTAATATGACCGCAAGCCGCTGCTAGCGGCTTTCGAGTATGCTTCACAATTTATCCTGTTTTATGCATAAATTTTCATTCTAGAAATATATAATTTGTTTTTTCTAAAAGTTTAATTTTTTCGATACATAATCAAGTATAAATATGAGTCATTATGTGTAATTAAAATTAGTTGTTACTTGACAAAGTTAAAAAATCTTGAGTAATCCCTGATAAAAAAAATTTCGTAATTAGTAAGATAAAGCACAGTTAACACTGTAAAATTTAACCTGTGGAAGCGTATGAGTATTTAGCTATTTAATTACAAAACTCTTTTGAAAAACGTTCTTTTTATTTATTAAATGAGTTTTGTTTTGGACTTAATGTTTTGGTTGCTATTTGTAAAATCAATGGTTTAAGTACTTTGCATTTCTTTTCGTTCAATGATATGTGTTAAAAACTATAAAAAAATTAAAACATTCATTTATTTAGCTCTATTTATAAAAAAGATACTATTCTAATTTTAATTAGTTGTCAATGTTATGTCATCCAAATTTTATTCAAAAAAATGAACGGTCACGAAGTAAAGATTTTTGTTAAAAACGGCGGTAGCGAAAGAGTTAACTGTTCAGTGGTTGACTACTATATTGTATTTATAATAAGTATTTAACTGACAATATTCTCATTGATTTAAAAGATAGTGTATTACTCCAATTCTACTATTTTACGATAGCAAGTAATAAGTAAATATTACATATTTTTTACATTTTTAACCGTGTCTGAGAAAAAGAGACTATCAGTAAAGAAAAATAAAGTCAAAGTCAAAGAGGAGCTTTTTTGAAATATTTTTGTGCAGAAACACATTATACAGGTATTGATTCGGCGGCGGGCGTGTATTTCAGGCACCCCTTAGTCCGTAAAAAACGAGTCACGTTTTACGCATAATATTTATTCAAAATTATACTCTAACCCTGCTCCCAAAAATAAAGTTTATTTTATTGAAAATCATACCTAAACCAAACCCAAACCCAAATCTAAACCAAACCCGGGCCCTAACCCTAAGTTTTAGGCTTGGGGTTAGGCTAGGGTATGGTTTTCAACAATACTCGTTTTGTATAAGCGTTTTTTACAGACTTACTAAAAGGGGGTGTCTGAAATACATTCTGCTCCTGAATTTTTTTGCCTAGAGCGTCAAACAACCTAGCGCCGGCCCTGCGTTATATATTTTCAGAAATTCTGATTGTGATAAAAAAATCGTAATTATTAAAAACTTGAACAATAAGATCTTCAAGATCTTCATTACATATCAAGTTAATATTGTTAAACTGTTTTAAAATCATTTTAAACATAAAAAATGAATAAATTGAATTTGAAACTTATCAAACTACGGGTACCTGTCAGTTAAAAATGCTGCCCGGACAATAACTAACGGGCGGGTACCCGTCAACAGCCTTAGGTACGAGGCTCGATGCCGGCTCTTTTAAAATAAGCAATAAAAGTGAGGAAAAAAGCGTGAACTTTCCGTTTAAATGCTCTTCTACAGTAATTAATTATGTAAAGACTTCTTGGAGCACCTGTAATAACTAATTTGGAAACAAACAAAAAACCGTGATTTTCGCTCCCCCCCCCCCCTACCCCACAAGTTGATAAAATATTTTTTGTACTTTTCTCAACTAAACTTATAAATTATAAGTTTCATAGTAAAATATTTCAAAAATTATGACCAAATAAGATTTGTAATCCCATCAAATTGAGGGGGGTTCAAACTTTATATAGGACTCAAACTTTAAATAATTATGTTAATATAATTTAAAAAAGGTAAATAGGAAAAAAAACTACCAAAATAACCATACCATATAGCTTTTATTTATTATATAAATCCTGAGCCATAAAAAAAGTTTTTTGAAAAACAAAAATTTGTCAGCACCTAATTGATCTTTGGGAGAGTAAAGTTGAAAAATTCATTGCAATTTTTTTTTAAACTTAGGTTTAGGCTCTTAGAATATCCCGCCCGATCTTAGTAATATTTTTCATGCATAATCTGTTAAAATTTAAAACTTTAGTAGATTTCAATGTATCCTCTAAAAAGTTTAAAAATAAACATTATTATCAAAGTTAATTATATTATTTTTGTTATTATTTATATTACTCTTATTAATAATATTATCGTTTTTGTTGTTGTTGTTGTTGTTGTTGTTGATGCTGCTGTTGTTGTTGTTGTTGTTGTTGTTGTTGTTGTTGTTGTTGTTGTTGTTGTTGTTGTTGTCGTTGTTGTTGTTGTTGTTGTTGTTGTTGTTGTTGCTGTTGCTGTTGTTGTTGTTGTTGTTGTTTAAGAAATTAAATTTAATAATAACTTAAATTGAGTAAGTATTAAATCTTTTAGTAAAACTAGTAAAAACTAAAAAACAATGAATGGAGCTAAGTAGAAAAAAATTGGAGATTTTATCTCTGTTGTTTATTTTTAAAACGAAGAATTAAAATACTTATTTGATGACACAAATAATAAAGCATGGAAAAAATATATCGCCCGGTTGGAAACGGACTTTTCCGTATCTGCTACCATTTTATAGGTTGGTCTAATATTATAAATAAAGCGTTAACTTATAAATTTGTTGTACACTAATAACACATAATATTATGGCAGATACTAATGAACCTATAACTGATGCTGATAAGGTATATTTAAAATTAAGAGTGTATACATCAGATAGATAATGGTGACATTAATTTTATTATTTTTAAAATAAATAATTTTATACATTGAAAGCAGTTGTATACAATTAAAAAATGTAAAATATTTACAGTTAATTAAAAGTAAAATAAAAATAAAATGATAAAAAAATTATAATAAAGCTGTAGTTATACTAATTAAATTTTTAAGGAAAATTATTTTACACACAGATTAAAAAAACCTATATTTTGAGATTAGATTTTAAAGTATACATACTTAAAAAAAATGTATTTTGTCTAGAAACGTTGTAGACAAAATATAACGATTGTAATTATAACTTAACAATTTGATTTTATGCAAATATGTTTGTGAAACAGATTTTTATGATGAAAAAATTTCCATATTTTAAACTAAACAAGTAATTTTGTTTTAGAATCAATCTGATTTGATGTAGAACAGATCTCGACTTGAAAAATATGTACATTATGTCTTTTTATTTACAAAATTGATATTTTTACAATAAATTCTAAGTATTTACAATATCATTGCAGACTTAGTCTTGTATAAAACATCATTGGTACATTATAGTTATCTGTATAGTTATAGTTAATCTGCAGGGGTAGCCATTACAGAGGAATTTTTTTGTCAATATATTTATATATAATTAACATAGTTGTATAGACATTAAAAAGACTTAATTTAAATAAACTTTGGATCCAATTGTTTTCTAAAATTGAAAGACGAGGGGTCTTTCAATTTTAGAAAATAATTGGATCCAAAGTTATTGCATTTTTTTTTTTGCTAAAAAAACTGATAATTTTTTGACAAAACGCCTCATACTTAAGTATGGAAAATTTGACGTGAAATGGCACCAAAATAAAATAAAAAACATCAAAAATTAACCCCAACAATCAAAACAAACGGTATGCAAAGGTAAAAAACATATACATAATTTCTAAACAAAATTCCTAAGTACCATTTCTTAAAAAAAATGTAAATAAATACTTGATTTGAATAGAAGAATCAAATGTTTTTTGTTGTGCTCAAGGGCATTTACCAATTGAGGTTTTTTCAAGATACCTTGATAACTAGATACAAAGAACTTTTATTACATAGAAAAAAATTATTTTTTTGTTATTTCTTATTTTTCACTTCATTACAGGCTTAGGCGTATGAAACATCATTATAGTAATCATTATGATATAGGGTTACTAAGCGTACTCTTTAAAGAGTACATGTACTCATTTTGAGCAAGTAAACTTATGTAATCTTAAAAATTATATAAATATTCTCTTTTTTCAGATATTTTCTGATGATATGATACTGAAAAGAAATTCAAAAGTAATAAGTATCCCTAATTTCTGTGAAAACAGAAAACTATTTTAGTTTAACTGTCAATTGCGATTTGATTTGTTTGAGATTCGATTTTTTTGAAATTAATATTTTCACTTCCTATAAGGTATGTACATTTTTTTTTACAAATTCAGAGCACAATGCAAATGCAGAAACATGATGAAGAGTATTCGGACTGAATAGAGAAATAGACTATTGCCAGAATCAGTAAAAAACTTGCTGATGATGCAATTTAATTTTAAAAACCTTAATTGCAACCATTTTTTAAATAATGTATGGATAATAAATCTTTATTAAACAATATTATAAGCAAAATTAAATATTATTTAATGTAAATAAAATTATGTGTGTGTATTTGTGTAAGGTGTGTGCGTGTGTGTGCATGTGTGAACTTTATACAAGAATAAATTATTTACAAATGCAGAAGACACCATAAAAGTATGTAACTATCAGGGATTTTTTTGCAGTATTAAATTTTATAATGCTGAGGTTGCCACTAAAGTAAAAGAGGAATTTTTTCAAAAAATTTATTTCATAAAAAAAAGTTTAATGTCTACCACATGTGACAGGCACTGATCATATATTGATCTGATCACAGTTTACACACTAATTACATGTTGGTAGCTCACAAAGTCATTCTGTCAGATAAACATGAGTATTATAGTAAGATATCATAACAAATATAAGTGTGAAAATGTGTAATTGTCATATGAAGATGCCTAAATAGAAAAAAAAATTTTTTAGTAAAAGATTTGTGTAAAATTAAGAGCAACCAAAATATTTTTTTTTATGTAAAAGAAGCTAAGAGAAATGCCAATATATATATTTTCTGATTGTTTTATGACCATTTGGTATGATGTGTAAATCTTTGCTGTATATTTTCAAAGTTGAGTCTAATCAAAGGCCATAGTAAGTAGAGAATAACCCAAAATGAAAGTTTTTGATTTTTATTTAAAAAATATTTAATTTTTTTAAGTTTATCTTTTATTTAAAATTTTTTCTGAAGTTACAAATTTTGACAAAAAAAGCAGCTGCGTGTAAAAATATGTAAAGCATAATACCACCAGAAATGTGGTAAGGATCATGCTTGAAACTTCTTGCTAACAAAACAAACCTACAGCATTTAGTTTTTTTTTAATTCAATTAAATTAAGTTGTTATTTACATAACTATTTCTATTAGCATTGTTATTAGTATTAATATTTAAAATTTTAAACTTTTAATTAGCTGTTTTAATATGTTAATGAATCAACTTTTATTTAGGTACGCATAGCATCAAGTTTTATTAAAAATGCACCCCCTGGTGAATTCAATGAAGTTTTCAATGGTATGCCGTATTTAAATATTTTCTATGTTTAAAAAAACTTAATATTTTCAAAATATTTATATATTTCCAAAAATAGCAAACATTATAAAAAAAACGCAAACATTAAAAACTTGTCAAGTTCATACCAAAAATGCCAGTATTTTTAAATGACTCTATTTTTCAATTATCAACGGTTGAATGTGTTACAAGAAACTAGTGCCCCTCTAATCTGTCTACTGGCCTATTAAAAGAGTGCAACTAATTAAATTTCTTTCATTTCTTAATAAGAAGAAAGATATGGTTGATTGCCCTCTCCTTTATCTGGTCTTTATATGTAGATAGGGGCACAAATAAAGGAACAGTAACTTTTTAGAGGCCTTCATTATGGTTCAAATGAAGGTCTCTAAATTAATTTAGATTTAGATACTTAATATCTAAATATATAAATTGATTTTAAATTGAAAGCATAGTTTCTTTAAATTTTTTTTATTATAAGTGATCAGTGGTCTGGACCCCACCACCCTTTAAGGTGAGGGGGGAAGGGTTGGGGTGGCACCAATTAGGGGGGGAGGCAAAGATTATTTTTCCAAAAGCATTTATTCACAGGGCTTAATTTAATTTTATATAAGGTCCCAGACAAAATGTCCGACCAAAAGTTATTTTGGTCGGACATTGTCCGATCAAATTTTTGAAATAAAATTTAAACAAATAATTTTCACCGATATTTACATATATTCATATTTGTTTTGTTAAAAGGAACACAGGAAAAAGATAGTTCTTTAAATGCTGAGAATGAAAAAGTACTGCAGATGGGTTTCTTTAGACTAGCTTCTGGCGTATCTGAGTTTTATTTTTCCAATCAAAATATGTTATGTTTTCCCAGTTTATTTTATTTTAGGCTAGTGAAGTTGAAGTTTTTTTTTTACTATTCAGAATTTTTACCATCTTAGATCTTTGTATTTTAAATGAAATAGTTTAAATTCAATACTGCGCATTTTTTTAGATAGACTTGAAGTTTTATTGAGTTTTTTTCTCTCGAAAACCTTGTTAGTTTACATTGAATTGCATTACTGATTTATAAAAGTTATGTAAACTTTTTACTTAAAAAAATATAATATGCTAAGTGTCAATTTTGCGCATAAGCTCTACTTTTAGCACCAAAAAGGTATTTATATGGCGTTCATGTAACTATTTTTACTAATAATAAAAATGGCAAGAAAACAAGTTTGTTATAGTAATATAGTATAATAATGTCTTTAATATATTAAATATTAAGATAAACATATTATTTTTAAACTTGATATAAAAAATTTAAACTTCGCTTTTACTTATTTAAAGGCAGTTAAAAGGAACACAGCAAAAATCTAATGCAATATAATATTTACGGGCTATTATTTAATTTAAAAATTCCACGCGCTGCATGTCATTAAAATTCGATCAATTCAACGAAGAAAATTTTATGAGTTCTACAGGTTATTATTTATCTACTTTTAAAAAAGGCATATATATATACATATATATATATATATATATATATATATATATATATATATATATATATATATATATATATATATATATATATATATTTATATATATATATATGTATATATATATATATATATATATATATATATATATATATATATATATATATATATATATATATTTATTTATATATATATATATATATGTATATATATATATATATATATATATATATATATATATATATATATATATATATATATATATATATATAATAAATAATAAGAAAAAAAATAGAAATAAAGATATAGTTTAAAAAACGAATAAAAGAATCGGAAAACTCGAGTAGGACCAGGATGCCACAGAGAAACCGCTAAAATAGAATGATCTGGATGATTATAACGTGAATATTTAAATGTATATTTTATTAAAATTTTATTAAAAATATTCCATTGATGAGATATCAGTCTCTAAAAAAACACATTTGTCAAATCTTTTATCAAATTTTTCAAACTGCTAGCTTTTCTTTGCTTTTCGGTGTCCACGGCGTTTGCAGTAATCAATCAAACATACTTTGACTTTTGCAGTTGTTTTAAATAAGCAATAATTTTAAATTTAATAATATAACAATAAAACTGTTAAAGAACAGTCATTAAAACTACAATTAATAACAGCGCTTTTTTTGGGAATGAATGCCTCCATTATCAACATATTTTATAAGATTGTCTAATAGTTTACATTAAGTTTAAATTTGTCAATTTCAAATCAAAGAATTAAATTTTATTTTAAAGAATTAAAAATCTTGCCGGACAAAATGTCCAATGACTTTGTAAATTGATCGGACAATCTGAGATTTTAGCCGGACAATGTCCAATGTCTGACCGTTAAATTAAGCCCTGATTCAAATTATATTGCTGTATATATCATTTATTGTAAAAAAAACATTTTGTGAAATTTTTGATGCAGCAAACACGTTTACAAGGAATTCAATTTTAAGTAAAAAGAAAAATGTTTAGAATGAATAGCCGAAAAAACAATTGCGATAAAATGAGCTAATTTTTAAGAATAAATAAAATTTAAATATTGAACAATATTTGGTAATATTTTTTAATAAATTTAACAGTTAAGTTAAATGCAAGCATTAATTTTAATAAACTTGAATATATTTGTTTAATCAGAATAAAATTATATATTTTTAATAAATTAGTTTTAGATTAAACCATATATTTTGTTATCAGAATTGAATGATCTTTGCTTCAAGCTTAAAGTATTAGCATTTTTCAAGTGAAAAAATCACTCATTGCAATAAAATAAAAACAAAATAAAAAAAATATATATCATAATATAAATCCAAGATAACTATAAAAAAATTTAACTTTTTTTTTATTACAAAATTATTTTTTATTATTAAATAGAAATTTAAATAAATTTTTTTTATTACATTCAAAAGTTGTATAAATATTCTTGTGCTCGCAAGATGATAAATAAAAGTTTTTATTATATATATTTCTTTTATGGATTTTTTTTAACGCTTTGTTTAATAGCTTTGTTTGCAAATAAAAATTTGTCGTTAACTATAAATAATTTTTTTTTCTGTTACTTAATATTTATACAAGATAATTAGTTTAATAGAAATTAAGTTTTTGTAGTTTTTAATTTTATTTGAGTTGTTTTTATTAGTAAAGCTTTTATATCTGACAATTGTTTTTCACATAATTGTCATTTAAAAGTAAATGTGTTTTTTCATAAAATTAATTAGTTCTTTTAAAAAATGATAAAAAGTCGCTTGGATATTCATGTACGCTTTAGGTGTATGTAAAATGGCTTTATGTGTAAGTAAATTGCTGACAGCCTAATGTTTTAAAAAAAAGAAAGTTTAAGACCATCCCAAAATTTAATTTTGAAATTTTTTTTAAATATTGAAGCAATTTTTGTAAAATATTAAAAAAATTTAAACTGAATATTTAATACTAAAAGAAATAGTTTTGTGAAATGTATATATAACAATTACTTATGTTACATAAAACAAATAAAATAATTTACTAAAATGTATTTGGAAATAAATGTTTTCTCTGATTCCTTGATTAGAAGTAGAAAAAAAATGTGCAAATGCCGAATTGATAATTTTAATTGTTAAAAAGAAATTTATTCATTGAATCAAAAAATTTATTCATTGCAATGATTTTGCAAACAGCAGGAAAGCTACAAGGAAAATAAATAAAAAGATTAAATTAAAAAAAAAATGTACAGTGAGAAGAGAAAATGTTCTTAGTTAAGTGCAACAACTACAAATAATTACAAAATATAAAATTCAATCTTTAGAGTTAACGTTAAAGAAAACAGCAGGAAAGCTACAAGGAAAATAAATAAAAAGATTAAATTAAAAAAAAAAATGTACAGTGGGAAGAGAAAATGTTCTTAGTTAAGTGCAACAACTACAAATAATTACAAAATATAAAATTCAATCTTTAGAGTTAACGTTAAAGAAAAATAATTGCACATTTTATATCTGTCCATTGAAATCATTTTAAAACGTTAAAAATAATATTGTTAACTATTATTAGTTAATAATGTTATTAAATCTTGTGGAGGACTATTTAAATTGAACACAAAGAAGTTTTATGAAACACTACTTATAAAAATTGCTAATGTTACATAAAACAAGATTTTTACAAATATATATATTTTTTAAGAATCCTTTTACATAAAAAATAAGTGCAAATAGTAATTTCAAATTTATCTATAAATCATTCATTTCATTTATTGCAATTTGCTGCAAAAACTTACAAGAAAATAAGATTTAAAGAAAAGAAAAATAAAGTGAAAAACTAAGTGTAAATGTTCTAAATACAACAATTGTTATATACTATTATGTTATTATTAAAATAATATATTAAATATTTTTATTAAAATAGTAATAAAATATTCAATTATTTATGAAAAAAGGATTTTTAACACCAGAAAAATTAAAGTCTTATTAAATGAAGCAAAAAAATTAATATATTTTGTTTATCTCATATTTAATATTTGTCAACAAAGTGAATTAAAGTAGCATTTCACAATAAAACTATTTTAAATACATTTTCAAAATTTTCTAAAGTTTTAGTATATGCATTTTCAAAATTACATCCTGATTGTTTGTTAAACACTGTTTTTCAAAACTCTGATTATTTTTTTTCTACAAGAATTCATTATATATATATATATATATATATATATATATATATATATATATATATATATATATATATATATATATATATATATATATATATATATATATATATATATATATATATATATATATATATATATATATATAATCAGTGTTGCAAACTTAGAGGCTCTGATTTTATGGTCTGACTTATTTTCTTATATTGTTGAACTATTAACTTCATAAGAGGGCCACTGCAGTCACGGAGACTACTCATTATAATTTAGTTTGTAAATCTCTCTTTCAACCCTAAACTCTGAAATACCAACCTCATTAAACATAGCCACTTTGCAGAGAAAATTTTATGGTTTCTTAATAACATTTCTTAATATGATTGTATGAATATATAGATTGATACTGTTAAATATTTGTCCCACAAAGAATATTCATACTTTAAAAATAATACATGACCTATTGTTTTAAAGTTGTTTTAGGTAATTTTCAAAAGCATTGGAATTTATTTAAAAATTTGTTTTAATAAAATAATTTTGTTTGTTATGTCATCTGGTTCATATTGCTGTGGTGATAAGTTACTTCTAAACAATGCCAATGATTGGTTAACAGAAATTTACTTTATACACATATTATACATCACATAGTTTGTTTTGCATTATTAAATAATTAAACATTTTTAAAATTGATTTAAACACAAATTTAAAAAAAATAAATGTTTATTTTTTTTGAGTTTATCAGGTTTTATCATTTTTTTGTTTAGATGTGCGAATTTTGCTAAATAATGATCGACTTTTAAAAGAAGAAGCAGCTTAGTAAGATTTAAATTATAAAAGTTTAACATTGATTTACATTTATAGATAATATATATATATATATATATTTTAAAATGAATAATATTTAATGTATTTTATAGTAATGCTACCATTTTTGAATTGTTTTTACCATTTGTGTGGTAATGGTAGAGCGCTTGCCTCACAAGCAAGAAGTTCTGACCCCACCACATCCCTACCACGTCCCTGGTAGAACTGCGCTGTACTTGTTTCTTTGTGCAGCAGTCTTGTTTGTCAAGGTTTGTGTTTCAGAGTTTGAGAGTTGAGAGGTTTTAACCACAATTAAAAGTAGCCTTCTTGACTCTAGTGGCCTTCATAAACTTGAGGAGGTGAATTAATATTAAAAAAGAAATAAAAAAAAATTGTTTTTAATTAATTTGATAAAGAGTCTTAAGAAAGGAATTTTATATTATTTTATATTAATGATATAAAAGCACAATCCATTCTATTTAACCCTTTTTCTTATATTCCACCAAAAAGTCTCTCATTTAGACAATTTTTGAATGTCATTAAATAGAGAGGTGAAATTATAACTAATCCTCGATGTGATAAACAAACAAGATTATGTTAAGTATAATATTGTTTTATGTAAAAATTTATACAGAAAAATAATCTTTTTCAAATACGGAATTTTCTACCAATAACTTTTGTTATATTAGTTTAATTGATATTTAATGCGGTTTAAAATTAAATTAAGTTACAATGTGGTACTTTAAAATATTTTCAAAATATCAAGAGTTTTCAGGCTCCTGTAACAAATAAGATATTAATAATTAAAAGCAAAGGGTTTTAAAGAATTTGTAAATTCTTTAAGTGAAAAAACTAATAGCATATATATTGGCATTTACTTTATCTGAAAGTGAATATTATCAATAGTTTACAATATTACTTTTTTTAAGTAAATTATTTCTTTTCTACACTTAGCCCTATAAGGAAAAATGACTAGATTATGCGAAATCTCCGTTGAATGCAAAATTTTTTATATAAAATAGCAACAGGCAACCCAAAATGTTGGCTGGCAACCAACATTACAAAACTGGTTACTTTCAGTCGCTCTTCTGGCAACCGACCAAAAGTCTGAGTGTACACTCCTGTATATAAACAATATTCCCATCCCAATGTAATGTAACATACTTTTGGGGAAACAAATGTAGTTTCAATCTCATCCCTATATTCTCTTTGAAGTTTTTTAGCTGCTGTTCTGCTTTTTTTTTATAAAGTCACACACTTCCAATCAGCACCACCATTAGAGCTGCCATGGAAACTGTTCTTTTACAAGCTGATAAATTTAACTGATCTACGATTGCAGAAATTTTTTCACTTATGAATGGATTGCATGGAAGAGCCAGTGTAATAACTCTATTTTTATCAAGTTGAATGTTTTTCGTTGCAGATTCAGGTGGGTTTTCAAAATCTTCATCTTCAGAATTATCTGAACTACATGTAACACTAGAGTCATCTGCAGATTGCAAGTCTACTTCAGGACTTAAAGGTTCAGGTTTTGTACTCATTGTTGCTGAAAGATTTTGTCTTCTTTTTTTTTTTATCATTCTTCTTGTCGATTCAATTCTCTCTCTGTATTTTTTGTGTAAGTTTTCTTTTGTATGCTTGGTCTTCTGATCCCAAAATAACTCGTTTCTGATCTCTAACTGCCGTAAGAAGTTCCATATCTTTTTTTTTCTGCTCGCTATCACAAAGTCGATCAGTTTCTTTTTTTTTTTGATATCATGGCACAGTGGGACAGAATTCACTTTTAATGGACAAAATTAATAACTAATTAAATATTAGGTCTTTATTCGCTAAATTTTGCATGACTACTAATATGAGGTCTGCGCTTCTTGTGAAAGTGATTTTTTTTTTTTTATTTGGTTGCTATGAATACCTAATTTTGCTGAGCAACAACCTATTTTTGGTAGTTGCAGATGTTTTATGTGTGCTATATACTTTAAAAATAGCTTGTGCATTAATATTAGGTTTGCATTAATATTAGGTTCTTATGATGGGAATATTTATCATTTGGTTGCTATGGTTACCTATATTTATGGATACCTAATTTACATAGCAACAAACTATTTTGATAGTTGAAGATTTGTTATGAGTCTTATATTCACTTAGTTTGGTATGAGTACCAATGCGTCATACTTTATATAGAAGTCATAATTTTTATTATTTAGTTGCTATAGATACCTATATTGCTTAACAACTAGATACTTTCCTTAGTTACAAAAAGATAAATAGGTTTTTGAATAAAATTTTATCTGATTTTCAACTGTCCTATTTTAAATAACTATTAAATATTCAATATTTAGGTAATTAATTTAATAAGTAAAGATTTAGGTCATTAACAATAAAAACAAAGAATATTGCAATAAAACATTAACAATTTATAAAACATACATACATGCATAAAATAACAAAATCATATTTTGGATTAGTCGAAAGTTGGAGCCCAAAGCAAATCACTAAATTCCTTCTGATTGTTGAGATTTTGAATTTTAGGAATTTGACCTCTTCATATATATATATATATATATATATATATATATAGAACATTGTATATGATTTTCAGGCAGATTGGATCATGTCAAAATTTATATATATATATATATATATATATATATATATATATATATATATATATATATATATATATATATATATATATATATATATATATATATATATATATATATACACACCCAAATGATATAAATTTAATGAATAATTTCAAGTTTATATTGTATTTATATTATAATTATTTTGTATCATTTATATAACCATTGCCAAAAAGTTTTTATCAAATTTGCATAACAAAAAGTTTTTCAGACTTTTTTTGTGACAAGGCTTAAACACTACTAAACTATATATATATATATATATATATATATATATATATATATATATATATATATATATATATATATATATATATATATATATATATATATATATATATATATATATATATATATAATATATATATATATATATATATGTATGTATATATATATATATATATATATATATATATATATATATATATATATATATATATATATTAAATTTAAGTTTTAATTAAAAATTTTCTCTATTAATACTAATTATCAGTTACTTTATGAAAAGTGATGGATATTAATGCAGATCAAAACTTTTGTTTTATTTATTTAAGAAAAATACATAAAATAAATATTTTATATTTGTATTTAAAGCATATTTTAGTGTCATAAAATTTGTATCAACTATAAATTTGAAAGCCCTTTTACACATTTATTTGCTACTGACTTATGTAAAATTGTTTGAAAAATAATTAAATTGTTAATATAATATTACTTTTGTGAATTTTATAAAGTTTTGTCATGATAATTGTTCTTTCTTTAAAATGCATGAGTTGAACGGCTTTTTTTTTTAAAAAAAGTTTATTTGTTTGAGTTTATTTATTACAAGTAAATAAACACTGAAGTAATTTTTTTACTTGTTAATTTTCATTTTAATGTATTTCAATAATTTAAATTTTTTTGTTGCTTTTTAAGTGCATTTGCAGAATATAATACAGATCAATTTACCCCATGCAAGTTAGATGGTGTTGAAGATGCTGTAAGTAAATTTTTATTGTATAAAGTATTTTCTGGAGCTTCCCAAACATTTTTTTATTTTTTATTAATTTGTTTACTATACTATTATAATTTTGTAAATCAAAATTAAATTTAATTTTAAGCTTAATTAAATTTATAGTTAATAAACTATATAATTTTGTTTAATATAATTGTTAATTCTAATACAATCATAATAAATCATTCTAGGTGGTTAAAAACTTTTTAAAATACAGAAAAAGCTAACAGTGGTTTTTTGACTTTTTGTAACAAACAGAACTCTAAACTAGTGTTGTCTCAGTAATCAGTACTTTGGTAACAAGACAATTTTTTAATAACTATATAAGTTAAAAGTGACTTTCAACAAATGTTATATACCATTAATCTGCATACCAACTTCCAAGTTGAAATTCATTTATGTCAAATTAGATTCCTTGAATCTTTATTCCTAGATTAAATAAAAAAAATGTTAAAATATGTTAAAATATATTTGTGTTGTTTTTAGAAAATTTAGAAATTTAAAAAATGATACTGATTGTATAAAATATTATAATTGCAATATGAATATATATATATATATATATATATATATATATATATATATATATATATCTTCTATAGCGTATTTATATAAGCATTTGCTCACTAGTTTTGCTTATCTTTACAGCATACTGTGTTTTTAGAAAAAGAAGAAAAAAAATAAAGAATAATGAAAGAAAAGATTGCTACCCCATGCCAAATCCTCTGTTGATGTAGCAGCACTTCCTTGCAGGTCGGGATATTTGGTAGTCGATGTATGACTAAAGTCCCCGGCAGCAGGATATTTCAGTGTGACATCAGTGTACTCATCTAAACAATTTAGGTTATATAGCTATATAAGTTATATAAGTTACATCATAAAACAATCACTTGCCGGAACTGCTATAGTTTAATTTAAAAAAATGTATTTCATATAAGTACAAGCTGCATTTTCTATTGGGATATGCTAAAATATAAAAACAAAATATGCTATTAAGCACACAAAATCAAAAATTGGTTATTTTTTATTGCATTTAACAATTGACAATTGATAATGAATTAACTAAAATTTTAATTCATTCTCAATTGAATTAAATATAAAGTACAGAGCGCGACAAATCAACAAACGTGCAAACATTTGTTTAAAAAAAGACAGAAAAACGAACCTCATGTTTCCTTACTTTACTTAAGCAAATGTAGGTGTTTGCTTAAAATTTTTAATAAGGAACACAAAACTTAAGTATTTTTTATTTTTGGTTCCAAATAATTATGCAATTGATAGTTTTATTTATTAAAAAACAAACATATTTATTATAAAAAAAAACAATAAGTTACTAAAATTGAGAGCGCATGTTCAACGACTTTGAAAGAAAAAACAGCAATACTTTTAAGTTTAATAATTAAGTACGCAACTGAAAAAAGTAATTATGTTTTAGCATGGTTTTTACATGTGTTGACAAAAGCATGGGAAATCTTTGTTAAAATAAATGCATTTGCAATTACTTTTAAAGAAACCATGCTAAAACATTGCTTTCTTTAAAAGTGTGCTTTTAATTTTCTTATTATCGTTAAATTAAAGAAATGTTTGCTCTTTTGAAAGTTTTGAAAAAATATTTTAAGATTTGCAGAAATAAATGTAATTTATTAGAATATATAGAATTATTATGTTTATATAGTTTTCATTTTTTACACCAATAATATGATATTTTATTATTAAATATAAATATAATAGCATATTATAAATATAATAGCATCATAATAAGTATTTAATAATAACTTATTAAATACTTATTATATTATTTTTAAATGTTTTTAAAAAAGAAATGTCAAAACAACTTTTATTTTATTTTAGTTCTCTTTTATTTGAATTTCTTCTTTTTGAATTTCTTCTATTTGAAGTTTTTTTATAAGTAAATAAATTTAACAAACTAAATTGAGAAAATATTAGTTATCATTAATTTGTGCGCACTTTGCAAATGCGTGAAAAATTGTTTTGAATTAATAAAAAACTTTAAAAAATTCAATAAGCATCTTTGATATATTTATTTATTGTATATCTTATTAAATAGAATAAAAGTTATTTGAAAATGAAACTCCCTTATAATTTAATAAAAAAGTACTTAAATAAATATTAATAAAAATTGAAAGAATTAAGAAAACATAAAACTGGCTTATTCATGGCCGACGGTACGAGTTTCGAAGTGCACAACCATCTATTTTTAAAAAAAAGTCCACTAGAAGTTCTCTTGAAAAAAAAAACAACCCAAAGAAAAGGGCCTTTAGAAAAAATGTAGGGGGGGGGCACCCCTACTTTTTTAACCCCTTCCCCTCCCCTGCGTTGTCAGCTCTGTTATTTGATATACCTCTTAATTTAAACATTCGTCAATAAATAAAGAAACAATTGTTAAACGTAATAGACTTCAGCGTTTGAAATAACGGCTGATCAATGATCGGCTATTTTTAGAAAAATTTTGAAAATTTCAAGGTAAAATAATCTGTTTTTGTGAAAAAATTACATTTGATCGGCAAGCTTTGAAAAACTATTTTGAGCGCTGGACTTGGAATACTTGAGTAATGTTTTTCATTAATTTTACAAGTTTTTAATTATGTTTGTAGTTGAAGTAATAGACTCAGAAGATTTTTGATTGTTTATTTTGATTGTTACAGAATACTAAAAATTCAGTACCATGACAACACTACTTTGAGTGACTCCTGTTCAGAATGATTTAAATATTTTTAAACTTCTTAATTTTTAGGTTTTGGGTTTATTTAAGTTTTTTGAATTTTGAGGTTTTGGGTTTATTTTAGCTTTTTTAATTTTGAGGTTTGGAGTTCATTTTAATTGATACTACTGAATAGTATTTTATTTTAGGTACTTATTACAAAACATGGAAATCTAGAAGATGCAATATTTTATGATCCTAAGAGTAAGCAAAAATTTCAATATGATCACCTTCGAAAAGTAAGTTTTTGTTTAAAAATAATTTTCTTAGTTATTTTTATGATACTTTTATGTTAAAATAAATAATTTATTTTAAGGAAGCTAATGGATTAGAACCATTCAATCATGAAGAAAGATCTGAAAAGTGGAGGTCTGCAGTAGATGATTCACTTAGAAAGTATGTAAAAGGGCATTACCCTAATGGTGCTGTTTCGGTAAATAAATTATTTTAAACATTTTACGACTTAGAAATATAGACATAAATTTTTATTAAAAACATTTAGGGATGCTTTAATAGGTCTTCATTGTCTAATCTTCTCTAATAGGCCAATTAACTGAAATTAAACATTTGAAACAAATATTTTAATCCAAAAGTTTTATAGCAGTATACTTGAAAGCAACCATGTATGGTCTGAGCTTAATTTTAGATATGGTTCAATATTTTTATATGGACCCTAATCAAATTAAATTTTTTTATGAGTGTTAACATTAACTGCCGAATGTTAACACACACTAAATACATTTTTATATTATTAAACATTCAAACCCTCTTTAGTAATTGACAAACACAGATAAGTTTAAATAAGCATTAGGAATTACACATTTTAACACAGTTATGCTTAGGTTCAATAGTTTTTTGTCTAACCTGAATCTCTAAAAGTGTCAGCATGCAAAAAAATTGTTTTTATTATTTGTTTTATCAAAGTTAAATAATTATCCCAAACAAAAGTAGCAAAAAACCACAACAAAGTATTATAAATAAAGTTCATTAAAAGCAAATATTTTATTTAATTAAAAAACAATAAAATGCTGAGTCATAGTGTAGCAAGGTCATTATTTTGTTTAAAAGTTTATAAAAGTAACAAATTAAAAGCAATAAATTTTCTTTTTAAATTGTCTGTAGTTCTCTTACTTTTTTCATCTTGAAATTAACAGTCTGTTTATTTTGTTATTTTTCACAATTGTTATTCTTATTTATTATTTAAAATAGTTTATTTTATTGCATTTACTATTACATTTTAATTATAAGAGGAAAGCTAAACTGCAAGTCAATATTTATTATGCATAGTAAATATATTTTAAAATAACTTAAAGTTTTTTCATTAAAGCAAAAATATGAACACTATGGTGTTTTATATTTTTATCCAATCACAACATATTTAATTATATATAAAATATATGTAGTTATATTTTAATTGAACATTCTGTTTTGTCTATAAATTACATTTCCATATATTGCAATGAATATTTTTTTGTTTATTTCTTTGCAATAATTTTAATTTCAAAACTTATTTTAATAATAAGTAATTTATAGATAAATGATACAAAGATATGATATAAAGTTAAAATGATACAAGATATGATGATACAAAGGTACAATGATTCAAAGATATAATCATATACAGTAGTGGTCAAAAAATTAAGACCAGTAAACATTTTTTAAAGTTTTTTAACTTATTGTTGATTTCTGGCATTATTTTCATTGATACAAATAATTTTTTGTTTTTGTTTTGATTTTTGAAGATATTTTGATTTAGTTTACATCATCAGGTTGCCATAGAATTGCCATTATACAAAGATATAATGATACAAAGATATAATGATACAAAGATATAATGATACAAAGATATAATGGTATAAAGATATAATGATACAAAGATATAATGATACAAAGATATAATGATACAAAGTTATAATGATACAAAGATATAATGATACAAAGATATAATGATACAAAGATATAATGATACAAAGATATAATGATACAAAGATATAATGGTATAAAGATATAATGATACAAAGATATAATGATACAAAGATATAATGATACAAAGATATAATGATACAAAGTTATAATGATACAAAGATATAATGATACAAAGATATAATGATACAAAGATATAATGATACAAAGATATAATGATACAAAGATATAATGATACAAAGTTATAATGATACAAAGATATAATGGTATAAAGATATAATGATACAAAGATATAATGATACAAAGATATAATGATACAAAGTTATAATGATACAAAGATATAATGATACAAAGATATAATGATACAAAGATATAATGATACAAAGATATAATGATACAAAGATATAATGGTATAAAGATATAATGATACAAAGATATAATGATACAAAGATATAATGATACAAAGATATAATGATACAAAGTTATAATGATACAAAGATATAATGATACAAAGATATAATGATACAAAGATATAATGATACAAAGATATAATGATACAAAGATATAATGATACAAAGTTATAATGATACAAAGATATAATGGTATAAAGATATGATACAAAGATATAATGGTATAAAGATATAATGGTATAAAGATATAATGATACAAAGATATAATGGTATAAAGATATAATGCAGGCTTGGTCGGGAAGCGGGAGCGATCGCTCTCGATTGCTGACCACGTAAATAATATTTAGTTGCGAAAAGCTGGCCAGATTTTTTAGCCGTTTTGAGAACATTTTAAAAAGGCAAAAAAAAAAAGCGACAAAGATTCGTTGGACCGATGAGAGACAATTACAAAAAAAAAAATAAAAAAAAAATAGGCAAATAAAATATCTTTAAACGCGAAAAAACTTAAAGCTAAATAAATTACATTTAGAACAAATAACGCTCTTTTACAATTTTATTTATAAAATTAGGCGATGTTTTTATATAAAGTAACAACTTACGATTGTTTAAAAGGGAAACAAATATTCTTTATTTAACTAAGTTTGCAAGTTTTAGTTTTACTTAAGCTAAATTATTTTATAAATAAAAAAGTTTATTTTTTTAATACCTATTTTATGTTTCGCGTAGTTTGAAAAGTTTAACATATTTAAAGCGATTCTTCTAAGTAAGATAAACAAATGAAATAATTAAATCATTGAATTACTATAGGAATTAAATTATCAAGATAGAAATCAACTAAAAAGGTTAAAAATGAATGACCAGTAATCGAAACTGCTTCACAATATCGTTGATGATGTTTAGTGAGTGGGCATTTTAATTTTAATTAGTATTTAAAGCAGAAAAAAGTATAACGAGTTTTAAGAATGGCAACTTAAGCGAAAATAATTAGAGTTAGTAAACCAATATCTAGAAACTTTTCTTTATATCTAATTATTTGCTATTAGGGTTGAAAATTTCCGGAAAATTTCCGGAAATTTTCTGGAAATTTTGAATTTTTTTTTTTTTTTAATTTTTAATTTACTACTATGTATTAAAGAAATTGCAAAGAATTAAGCATCAAATCTCTTAAAGATGAGATAACTGTCATTTTTTTTTTTTTTTGCTTAAATACATAAAAACTAAAAACCACAAGACGTTTCGGAGAAAATTTAAATTTTAAGTTTATTTAAAATTTCTAAGTCATTTAAAATCTAATAAAAAAAGAAATTTATTAAAAACATGCTACCTCTATAGGCACAACATCTTTTTTTATATATATACATCTTTCTTTAAGAGTTTTTAATAGGGTTGGAATTTTTTTACAAAAGCTTATTAATACCTGTAATATATACACAAAAACTGCATAAAATTGAATGCTGACAAAATCGAGTTCATACTTACCGGAAAAAAGCAAATTAAAAACTGCACAATATCGAACAAATAAAACTTCACGATAAATTAAGTCATCTAGGCTTTATATGGGACACCTTTCCTAAAATCCGGGCAGTAATCCAAACTTTAATTTAATCTGGAATCCGTTTTGTTCACCCAAATTCCTTTGTCCAGTTATATAAAACTTTGGTTGTTCCACTACCTTATGGTCTAAGCTTTGTGAACATAAAAAAATATTAATGCAAAAGCTTGATATAGTTGGAAGAAACGCATTGAAGTCACTCCTTAACGTTTTAAAACATTGCATAAATTTTATTCATCCCTTATTTTTTATTGAGTATGTATCAATAATTACACAACAAAACAAGCTAAACTTATTTATTCACCTGAAGAGCAATAAAATGACATTTAATATTGTAAAGTAGCAGCTGAAAAACAAAACAGCTTCAGAACCTTTTTTAGGTAGTGTCAAAGATTTGTGCAATAGTCATGAACTAAATCTAGAGAAAATAATGCAAAGTAAAAAAAAAAATCATTGACTTAATAGATGTAATTCCTGAAACAGATCTTCAAACTCTAAAATGAGCAGTTGAGTTCTGGAACTCAAAGGAACAAAAAAACAATCTTCAAGGACATTCTTGAAAAAAAAAATTCCTAGATGATCATGTTTGAATGAAAATCTTGATTAAAAAAAAAAAAAACTTTAATTTTTTTCATTTATCCTGAACTAAACTTTAATTTAGCTTACTTGTATAGTGGGTTTTTAACTAATAAATAAAAATAAAAAAATAATTATATATATATATTTTATTTAAACTCTCAAACTAGACTATTATAAAAAAATAGCATGTTTTTGCAAACGTTAATGCTAAGCCATTTTCATGGTATGTGAAAGTCAATACTATCTTCACTTGAATACTCACTATCGTATTCGTTATCATCATAATCATCATCATCATCATCATCATCATCATTATCGATTGATAAGCAGCTGTGATTTTTTTGGCTTTTTTCATCAATGTTTTTTGTTTTTAAATATGAATGTTTTATCTTTTTAGAATTACGTTTAGCCAATTTATTCTGCATTTTCAAATTATAAGCAATAAATAAAAGCTTTGATGCTCTTGTATCGGTTAGGCGATTTCTTACTTTAGATTTTTGCAATGAAAACTCTTTGTTTGCACGCTCAACAGATGCAATGCTGCAGTTACAAGACAATAATATTAATGCAATTCTATTCAATAATGTTGTTGGTGCATATGCTTTCCACCATGTGACTGGATTACAATCTTCATTAAGCTTCCAAATATAGCTGCGATTATCATGGCTAAATATTCCACTACGAGCTTTGAAACTCATTAATTCATCCAATATTATATCAGTGGCTAGTGTTTCATTTTCAGCTGTTCTGAATACATGCTGCTCAGCTAAAAGCATTTCTGTATGATTTAACTTTTGACCAACAAATCTTGGATCAAGTAAATTTGCTGCAAAGTGTATCGATCTTACAACAAAGTCTTCACGCTTTTTAATGCAAGTAATGATATCCTCTTTTTGATGTAAAGTCAAAAGTGTTGAGTTTTGCAACACATCAGATATCTCAGTTATTACATAAAAAAAAGACTTGTGGAACAATAGATACTGACGCTGCATCACTCTCTGATTCCAAAATGGCTTCTGATATAGGTTTCAGAAATTTGAAAATTAAATCCGTCTTTTTCCAAAAGGTTTCATTCAATACTAATTCCTTTAAGTCAATTCCTTTTTAATTATTATGTTTGTCAAGATACTTTTGTGCTTTTTCATCAGTTACTGCCAGTCGCAATGAATCACGGAGTAGAATATTGCGTTGTAACATATAAAATTGTGATGACCATCTTGTTACTACAGGAAGAATTAAAATAAA
Source organism: Hydra vulgaris (assembly GCF_022113875.1). Taxonomy (NCBI): domain Eukaryota; kingdom Metazoa; phylum Cnidaria; class Hydrozoa; order Anthoathecata; family Hydridae; genus Hydra; species Hydra vulgaris. Next base: position 16,754,049 of record NC_061168.1, read on the forward strand.
ACTTTTATTCAAGGAGTGTAGGCTGCAACGCTCAACAATACTTTTTAGACTGTGCTTACTTTTAAAAAACTTAACTAGTTGTTTATTTTGCTTCAGTGTTTCCGAAATTATTTTGTTCTTATTTGCAAGATCACAAGCTAATAAATTTAGGCCATGAGAAAAACAGCCATATGCTGACATCCAATCATATTTATTTTCTATTAATTTCCAAACTGCTACCATGTTAGCTGCATTGTCAGTGCAAAAAGCTTTTATTTTTCTTTTGTTTGATATAACATTTTTATCTTCAATAATCTCAACAATTTGATTAAATATGTATTGTCCAGTGTGGGAGTTTTCTTTTGGATGAATACTTCTTATGTATATTAGAGTTGGAGTAGCTAACATAATCTGTATATGTGAATCATTACTTATACAAGACCAACCATCTGTCATCAGAACAAAAGTTTCTGACTGGGATATTAAATCTTGTATGAATTTATTTACTTGGTTATATACTGTGTCTAAAAGATTATGACTCAGGGCATAACGATTGGGAGGTGACCAACCTGGTCGAATCTTTTTAAAAAAATTAGTCCAGAATGAATTTTCCGACATTCTGAAAGGGCTGGCTGTTGCATAAATTGCTCTTGCATATTGTATATTTATTTCATCACACTCTTGTGTTGAAACTTTATCAAAAAAATATGATATTGATTTTTGATTGCTAGTATATATAGAAGTTGAACAGAAAGCCTTTTTTTCTTCTAAAATATTTGATAAAGAACATTCTTGTAAATCAGAATGTAATTCGTTATTAGCCACATTCATTGTGGAACTGGTTCCTGACTTTCTCTTAAAGATGGCATAATTGTTGTCACAGCAATCAATAAAACAATCATTTTTTATTATTAAATCTGACACACCTGCATTATTTGTTGTATTTGTGTTGAGTTCAATTAAAGATTTAACTAATAATAATCCGTTTTTTGTTTTAGGAGCAAAACTTTGTTTCATAACATCTGTTGCAAACTTTTTTTTTACAGCTTTTGGAGATTTAGTACAATCTGTAACTAAATGTTTTTTAGCTCGTGTAGAGTTTAGTGTGCAAAATTTTGCATTGCAATATGTGCAAATAAATGCTGTTTTCCCATATTGACATATTTTTTTTTTAAAGTGACCATTCCAGACTTGATCTAATTCTCTAGGCATAATTGTTGCTAAAAAAATTTTTACAGTACAAAAATAAATGAGAATAATTTAAAATGTATACTTAGTTTAGAAAAGCAGTTCATACCGACTGCAAATCTAATAAATAATTTATATTCAACACTAATTTATTATTATCATTATAGCTATAGTACTAATATACCTATAAAGTATTTTTGTAATGTTTTTATTGTTATTATTTCAAAAAGAGTAAAAAACTTATTTAATTATATAACATATATAATGGCAAATTATTTGTTGTTTCTCTTGTATCACCTATTCTTTGGTTTAGGTTGACAGCTTTATATAAATCATTAAAAAATGTCAAAAAGGAATGTTTGTGTAGCAATCATTTCAGATACTATAAAGTTATGCATCTATAATATTATAAAGTTTTAATACTACTTAAAATACTATAAAGTTATACACCAAAAAATTAATAATATTGCACTTTTACCAATTCATAATATTGTATAAAATAAATAAGTAAATAAGTTATTTACTTATCTATTTTATTTAAAAAAGCTGTTAGTATTTTAATTTATAATCATCATCATCATCATCATCATCATCATCATCATCATCATCATCATCATCATCATCATCATTGTTATAATAATTGTTGTTGTTGTTGTAATTATTATTTTTACCATTATTACCATTAGATTTACTTTAGAACTACTTACTAATATTATTAGCGAATACCTAGGTATTTATTTCTGAAATTTATTAGTTTATTTATATAAACCTTCTTTATTAAAACAGTAAAATTATGGTAAACATATAAAAATAATCAGAGAAGCCCTGAAATTTTTTTTTTTAATAAGTATTTGAAAATTTCCTAATTTTCCGGAAATTTTCCCGACTTCAAAATTTCCAGGAAATTTTCGACCCTATTTGCTATATATATTTGTGTTCTAAAGAATACAATCTCTTTTAAAATAAAAAATAAGAATATACTAATAAAATCTATGATTTATAATAAACTTTTAAAATTTTAACAATTTAATTAATATATATTTAAAACATTTAATTTCGTAAACAAATAATATATATTCTTAAAACAATGCTAGAAATCTCAAAACGTAACAAATAGTGAATTATACAATTTCTATAACATTTTAACAGAATACTCTAGAACTTTATTTCGCTTAATCAACGTATTTTTTGAACCAATAGAATTAGTTTGTTCGTTAATTTGGCGGGTTTTTAGTGTTCGCAAATATTTTTTTTATTCTTTCGCACAAAGATGTTTTGAGAACATTCAAGTTTTTTATGTTTCCATGTACGTCCGTAAAACAAAAATTTTTTGTTTCGTACATAAACTTAAATGTTCTCAAAGCGACTAAAAAACCTGGCCAGTTTTACGCAACTAAATATAATTTCCGTGGTCAGTATTCGAGAGCGATTGCTCCCGCTTCCCGACCAAGCCTGATAATGATACAAAGATATAATGATACAAAGATATAATGGTATTTATTTAATTTTAAAAAGATTTTAGATTTTTTATTTGATTCAAACTTTCCTGTTGAATCAGGGAGGGGAACCACTTCATAAATTTTAGTTGCTTTGATGTTTGGTTATTCTTTGTGGCAACCTAAAATCTTTTTGCAATGATAATGGCTATTTTCATGAACTGTGATCAATTCAAAGTTAGATGCTTTAATTACTAGATAATTAATAGACAGTTGTTTTTACTTTTTTTAAAAAGACTAATTAAAATACTTACTGAAGTGATTTCTGCTAAATCTAAGTTTTGTACACCTTTGGATTTATAGCAAATTAAAGTTTTTCACAATTTTCACAAATTTCACAATGAAGAAAAGTTAATTATGATTGTAAACACTAAAAACAAATGAACAGTACTATGTTACCAATGACAATTTGTTTAATATACTTTCTAAAATTCATATTAGAATAAGGTATGGAGGAAGGACGCTAAAAGAGCTGCACGTTGAATACTAAAATATAGCATATGCAAATTTGTTTTAAAATTGTGCAAAGAAATTAAGGCAAAGAAAACATAAAAAAGGCATTGTAAAGATGTTAGGCAATATGTAAAAAGATGTAAAGGTATTTTATAAATGTTATATTTTTTTTCATAGTTAAACACTCAGGCTCTGTTAAATGGGCTAACCAAAGTACGTTAACTCTATGGATAAGCGATAATGATTCAAATAAATAATCAGATGCTTTGCTTTTTGTTCAAAATGTTCAAAAGAACACAATAACATGAGACATAAAAAGCCTTGTTTTGCATTGAACCAAGGTTTAGCATTGTCATCTCTTTCAGGTGAGTTGCAAATATTGAACAGCTTGAAGAAGTTATTACTGTTAAAAAAAAAATTTGATAGTACTAAACCATTTCCAACAAAACATTTATTGGAGAGCAGTAACCTAGCATGTCTTCATATGTTGCACCATTTGAAAAACACAAGTCAATTTTTAAAAAAAGAGCAACCACAAAAGAAAGTCTTGTACTCCAAGCCATAAAATTGCCACAAACTACAAAAAGAATATGAGTACAAGCTCCTGATGTAAACCATGGGTGTACAGATTTCCAAATTGTGTTAGCTAATGTTGTTCTAGTAGAAGGCTCAAACTTTTATAAAGTAGCAATCAAAAATGGTGCTTTCAAACAGCTTTACATGTATAGCTAATTTATAATTTAATAAAATCTTTTTTAATTTGAACAAATAAAATGTGGAGGAAGTATGGTATAAATGCTGTCATTGCATATATTTTTCTGCATATACCCTTTAATTGTATGCAATAGTAGTGTAGTTCCGAGTTCCATCCCCACCACATATCTGGTAGTACTGTTCTCAACTTGTTTCTCTGTGTAGCAAACTTGTTTGTCAAAGTTTGTGTTTTGGAGTTCAAGAGAGGGTTGTATCCACAACAAAGTAGCCTCTTTGGTTGTAGTGGCCCTTTCCACCTTAGAGAGTTGAACATCATTAAAAAATAATAATTGTGCATATATATATTAGGTTTTATTTTAAAATGTTTAGCAGCTTACAATTTATGTACACATTAAGCTCTTTTACGTACATTTAAAGCGATTTTGGTTAAGCAACTTTTAATTTTTTTTTTTTGGCAGAAAATCATGTAAAAAAGTTTGATACAAAAGTTTGAATGACAATTAAGTGTTCATCAAGTTTCATCATTGTAAAATAATATTTTACGATGATGAAAATTGTATCATTGTAAAATATTATTTTTATAATAAATTTAATTGCAAGTAAGTGACCGAAGACCCGGCACTGTCTAAAAATGAGACTTTTTACCCAGCACCAGCAAAATTATAAAATTTAGCAGGGGTTGATAGCTGCATAGGATAGAAAGAAATTTATAATACTTTATATATTATAAAATGCATACATTTACTATTTATAAAATACTGGAGTATATATGCATACATATATATATATATATATATATATATATATATATATATATATATATATATATATATATATATATATATATATATATATATATATATATATCAACCCTCGGAATTAGGAAAAATAAGGTCGGCATTTAAACTGTTGGAGGTTGGCATCATGTCAGCAAAAAAAATTTGACACAAGTTACCATAAAATATAGAAATGAGGTCAACGACTTTTTTGCTGACCTCAAACACCCTTAGGTCATTATATCTGAATGCCGACCCTAATTCAGATATATTTATATACACAGGCCTTGTGATGAATAAAAACAGCGCGACGCATATGCACGACGTGATTTTTGACGTCATTAAAGTCTTTTTATTTGCTTTTCATATTTATCGACATTAACTGCACCAATTTACTTAATTACCGCAAAACTACTTTAAATCATTAATGTAGAAATGTTATTATTTAAAAATGTTTTAGAATGTTTCGTTTTTTAAAATGTAAAAACATTTGTTTATTTTCTCGACGTTTGACACGTTTTGTCTATACTAAACGAATAAAAAAACATAAGTTTTTCAAATTTTCAATTATTTTTTTCAATTATTTTTTCTTTTTAAAAAGTCAGAGAGTAATAAACTAGAAATTTTAATATTGTACGATTAAAAACTGTGCAATAGCTAATATTTTTACTAGCGATTTTATAAAATATTTTTTTATTTATTTATTTTTATTTATTTTCATAAAGCGTTTGATAAGCACAATCACTCGTATTATTAAAAAACTTTAACGAACGTTTTGAATAGAGTTTTCAAGGTTCATGTTTACAAGGAATTTTATTTTTGGTAAAATAAAATAAAATAAAATGTTAGAATAAAAATCTTATAGGTATAAAAGACATATTTCAGCGAAAAAATTATTCTTAAAAATTATTTGAAAAACTATTGGCGTTCTATTTTTTAGCAGCTGTTCTTGAGCATGCTTTGTTGAGTTTCGGTAACTTTTAACAAAAAAGCGGTTGTTATTATTTAAGTAATTTTTTTCGAGTTACTTTTTACAAAAATTTTAATAACTGTACTTTTTTATTGAATCAAGTAGAATACGTTTTAATATTAATCCTTTTATTTTTTTTTTATTTGCGCTTACCAATTTTTAAAATGTTTCCTCGAAATTACTCTTAAATACTTTAAATTCGTCTAACAGTTAATAAATATTTTTAAATCTATGGAATAATTTTAAAACCTAACAAACCCCCGTAAAATAATTATTTAAGTTAAAAATCTAAAATTAAAAGAAAGTATTTTTGTTCAATTTTATCGACAACTTTGCTATTGTTGATTAATTTTATTAAAATGCTAGCTTAAAAAGATTTAAACTTTTTTTAATCTGAATTTTTTCTACTTGTAAATAATGAGCATATTTATTTTTTTTGTAATTCAAACTTTTATATCAACTGCGTGCGGTTTTTAAAATACTTTATTAAATGTTAAAATAATCGTAAATTACTTCATTAAAATTCCGCTCAAAAATATCTTTAAATATACTCAAACAAAAAAATTTTTGCTCGACGCAAATAGCCCTAGCTACACGCAAAATCGCTCTTGGACGGCGTAAAATTCACATCGCCCGGCGCTTTATCGCAAGGCCTGTATATATATATATATATATATATATATATATATATATATATATATATATATATATATATATATATATATATATATATATATATATATATATATATATATATATATATAACAAGTTTGCAAGCAACCACTATGCAAACTTACAATAGTAGGAGAGTGGCTCAAACTTAGCAGATAAAGCAGGTCCAACTACATTTATAATGTGCTTTTGGACCTTGTCTGAAAGTGAGAGAGTTGTTATTCAGCAATATAGGAATGTCAGCAATATTGTAATAGTTGTTAGCAGTAAATAACTAATTGTTGTTAGAGTTAAAATTCACAAGCCACTGCTTTCCCCAAGCTGTTACAGTAGAGAGAGATCAAATAAAAGATCAGCTGCTTGTTTTAAACAATAAAAAGTGAAGACTTTTGATCGCTTTTTCTAAGCAATCAAAATGTCAAAACAAGAGTATAAAGTTGAGTTGTCACTTAATAAAGCCACTTTTGGTTTAAAATTATCAGGAAGGTTATAATTGTAGATAAGAAACAATACAGGAGCAAAGATAGAACCTTGCAGTAGTCCTAAGTTACTGGAAATAAAGATAGTAGTAAAGAGTGTAGGCTTTGAAGAATTTTAATACTGCGGTTAGAAAGAAATGATTTAATCTTAAAACTTTTATATGAAGAAACTAAAATTTGAGAAAAAACTAGTTGTAGGATAGTTGGAGAGCTCAAAGTGTTTCCTACAGTTTTTAAATGTTGGAACCATTTATTGAGCACTCAATAGTAGTTTAGCGATAATTGAAGAGAATACTGGAGAACACTTTAGTAAGATTATGATGGAAATGTTGTCTGAACTACAAGCCGTAGAAGATTAAAATTAAGAATCGACTTCAATAATGGAAGTCATTTAGATATCTAACAATGAGTTAACCTGTTTAACTGGAATGGCAGAAACAGTATGATCATTAGATTCAAGAGTCAAATTAGAGAAAAAGTTCTTTGCTAATAACACTGCCTTATTCTAGGGAAAAGTAGTAATATCAGACACGTGTATTAGAGATGGAATGTAAGACTTTAGTTAATGACACTATTAAAGATTATCCAAAAGTCTCCAGAAAATATTAAAAAGTAAGATAACAAAAGATTTAGTAAACTGAGAATAACAAAGCTTAGTATCAGACAGGACCTTTATACATTAACTTCTTGCAAAAATAAAAAGACATTTGTTTTCAATAGAGATGTTCTTGTAAAAAAAGACGAAAAAATAATAATGGTCATAATATAGCAACTGCACAAGAAGTTTGTTAAATATAAGTAAATGTAAGTTAAATGGCATTTTCGGTTATAAGGTTTCAATAAGAAAATATTTGATTATATATATATATATATATATATATATATATATATATATATATATATATATATATATATATATATATATATATATATATATACATATATATATATTTATATACATACATACATACATACATACATACATACATACATACATACATACATACATACATACATACATACATACATACATATATATATATATATATATATATATATATATATATATATATATATATATATATATATATATATATATATATATATATATATATATATATATATATATATATATATATATATATATATATATATATATGAATGTATTTATAATTTGTATTTCCTGCTTATAATTTTTAAAACATTGGCCATGGTAAAAAAATTATATTAGCAATATATTAATCTCAAAAAATCTTGTTTCATTAAGTTTTTAGTATTCTGACGTTTTTTGTTTTATAATGTGTAGGTATTCAGCAGCAGCTCTAATCAAGATATAACATTAGTAATTTGCATTGAAGATCACTTATTTCAACCTCAAAATTTTTGGTATATTTATTAAGATTTTTTAGAATAAATTTTATTATTTTAAAAATAAAGTCTACTTAATTTAATATTAAATTATATAAATTAATTACTCATTTCAAGAATCAACTGAATCTGTAACAAATAGTAATAAACAGTGTGCATATTTTTTTTTAAACATGTGAATGCGAAAACATTAATCTTTTTTATTTAAACATGTGAAAAGCAATATACAATTTATGAAAAGCAATATACAATTTATGAAAAGCCATATACAATTTATGAAAAGCAATATACAATTGAAAATGAAATGCTCATTTACATAACTGTTTAATAAGATAATATTATTTTAAGTATTTTAGATTTAGATATTGAGTATTTTAAATTCAGACATTATTGTTGGTTAAGGTCATATTTTGGATTATTTTAAGGTCAGGCATTATTATTGAATAATTATATTGGATATTTTATAACTTTATGAATAATAATAAAAGATTTCATTCAAAAGTAAATGTGATAAAGGTTTTTTGAAATATACAGATGTAAAAATACTTGGTAAAATGCATACAATGATGTAGGCTGGCTAAGTGCAAACTTTTATTAAACCATTATCATATTGGTATTTGATGATGTAATATTTTAAAAGTCATTTTATATTTATGAAAATCATGATTGTAAACTTTTAGATTATTAGTTTTACTCTATTGTTAATGTTATATAGAAAGTACAATTAAAATGTTAATGTTATATAGTAATCTATATAGTATGACGTTATATAGTAAGTACAATTAAAATGTTTTTTTAAAAATATTTTGGTTTTTCTTTAATACAATTTAGTAAAAAAGATTTTTTTTTAAGTATTTTGCAGTTTAGATAAATTTTAGTTTCCAAAACTTGAGTTTTTAAAAATATTTCTTTTTGTTTTTTTATAAAATTATTACTAATAATTTGAAAATAAATATGCATGTTGGTTAAAATTACTCAATTTAAAACATAATCCTACCTAAAGTAAGACCAAAATAAATTGACCAACTCCCCCATTCACACCAAACCTGTATTTGCGCTTAGTCTGCATCTTAATCGTGTCTTATAAAAATAACATTGTGATGTTATTTTATTTAAATAGCTTTTTGCCCTTTTGCAATGAAATTAAACAAGTTGTAAATTTGATGTGAATGAAATTATACAAAGAGAAAAATACTTCTTTTAAAACTTGTTTTGTTGTCGGTTTAAATGAGGTAATGTATAAGTATTGCAATCAATATATTGTATAAGTAAATCTTTTGAGTATGAAAATCTGAATAAAAATTAAAGAAGTTAAGATTATCATTTATTTAAAAAATTGACCACAATCCAAATTTTTAGTCCAAACTTTTAAAGAAGCTAAGTTAAGGTTATCATTCTTTTAAAAAACTGACTAGTTTTACTTGGTAATTTTTACATGTTGATGTGCATGAGGGACTTTGAAAAATATTAATTGTTTTTAAGTTTTTTTTTTTTTTTTTTTTTCATTATGAACTGTATTATAAAATTTTTTTATGTCAAACTCTTTTTTTTTAATTTTTTATTTAGGAATGGTCGTTGGCGATCTGAATGGACTGTCACTTTTAATCCATCAGCTGGTCCATCAGCTGGTTCCGCACAATTAAAGGGTGTATTTAAAGTACAAGTATGTCAAATATATTTTTTAAAAATGATGAGACAAAAGATATAAAACAAATACTTGATTATATTCTGTAAAAGAGAATATATTACAAACAAATTATCCTGAAATAAATATTAAAAAAAACTTTCTTGTTAGGTTCATTATTATGAAGATGGAAATGTTCAACTTGTTTCGAATAAAGAAGTATCAAAAGACATTCATATTACGGTATTTTTATTTTAAAATTTTATTTATAATTGGTACATTAAAAAGGAAGTTACTTATTAGTAGTAGACTTAGAGTTATTTATTAGTAGTAGACTTAGAGTTATTTATTAGTAGTAGACGTAGAGTTATTTATTAGTAGTAGACGTAGAGTTATTTATTAGTAGTAGACGTAGAGTTATTTATTAGTAGTAGACGTAGAGTTATTTATTAGTAGTAGACTTAGAGTTATTTATTAGTAGTAGACGTAGAGTTATTTATTAGTAGTAGACGTAGAGTTATTTATTAGTAGTAGACGTAGAGTTATTTATTAGTAGTAGACTTAGAGTTATTTATTAGTAGTAGACGTAGAGTTATTTATTAGTAGTAGACGTAGAGTTATTTATTAGTAGTAGACGTAGAGTTATTTATTAGTAGTAGACGTAGAGTTATTTATTAGTAGTAGACGTAGAGTTATTTATTAGTAGTAGACGTAGAGTTATTTATTAGTAGTAGACGTAGAGTTATTTATTAGTAGTAGACTTAGAGTATTAGAGTAGAAGTAGACTTATTTAAAAAAGTTTGAAAACATTTAAATATTTGAAAACATTTAAATATTTCAAGGTTTTCTTTATCATTGATTCGTTTATAGAAAATGTATAGGTTAACTCTATAATGAAAATTTATAAGAATTTTTAGTCCATTTTTATTTATTTGGACTATAAGATAAGAATTTAGAATAATGGCAATTAAATGGTAAATGAATGTTTATTAAAAAACAATAAAACTGACTTTTTTATAATGCAATTATGTTTAAAAAAAAAAAGATTTCTTTTAGTGTGATTTTTCTATTAAATTAGTTTAAAACTTTTTGATATAATTTTAAAGTTAAATTAAAAAGCTTTGCAATTCTAAAAAATAAAACATCTTCATGTAGCCTCAAAAGCATCTCTTTTGAACTCTTTTTAACCAAAAACTACAAATATATTAGGTATTCTTCAATAATTTTTATCTTTATCATATGCATTCCATTTTTATATATTTCTATGTTCAATTTCTCCACTCAAAGCAAAGTCGTTTTAACAAAGTTTATGAACCACTAAATCTTTTGTGAGTTGATTACAAAAAGTGAACTACAAGTTTACTAACTTCTTTTTTTAAGGATCCTGATAGCTTAGGCAAAGATATTTCAAAGATTGCCGAGGAAAGTGAATCTACGTATCAGGTAAGTTATATTAAAATGTTTTTTTCCAATAATATTTATATCTTTATACAACTTTTATCTTTGCTATAGAGAGCTATAGGCGAAAATTATCAGACGATGTCTGAAACAACATTCAAGGCATTAAGACGTCAGCTACCGATAACGCGTACTAAAATTGACTGGAGCAAAATTGTTTCTTACAAAATTGGAGCTGAGTTAGCCAAGAGCTAGTCTTATTTAAAAAAATTTCTAATTTTTACGTTTTTAATTTTGTTCTGATAAAAAATTCCAAAAATTGTTTGAAGTTAATTGAGAACTTTTTTTATTACTTTTTTTTGTTAAAAAATATCACTGGTTTTAATAATAATAATGATCGGGTTAATGATGAAAACTTTATTGTAAAAAATATGCTGCTTTTGTAATTTTTTTTTCCTTTTCTTTTCTTAAAAAATCTATTTTAAAGTGCATTTTTTATTCGTTAATTGTTAGTTTAGTGTATTTTTTTTGCTAGAATTTATAATGCTTAACTAAAACAAAAATTTATATATATATATATATATATATATATATATATATATATATATATATATATATATATATATATATATATGTATGTATATATATCACATAGAATAAAATTAAATATAACTAGCTTGGTGTTAGAGGTTTGCAACAAACCTCAAAGACTTCATAACTAACTTATTCTTTAAGACCGTGCTTCATTTCTGAAATGATTTAAAAGCGATGCTAATTTTACCCCATGGTGACTAAAACATGACTATATTTTGTTTTTAACACATACATTCATATAACTGTGCGGTTCATTGCACAACTTGATACAAAGTCAACAAACTGTCCAAGTATGATAAGTTTAGGTCAAACCGTTTCTGAAATATCCACAGTCAAACAAAGTTAGTAAAATATTATTATCTTATTAAATTTATAGAAATTTTCTTTATAACAATAATTATGTTTCTTGAACCTTTTTATCTATTAAGTGTTGCACTATGGTTAAACATTAAATGCAACTTTATTCATAAAAAAACAGTTTCATAAATTCCCTGTTCTACGCATACTACATACCCTATCATACGCAAAACATTCAACTATTAATGTCAAAATTTTTTGTTTCTTATCTTTCTTTAAAGTTCAGAGCCATTTAAACCACAAAGTGTACATTACAACTTAAGTTCGAAAGCAATTCCTAACTTCTGATTTTGAATTAGCTTTATTGAATGTGCACACTCTGGATGTTAAATAACTCAGCTAACATTGTCATCTTAACTATTCAGTTCCCTTAAATTTTTTTTTTTTTAATTTTACTTCACCTCCTCAAGGCCGAGAAGGCCACTACAGACGAGGAGGCTACTTTAAAATAAATGTTTTTATTACAACAGTCATCAATTACTTCAACCTTTAAACCATTTAACTTTTTATTAGAAACTTTTTTGTGCTGCTATCTTTAATTTTAACTCCGGAGCTTTCGGAAAAAACTTGTCGAATAAAAGAGTGTTAGTTATTACGAAACATTTTTGATGTTTTGAAACATACTTTTTTGATGTTTAGATCGAAGTTTACGAGATGGTCTTTCCACTTCAATTTGTATATATATTTTTAAATTTGTTAGATATACTTTATAAATAAATATATTTAGCTAAACAGCAACAAGATTATCTTATAAAGTATAACAAATTGTTATAAAACTAAAAATTAAACATATTTAACCAATTTTTGGCAAGAATTAAATCAGTAAGTCAACTGGAAGAACCTTGTGATTTCTCAGCATTATCTCTATTATGTTGGTTGTACAATCAAAAAGCTACTTGCAAAATCTAAAATCAAATTTCAAATAGTGCTAAAATAGGTAAAAGCACTTCAAAACGGTCGCTACGTGCGCTGCTAAGGGAATTAAAACAACAAATGTCTAAATAAATAAAATTTTGACCAATTTCAGTATCTATTTGGAAAAAATCAGTATTGCCAACAGTTTCTACGATAAATTTGAGTTAAGTGTATTTTTGAAAAAAAAAAACATTTTAAATAATTTACACTTGTTAATAGGGTTGTGCCCCCTAAATAAGTTTTAAACTATTTAAATTGATCTGTTAAAAATTTATAGATTTTTCTAAAACCTATAATTTTGTACCTAATTAAAGTCTGGAATCAAAAAGTGTGGAATGTGTCTGGTATATAAAGCTATATTAGTACAAAAATCTCATTAATAATAAAAAAATCTGCGAAATTCGTCTTTTGGAACATCGCCTCCTACGAGTTCTCATAATAATAAAAAATATTCCGTTCTCAAACAGTTATTTCTGCCTTTTTTATTATTCAATAGTCGCCTTTTGTGAGGGTTTACAGACTGAAAAACGCTTTTGGGTCTTGTTCTAATGCTAAGTGCCTAAGTTTAATTCAACTTCTCATTTCATTGTTATTTCAACTATGCGAATATTACTTAATGTAGTACTAATAATTGCAAACTGTCTTTTTATTGATAAACCTGTGGCTTATCTTGTTGATTTTAAAGAAATAGGAGTTCAAATTTTTTGAAATGATATTAATACTGTTAAAGATACACAACATGCTAGATCATTGATGGATTAGACCAAGAAAATAAATTTAGATTGTGTGACTCAGATTCTTCTCGTAAAGTTGGCAGTTATACTGCTAATTTTATAAAAAACTGATTAAAAAGTTCAAAATATGTTGTAAATTGTACTTAACATTGTCAACAGGGGTCGAATGGTTATAATTATTTAAATAAATTGTCTAGAGGTGGTCTAACAACTCCATCGCTAATAGAATAATGACAGTTTTGTTCTGTGACAGTTTTGCTATGCTAGATCATGTATTTGATGTTATTTATCAGTCTCAAATGCGACACCGTAAGTATTTCAAATATTTTAATAAACAAGAAAGAGAGTCAGTGGTTTCATTGTTGCAGAAAACATTGTTGCCGTTATAAAAAGAAAGAAAAAAAAAATAAAAATATTTTGCTTTACCTTTTAAATCAGTTTGTGCTTTTTTTTTTATACTTTTAAAGCTTTTTTTAGAACTTCTATATTATTATTTTTTGTACAGTCTCAAAATTTCTTGTTTTTCTAAAATTTCGATTTAAGGAGAATAGAAGGCCATGTATTTAAGTAAGCCATGGGTATGGAAAGAAAATATGGGTACTCATAGGTTAAAATATGAGTACTCATACATTAAAATATGAGTACTCATACATTAAAATATGAGTACTCATACATTAAAATATGAGTACTCATACATTAAAATATGAGTACTCATACATTAAAATATGTCAAATAAAGATGGTTTGCGAAAAATTGCGATGATTGGAGCCTGGGAAAAAAAAGCCCTAAAATTTTTGCCCCCTGTCCCAAACGTGAGAGCAATAAGTTGATGAAATATTTTTTGCACTATTTTCCACTAGACTTATATTCATCGAGAAATTTTAAGTTTCATAATATAATTTCACAGCGTTCAAAAATGATGACCATATAAAATTTGCTATCCCCTCGCATTGAGGGGGGGTTTGAACTTTATATTTTTTGAACGCTAAATATTTTACTATGAAATTTAAAATTTATGAATGAATTTAAGTCTAGTTGAAAATAGTTCAAAAAATATTTCATCAACTTATTGCTCTCACGTTTGGGACAGGGGGGCTAAAATTTTTAAACATTTTTTCCCCAGGCTCCAATTATCTTAAATTTTTGCAAAGCATCCTTATTTGACATAAGTATAAACATATAAATGTTTGGAGTTTGCTTTATGTCTCAAAGTTAGATATCTCGAAGACCAAAAAATGCTGGCGCCAACCCTTAATATTTATAGAGAAGAATTTTTTTTTCAATTAACGATATTACATTGTTAGCACTGATATTACATTGTTATGTTATTAACCATCCTTAAAAAATTCAGATAACAAAAATTGTTTGTTTGTTGCCATGCTTTACTATTTTGTATAGAGCAAAATTGTTTTTTTGTGTGTTTAAAAATTATCGTCATGTAAAGTTTGCAACCCTCCTAATTGACGAAGATCGACGAAGCTTTATACGCCATAACTTTTTAACGCTTAAAGATTGCTGAATGAAATTTGAAATTTAATAATGAATATAAATTTAGTTAAGAATAGTAAAAAAAAAAAATTATAAATTTAATGCTCTCGCATTTGGGGTATGAGGGGTGTTGAAAATTTGAACTTATTTATTCCCTAGCTTAAATAATTGCTATGTTTTGCTAAGCATCTTTGTTTGACATAGTAAACCTATAATTGATCGGAGTTTTCTTCAAATCTGAAATTTTGTTATCTCAAACACCAAAAAATCAAATTACCCCAACCCCTTCCCTCCTCCTTCCTATTTAAAAGCATGTATCACAAAAAAAAAGAGAGAAAAAGAAAGCATGCAATAAAGCCCCATAAATACGCCAATTCAGAAGATATATTTAGGCGGCTATAAAATAATAAAATTGTATTCGAAAAAAGCTAATTAAAGCATTACACGTTGTCATGATTAAACAAACCCCTTTACGTGATTCCAAAAATTGTGTTTAAAAAGAATCTTTTCACAAAATAAAATTTCTTATCACAATATATCATCGATTGGCAAAACTGAAAAAAAAACCTTTATTCATTTCCGTCCAAGAATTTATAATCTGTAGAACAGTCTTGAAACAATAGAATGTTTCTATCGTATTATATCGTGTTATCATGTTTCTATCGTATTATATCGTGTTATCATGTTTCTATCGTATTATATCGTGTTATCATTTAACTGAATTACTAAAATTCTCAGATATATGTGTTTTTTAAATAAGTCTGACTATTTTAAAGAACTATTTATAGAAGAATTTTACATTTGCACAAAACTACAAAAAAATTATTTTAAAACATAAGTTTTTTTTATAAGTCATATAAAGACATTTTTAAATAACTATAGAACGTTTCAACCGCAATTTACTTACGCCCTCAAAAGGTTTGAGGGCGTAGTAAGTAAATAGTTTTGAAGCCTTGCATTTGAAACGTTTTATAATTATTTAAAAATGTCTTTATATGACTTATAAAAAAGTTTTATGTTTTAAAATAGTTTTTTTGTCCAATTAAATTATTACCTTATATAATTATTATATAGGCTAATAATTAATTGGATACGAAGCACGCCGATTGCAAACAGTTAAATAAATTTGGAGATTTAGAAAATTTAGATTTCAGCATACAATTTAACGCGTTAAAGTCTTAAGTTTTGAATCAACAAAAAAATTCTTTTTTAATTTTAAGAAATGTTTGTATTACCTAAAATATTTATATAAGTACAACTTTTAACCAAATAAAACTGTTGAAAAGCAGTCGTATATAGTCGTATATCGTATATAGTCGTATAGTATTGTGTATACCGTGTAATTACAACTATTGTATACAGTGTAATTAAACCCATTTGCATAACTTGTTAAGAATCGAGCATTCCAACTCTTACTTTGGGTAAAATTGTCTTTTTTTATTTCTATAAAATTGGCCGCTATGTATTAGCAACTAATTTAAATTAATTTCTTAAGATAAAATTCAGTTAGCATTTAAAATAACAAAATATTTAGATAAAATTAGGTTAACTTTTCCTCATCACGAAATTCTTGACCTATCACAACATGAATATAATCAATCGAATCAGTCAATTAATTTCAAACACCAAACAATTATGCTATTATTATTATAACATGTTTTTCTTGGTATCATGTTGTTTGATAATACTCTTAAAATAAAATTTTACCTAACACACGGAAAAGATAATTTTATATTTTTTACAGTAGTTTTATAAACGATAATATTATTTTTAAACTACTAAAAAAAACACGAAAAACACTATGTTTTCTCTAAAGTCAAGTTTATCAATCCAATTAATAAATCTAATTGTCTTTCCCATGTTAATCCTGCTGGCAATTTACGTAATAACATTCAAAACCATGCAATTATTCGCGTAGACTTTCTACTTAAAATAATTGCGCCTCAATCGAAAGCCTTGTTCTCAAGCACTACGTGGTTTCTTCTCTATCAGTCAACAATATTAAATATAATTTCAATAAGTTTGCAAGATTTCATTAAAAGAAATCAAAGAAATAAGACGATCAAAGAAACTTTTTAGAATATTACTGTTGCTATAGATATTTTCATAACAATTTAAAAATATTTTATAAATTATTTTATTGTATTTATAACTTGTTTATACCCTATGAACAGTTAAGAAAATAATTTCCAAGACTTTTTTAAATTTTAATTAACTTTTTTTTGTGGTTTAGTTTCCTAACAATTTTTCGTTTAATTTCATTAAAATATGAAGTTGAACCACTTTTTCAATTTTTCCTTGTGTAGTATTTTTTGTACCCATCCTCCTTCTTTCTCCTCCGATATATATGTTTCCCCGATAAAAAAAAAATGCTGATGAAATGTCTATTGTGCCTTATCTCTCAGAAAACAGCGATTATTTGATATATTACTTACAATATATCATTGCGTTCTTATAATCCTTAACTCGGAGATCATGTATCATCCCTTGTATCATTAAGCTTAAAGATAATCTATTTTTTATATTCCTAACATTTAACATGTTTCTAAATGTTTGTTATTATTTCAGAATCTAGTAGGAATGCAATAACAGTTCGCTCCTCCTAAGCGTTTATTTTTATTTAACTTTTATTTATTTCCTTTCACTATTAACTTTGCTTCCGCATACGCAATACTGTTCACTTTACGCAATTGTAACATGAAAAGCTCGTTTTGTCTATATTTAAATGAAATTTTTTTTTTATACAAGTTAAATATTTTGTTTATAATATTTAATATTTGTATATGCTTTTGTTATATATATATGTATGTATATATATATATATATATATATATATATATATATATATATTTATATATATATATATATATATATATATATATATATATATATATATATATATATATATATATATATATATATATATATATATATATATATATATAATAGTTAAATAAGTATTTAAAAAAAATGAATGTATTTTACTTTAAATTACAATTAATTTACTTCCGGAAAACAAGGTTTAATTAAACAAATATTTGTGACAAGTTGTAGTCATTTTCATGGTCTAAATTTTCTCTGTCATTGTTTGTTAGAAGATCATAGGATTTTTTCTTAGTGGGAATACTGTAAAATTTTGTTATAATTTGTGCATGAAAAAAATGTGCATATTTTTTATTTTACATTTGGGTAACAAATAAAAGTTATTACTTATTTGTTGTTTTTAATATCTAGTTTATTTAAATAGCAATTCTTTTTAATAGTATATCAAAGTTAATGTTGCATGTTAATAATGTATTGTGTTTGGAATTTTAGCAATAATATTTTTTTAAGCTATATATTTATTTAATAAAATGGAGAGATGTCATTCATACTCTGGTGGAAGTTGGAGTTTACAAAACAAAGAAAAGTCTTTACAAGTTGCAACAGTAAAACCAGTATCAAAGAGTGTTTCTGAGGATAATTTGCATAGTGATTTAGATAAAAAAATTGTACTGCAGCGTGTTTTTTCTAGACTGAAAATCAATGATTTATCTGTTTTAAAAAAAGACTCTTTAATTGGTAACTTAATATTATTATGTCTTTAAAAAAAATTT
The DNA here is from genome assembly GCF_022113875.1 of Hydra vulgaris. NCBI lineage: Eukaryota > Metazoa > Cnidaria > Hydrozoa > Anthoathecata > Hydridae > Hydra > Hydra vulgaris. The sequence continues at coordinate 16,772,850 of NC_061168.1, forward strand.
GTTTTTATTAAGTTGAATAATAAATAGTTACATTAAATTAGTACATCTTGAATAAGCACAGTGTATTTATTAATAAAATTTGCATCAAGTATGTTCTATTTCAGATAATATTTACTCTGTAAGAGAACTTTGTTTAGCCCATTGAATTATTATTTTTAATTCATTAGTTATTATTATTTTTCAGTCATATTATTATTTGTTTTCTCACATTATATAATTTTTTTTATAGTTAATTGTATTTATTTTTAGTCCTTGTTTGATACCTACTTATTTTATTTATTACATATATATTTAATATTATATTTTTATAGACTTATTATTGACTTATTTTTACTTATTATTATTTTAGTATCTTTGTTAACAATATTAATATTGGTAGCAGTTAACTGTAGTTATTATTATTAGTATATATTATTAGTATAATAATTAAGCATTAAGTTTAGCTGCATGCAATGTGTACTAAAATAATAGAGTATTTACAAAGTGGAAGATTAGGTCTATATACTTTATGATTTATATACTTTATTATTAATGTATTATTAGTTATTTTTTTATATTTGATATCTTTAGTTGTCTTAGTTACTGTAAATATTAGTTCGTGGTTTGTCAAAGTTATTTATTTTGATTGTTTAATTTTATAACTGTTAGCTTTTAGCTTTCTTTAGTGTTACAAATTTTTTTTATCATTTCTTTATATTGTTATTAAAATTATTTTTGATTATTCGCGCCAACAGTTATCTCTATTTCACACTTTAGTCACTTTAACTAGTTAATACTGTATATACATATATATATTTTTTCTAAAGATTATGGCATTTAAATCTCTCTGCAATACTTGTCATAAAAATATAACTGACAATCAAAGAGCCATCCAATGTGATCTTTGTAACTCATGGGTCCATGCAAAGTGTAACCATTTCAATGCACAATCATATAACCTTTCTATATGATTGTGCATTGAGTATGGGCTTTAGCTCGATTTCCAACTTGGTGCTTAAGTCAACATTATTATGCAAAAATATATCTACTAGTTCATTATATTCTTTTGAGACTCCAAGTAATCATAAAAATATCTTTAAAGATCTAAATAAATTTCCCAGTTCTGTTAATTGCAAATACTATGACATTGTTGATCTCAATAAAACTATGCTTCCTAATTCAGAGCTATATATTCATCTTAACATCCCTTCTCTACCATTCTATATTGACAAACTCTGTAGTCTTAATAATTTCCCCAGCTCTCTTAATAATTTTCCCTTAGCAATAGGTATTACAGAACCTAATTTATATATAAACGATACAAATATAACTGATATACATAAACGGGTTTAATATTGAGCATTGCCCTACTGAGGCTAAAAAAGGTGGAGCACTTTTATACTTACGCTCAAATTTAAACTACGTCGTTCGCAATGATCTTATGATTTACTCTTCAAAACATTTAGAGTCTCTTTTTGTTGAAATTTTAATACCTTTTGAACCAAATATAATAATTGGTTGCATTTATCATCATCCCTCAATGAATCAATATGAATTTACTTCTTCCCACTTAACTCCTCTACTTAAAAAGTTAAGTAACGAAAAAAAAAATATTTTTCTATTGGATGATTTTAATATGGATTTATTAAGTCACAATGAATCTAACCCTGTTTCTACATATCTAGATTCTTTAACCTCATACTCGCTAAACCCTTCTATAATTTTGCCATCACGCATAACAGCTACATCAAAAAGGCTCATTAATAACATATTTACGAACTTTCATTCAACTGATCAATTTTCAGATAACCTTACTATTTCAATTTCAGACCACATGGCACAATTTATTTGCATTCCTGGCATACCCCACCACCCCAGAAAAGTAAAAACTTACAGACGATGCTTCAAAAAACTTCATAAAAATATATTTATTGAAGAAATTTCTGATATCAACTGGGAACTCTTTATTAGAAAAAGATGATGATGTTAATAAATCCATGAATTTTATTTTAAAAACGTTTGATGAAATCTTGGACTGACATGCTCCTTATAAAATACTAACCAACCAACAAATTAAACTAAAATCAAAACCTTGGATTACGTATGGAATACTTAAATCTATTTCAGTTAAAAACAAACTTTATAAAAAGTTTATAAAATCAAAAAATATTTATAAGAAAAATGAATTATTTGCAAAATTTAAATTTTATAGAAACAAAATTTCTAATTTATTAAAATTTAGCAAAAAAACATACTTTATTACTTATTTTAACAATAATCTGAACAATATTAAAAACACCTGGAAGGGAATAAAAGAAATTATTAATATTAGACCTTCTACACACAATACATTTTTTAAACTTAAATTGAACGAAAATCTTATCACTGATCACACTGCCGTATCTAATATATTTAATAATTATTTTAGCACTATACACAACCAACTACTTAGCAAAGCCATACCCCCTAAACGCATATTTAGTGACTTTCTTAACATTCATTAAATGCTAATTCGTTTTTTATTAATCCAGTAACTGAAAATGAAATATCTGGTCTTATTACAAACACAATTTGTTTCTATTAATGACTCAAAATCTACCCTTGTAAAATGTTCTAATGGTGTTCCTCAGAGTTCAGTATTAGGACCACTACTTTTTCTTTTTTATATTAATGATCTTCATACATCCATTAAGTTTGCTACTGTTTACCACTTTGCTGATGATACTAATCTAATACTAATTAATAAGTCCCTTAAAAAAATTGGCAAACACATTAACCATGATCTTGCCAATCTAATTCAGTGGCTTCGCTCCAACAAACTTTTTCTAAACTCTAATAAAACTGAACTCATTATCTTTAAATCAAATAAAACAAAAATCTATAAACATATGAACTTTAGATTAAGTGACAAAAAAATTGAACCTGTTAACTCAATTAAATATCTTGGTATAAAAATCGGTTCAAATCTTTCCTTTTTATCCCACTGTAAAGACTTAGCAACGAAACTAAGTAGATCTAATGGTATGTTGGCCAAAATTCGCCATTATGTTAATTTTGAGAACACTCTTGAGCATATACCATGCTATTTTTGGCTCACATCTTAGATATGCATGCCAAGTATGGGGACAGTCCCATCAAAAAGCTCTTATTAGGTTATCCCACCTCCAAAACAAGGCTCTAAAAATTATTCATTTTCAGAATATTAAATTTGATCCTAATGTGCTCTACCTAACTTCTAAAGTATTAAAACTATGTGACTATATTCAACTTTTAAACTGTCAATTTGTCTGAAACCACCAACACAATAACCTACCTTTAACTTTCATTAATTTCTTTTCCAAAAGTGCCAACAATCGTTATCACCTTCGTTTCGATAGTAATTTAAACCTGTCTGTCACTAAAAAGCGCTCTCATAATTATGGGCATAAATCCATAAAATATCAAAGCACTAAAACTTGGAAAACTACCTTCCTTATGAACTAAAAGCTCTCGATTCATTCCCAACCTTTAAAACCAGTTTATTCTATTTTTTATTTAAAAAATATAGTTAATGTTTATAATTTCTATAATCAATTTTTGTTGTCTTATGAGGGCCGCCTGTCTAGATGGTCTTGCACGGGCTTTTTTAAACTTTAAAAAAAATTCTAAAGTTTGAACTTTTTTTTTTTTAAATTTGTTAATTTCTCTTCTTCTTTTTGAATGAAAATGTCATTGAATATTAAACATTTTGTGAATTGCACTAAAATAATATGTTAGAAAGCGATTAACTGTTTAAAATGCTTAATTACTTAAGTAATTAAAACACTGCAGTAAATGAGTTGGATAATACTTAAAACTAAGATTTCAATAACTGTTTTTCAAAGTTTTCACTTGCACAGATCTAATTTCGTTTCATGTGGGTTAGTTGTTTTATGGTTGCTTTTGTTTAGATTTCTTACTCGAAGGAACTTTATTCAGTTTTTTATGTTTTTTTTTTAAATCTTTATTCCAGATAATATCTGGCAGATATAGTCAAACAAATGAACGTGAAAACGACGGGAAAAATCCTCGAAACAACCATGGCGTTTCGAGGTGTTTCTAACGTGTTTTTTTACCGAAGTCTTTTTGAGTATATTTATATATTATTGTTTTATTCAAGTATTCGATTAAATTATACAGGTTTTTATCGTGCTTTTTTAGTTCATTCGTTTCTCTTATTCTTTGTGAATAAAAATATTACATAATATTTTCAAAATCTAATTTTTTTAATTATTCAGCAAATAGTTTGAAATCTTTTTTTTTTAACCTTGAATCAATGAGCTCGATAGTTTTAGAATTGTTTGGTATTAGCTTGGTAATATGATACGTAACTATGTTATTTTTCAAATTCAATTATTTATATACTCTTGCATTCTATTGGGCGTGCAAATTAAAAACTTAAACTGTTATTTATATTTTTATAACTTTGCTTTACCTATGCCTATCCTGATCAGAAATAGTTATTCTGATACGTAAATAAAAAATTTGAAATCTAATTTCTTTTAATAAAATAAGTTTTTATTTAGAAGTACTAATAATTTCTTAAGATACCGGGGCTTCCGTTACTTTATATACAATATAAGCATGTATATAAGCGTTATATAATTGAAAAAAAGATTGAATTCAACCGCTTGTTGACTTTTATCCAACAAGCTTGAATTCAGTTTTATTATAGATACCAGATTTATTGTTGTAAAATATATTTATATTGAATTCAAATGCGTTAAATAGTGTTAGTATAACAAAGAAAATATGAAGACAAATGTATTTATATTTTTTTATACATAGGATAAAAAAGGAAATGTGTATAGTTATATTTTATTTATTAACAATTGTTTCACAAAAATTAGGGCAAAACTTCTTCAATTTCAAAATCTAACTCAGTTTCTTCACTTCCACTCGATTCTGATATTTCCAATTCACTTTCACTGCTTAAATCTGATTCAATGAAATCTATGTCTTCTTTTTTGTCATTTTCTTTTGTAGCAAGTCTTAAGCTGATCGGATCAAAAATAGCTGTTCGTCGTTTTTGTAAAAAAACATCAGTAACACGTTCAATAACATTTTCTCTGTCACTATTGGTAAAATTCGGATCATTTATTTTAATAGCCAAGATAGCGTTAAGTGTTTTGTGATTAATAACGCAGTCTTTGATCTGTCATAAGCATTGTCAGGAGACTACAGGCATATTAAATAAACTGCTGTCTCTTTAAGAAAAAACGTGAAGTTAACGCGGAAGTTAACGCGGAAATATCACTTTAAATGTCTTTAAAGTAAGACAAACTAGTTTATCGGAAAAAAGCGAAATACATGGATAATTAGTTTATTATCGTTATTATTATAAACATTGAAAAACCAAAACAACATCATACTTCTTGTGCATCACATGTGTATATTTCCCTATTTAATATAATAGTTATTAAATTTTGAACATAATATGGTAACTGTTTGGTATTATATCAAACAGTTATCGTCGTTTAAAAAACTGTAAGATTTAGTTATATTATTTTCTACATCATGTTATACAATAATGATTAAATTGTTTAATTTTTATATTTAAATATAAACAATTATAAGTTGGAGTTTGCTGTCCATATTAAAATTATGTCATGAGAGAAGTTTTAAAAGAGTATCTTAATAAAAAAACATCAAGATATTCATCTTTTTTTTTTACACAAAACTTATGTTTCAGACGGGCTTTATTTCACCCGTCTAAACTGACTTAGACGGGTGCGGAGACGGACACGGGCTATAGCCCGTCATTCCTGCCAAAGCCTATATATATATATATATATATATATATATATATATATATTACAATTTCTATTCTATATTTTTTATTGATTATTGTTATTTTGTTATTTTTACTAATATTTACTATTGATAACTACTTTTAACTTTTTTTATTAATAATACTAATATTGTTGTTATTATTGTTATTATTATTATTGTTATTATTGTTATTATTTTTATTGTTATAACATCGTTATTTATATTACATCGTTATTTTATGTTATAAAGTTTATTATCGTTATTATATATTGTGAAAATTAGCATTATATTTATTTTAATTAGACATTATTAACATTAGTAGGTGTTTACTTTATATTAGTATATTTATTATTTGTAAACATCCTTGAATGTAAAACCTTAATTCAAAAACCTTAATTCAGAATGTTGTTATACTATGAAAGGCATGACAATAAGTTTTGTTTAAATCTATCAAGTGTTAAACATGCTTGTTTCTAGAAAAAATTAACAGCTTGACTAGATTTTTAAAAATAGCTGGATATAGACTGAAACTTACTCAAATGTTGAAATGTTTTTAGTAAACCTGACAAGCGTGTATTACACACATATTTAAGTGTTCAGGTTGTACCTTAAATATAATTGTAAAGTTACAATTTTATCTAAATTTAAAATCAAAAGTAAGAATTACCTGTTAAACATAATTTTTAGGTGAGCTAGAGAAATGTTTAGAGGAATTAGAAACAGAACATAGTCAAACGCTTCAACTTGCTAACGTTTACGACAAAATGGAATCAGAAAGAGACCAGTTACTTAATGAATTAGATATGGCTTTCCAAGATTTACAAGAATATATGCATAGACAGGTTAAATTTAAAATTAATTATAGGATCAGTTTATAAATATTTTATTTTTTGTTATTATTTTTAACTCTAGGGCTATCTGTTTCAGATTTACTATTTTTTAAGGATTTTAGGGACGTGGTAGAGATCAATCTTGGAACCTTTCGTTTATGAAGAGATTAGAAATGGTGTTTTGATAAAAATACTCATCTTGGTCATATTAAATGCATTGGGCTACTGTTTTATAGAAGGAAAGTAATAACTTAAAAAACCATAGCCATCACCAAGTTTTCTAAACTTATTATTCACTATCTTCAAAATAACTTTTCTTCTGTTGAGTCATTTCTCCTGCAAATTTCATCAGACCTACTTGCTCTTTGTGAGACTAATTTGAGTTCGGCTGTCTTATCTTGTGATTTTAGTGTTGATGGTTATCTTCCTTTTATTTGTTAAGACTCCAATAAACACATACTTAGCATGGGCATTTACATTATTAAGAATTCACCCATTTGTCGGGTAAGTTGGTTTGAATCCAAAGACTATTCATTTATGTGCTTTCGTTTAGCACCACTTTACTCTATCGCTTTTCTCTTTGTTCTATATCGCTCTCCTTCATCTCAAGACTGCACTCATTCGATATCATTTCTTATCAAATTAATCAAGCCCTCTCTCTTTATTCATCAGCCAATACCGTTGTTGTTGGTGACTTTAATGCTCATCACACTGGATAGGTTGGCTCTAGTGTCAGTGACTCTGCAGGCATTAAAGCATAAAACTTTTCTCAATCTCTCAAGTAGTCAACTTTCCAAATTGCTTTCCAGACAACTCGAATCATTTACCTTCTCTACTCGACTTATGTCTTGTTTCTGATCCTAGTTAATGCTCAGTTTCTCCACATTTACCCTTAGGTGCTTTACTATTGCTAGAAACCATTGTAAAAAAGTTTTGTCTAATGCCAAAGCCCGTTATTCTTAGCTCATGAAATATTGTATTTCATCTCAAAAATTAAGCTCTTGTAACTTTTGGAAAATTTTTAACAGTATTTATAATAAGCGCAAATCTGTTATTCCACCTTTCTTGTATGGTTCAGATTTTGTAACCTCATCTAAAGACAAATGAATAAAAACAAAAGTTCTTAGCTGAATGCTAAGAACTTTTCATCAATATCATCTCTTGATTCCATTAGTTGCGTTCTACCTGATATAGCCGTCAAACAGGTTGATCTATTGCTTGACATTCGTATTACTCCAGCTTCTGTATCTAAAGTAATTTCCTGCTTAAGGCGAGTTTCCACTCATCCGTTTTTTAACGGGAACGGGATAGGAAAGGAAAAAATAATCACGTGAGCATGCATAATAAAAGTTTTTATTTGTCCGAAAGAAAACTGTGCATGCTCACATGATTATTTTTCCGTTCCCTTTCCCTTTCCGGTAGAAAAACGGATGAGTGGAAACTCACCTTAAGACTCTTTTAAAGCTTGTGGTCTGGACAACATACCTGTTGTAGTCTTGCAGAAGTGTTCTCCGGAGCTGCCATACTTTCAAAACTAGTCAACAAGTGCTTATCAGAGTCTTGTTTTCCAGCCTGCTGGAAGGTGGCATCTGTTGCCCCTTTTTTCAAAAATTCTGGAAAGCGATCTGATTTGTCTAACTACCATCCCATCAGTCTTCTTCCTATCATAAACAAGGTTTTGGAATCTTTAATTAACAAACACTTAATCTCTCATCTTGAATCTGATAACTTACTTTCTGATCATCAATATGGATTTCAATTTTCCCGTTCTACAGCTGATTTGCTAACAGTAATAACCAATAGGTTTTATTGTCCATTAGATAGAGGTGGAGAGGCTAAGGCTCTTGACATTTCTAAAGCTTTTGATAAAGTTTGGCATGCTGGACTTCTCCATAATCTTTCTTCTTGCGCTGTATCAGGTAACATCTTTAAGATTATTGAATTCTACCTTACTAATCGTAGTATAAAAGTTGTCCTTGACAGATAGAACTCTTCTTCATATCTTTTACTTTAAGGGTTCCTCAAGATTCTATACTTAGCGCTATACTTTTTTTAATTTGCATTAATGATCTTCCATATATTCTCAAAGTGGCATTGTTCGCTGATGATACTACCATTTATATTTGTCATAATAAGAAGCCAACACTCTCTGATTGCTTGGAGGGGGCATTTGAGCTTGGAAAGGATCTGACTTCTTTTATAACATGGGGCTCACAGTGGCTGGTGAACTTTAATTCAGATAAAACCCAATTTATTTTCAGCCAATTGTTATCGTTATATTTAATTGACAGGCTTAAAAAGACAAAACATGTGAAGAGTGTTCTTACATTGACTGACTTTAATAGATAAAATATGCAAGGAGTATGCATAGATTAACTGTCTTAGATAAAAATATAATAAAACATGCTAGTAGTGCTAATATATTCACTAAAATAGGTATATAATGTGAGGAAAAAAATGTAATTTATTGACTCGGGGTTTTGGCTTACATATAGGCCCTCGAGAGATTTTTTGAAAGTTTTTTCCATATTATAGTGACATAAAAAAAAGTTTTTAAAATAAGATCAGAAGAAAATATTTTTTTAATAAAAAGATTGCCTGGCCAAGCCAATGCCCTGACTTGATGTAAGTATGTTAGAGTGGCCATAAAAATAACTTTTTTATGAAAATGTCTGCTCCCATCCCCTAAATGTGTTTGATCTAATAAAAAATAATATTTTGTTTTATCTGAATTAAAGTTCACCAGCTACTGTAAGCCCCATGCTGTAGCACAGGTGAGATCCTTTTCAAGCTTGAATACCCCTCCAAGCAATCAGAGAGTGTTGGCTTCTTATCATGACAAAAATAAATGGTAGTATCATCAGTGAACAATGCTGCCTTAGATGAGAGAATATCTGGAAGATCGTTAATGTAAATTAAAAAGAGTATAGGGCCAAGGATAGAATCTTGAGGAACCCCTAAAGTAACAGATATAATGAATTCTATCCATCAAGGACAACTTTTATACTATTATTAGTAAGGAAGGATTCAATAATCTTAAAGATGTTACCTAATACACCGTAAGAAGAAAGCTTATGGAGAAGACCAGCATGCCAAACATTATCAAAAGCTTTGGAAATGTTGTGAGCAAAAGCCTTAACTTCTCCACCTCTATTTAATGCTTGATAAAACTTATTAATTATTATTGTTAGCAAATCAGCTGTAGAACGAGAAGATTGAAATCCATATTGATGATTGAAAAGTAAGTTATCAGACTCAAGATTAGAGATTAAGTTTTTGTTAATTAAAGATTCAAAAACCTTGTTTATGGTAGGAAGAAAACTAATGAGACAGTAGTTGGACAAGTCAGATTGTTCTCCAGAATTTTTGAAAATAGTATAACAGATATGAAACAGGCTGTACTGGGTTACATGTTGCCAGTAGCAGGATAATATGACATTAAAATGTTTTATGAGAGGATTTTATTTTTAAAATTTTATATAATTTAATGTGTAAAAACACCATGAGTACTTTAACAAAATTGTTTATGATCCAGGCCACTTGAAATCATGTATAAAAAAATTTAATAAGGAAAGTATCTAAACTCCCTCGACATAACATACTGAAAAGCCAATAACAGAGTCATATCCATAGAAAAAGTTTTTAATTTAGTTATCACAAGTATTTTCACTTAAACCAATATAACGTTTGCAATGTCTAAATGTATATATAGCCCTGAAAATTAAGGTTGGAATTGGGCAATGCTGACCTAACTGTTGAACTGACTGCTGACCTAACTGTTAAATAAAAAGTGGCAAAACAAACGCTTTATTTAAATTTTAATTCATTCAAATAAAAACATTTAACATACAGACATTTTAAGATTCTAAGCAAAATTATTAAAATAAAAACGAATAAACAAAAATTTATTATATATATATATATATACATGTAAATTTATTTATATATAAATATATATATATAAACCCTTTTCAGGAAGCATGTGCGGTCGTGCCCCTTGTTCGTCCACATTTAAAGTAATTTTTTTAGGCAAACTGACCATGGCAGTTCGCATCTTTTAACTTAAGTGTTTCAATAATTCGCGGCGAAAAGCTAAACTTCTACTAAGACTACTCTATCTACTAAGAGAAAATAAGCTACTCTACTACTCTATCTACTAAGAGAAAATAAGCTACTCTACTACTCTATCTACTAAGAGAAAATAAGCTACTCTACTACTCTATCTACTAAGAGAAAATAAACAATCCAAAAATAAAAAAAATAAAATTTTAACGAAATATCAAGTCTAATTGAATAAACTAGAAAATTTAATAATTAAAAAAAGTAATTAAAAAATGAATTTTTTTTTTATAAAATTTTTATACAGCTTTTGTATTTTTTTTTTTTTTTTTAAGTTGTTGAAAAAAACATCTTTTATAACGATTTAACAACAATTGAATGTTTTGATATGCAATTTATTTACGATTTTTATCAGTCCATATAATTAAGAAACTAATTTGTTATGTATGCTAGAAATTTTGCTAATTTTTTTCTTACGTTAATTTGTTTTGTATGTCTTTTTGCTTTTAAAAATGTTTTTGCTACATTTGAAGTTTTTTTCTCAATACTTATATAATAGAAAATTAAGCAAATAAATTATTTATTTGTAAAAAATATTATTTGATTAATAAATTTGTAATGACAGAATAAGTTAAATAGAAGAATAACATGGTTTCTTTAATAAATGTATTTACCGCATTTGATGCATGTCTAATATTGTTTCTTTTATATTACCCAATTTCCAATGTTAATATGAATTATTAGAGATGATGAGATAAACAATTTTTTAAACACAACTATTGCTTTGTTTAAAAAAATGTATTTATAAAAAGTTTTAAATAGACTTCTAAACATTTCGTTAAAAAAGTTCAGTAAATTAACAACACACTAGCCCACAAACTTTTGGAGCATCGTCAATAACAATAGTTCATCAGGAAATAAACTATCGGGTTTACATGCACAATTTGGATAATCCTACCAAAGTGCAGATTATTTCAATGGGGATATTGAAAACAACCAAATATTTTATATTTAAATATTAGTATTAATGACTTTTTATTTTTTTACATGAAAAACTTGTTAAAAAAAAAAATTTTTTTTTTACAAATAATAGCAATTAGTTTTCTTCCTCTCCTGTGCATTGATAAAAACAGTAAAGTTTAGCAAACACATTTGAAAAACAAATTTTAAAATTATCAATTTTTCTATAAAGTAATTCCTTAATATACTGAAAAAAGTCGCAAAAAAATTGTGTATACAAAAATATTTTTATTTTTGTTATATTCTTATCTACTTCTTTCCTCAACATTCTTTTCTTTGAGTATTTCTTTTTTCTTCGACTTTAATCAATTTTAGTAAATAACAAGCGCCCTAAAAATAAGAAAACAAAAACAAGTTAAATATTTAGGTATATAATTTTTTTAACAACAATTTTCTTTTTTTAATATTATATTTTTCAGCTTATTTTATTTAGATTTTCTATTTTGTGTAGTCTTTGATTCTTTTCTTTGAGTATTGCTGTTTTATTCTCTTTAGTTTATTATAGCTTTATTTATATAACACTTTTCTAAATATCTACAGAATACAGAATGTAGTAAAGCTACAGAAGGAAAGCATTCTACAGCTACAGAAGAAAACATTCTACTGCTACAGAAGGAAAATATTCTACAGCTACAGAAGGAAAACATTCTACAGCTACAGAAGGAAAACATTCTACAGCTACAGAAGGAAAACATTCTACAGCTACAGAAGGAAAATATTCTACAGCTACAGAAGGAAAACATTCTACAACTACAGAAGGAAAACATTCTACAGCTACAGAAGGAAAACATTCTACAGCTACAGAAGGAAAACATTCTACAGCTACAGAAGGAAAACATTCTACAGCTACAGAAGGAAAACATTCTACAGCTACAGAAGAAAACATTCTACAGCTACAGAAGGAAAACATTCTACAGCTACAGAAGAAAACATTCTACAGCTACAGAAGGAAAACATTCTACAGCTACAGAAGGAAAACATTCTACAGCTACAGAAGAAAACATTCTACAGCTACAGAAGGAAAACATTCTACAGCTACAGAAGGAAAACATTCTACAGCTACAGAAGGAAAACATTCTACAGCTACAGAAGGAAAATATTCTACAGCTACAGAAGGAAAACATTCTACAGCTACAGAAGGAAAACATTCTACAGCTACAGAAGGAAAACATTCTACAGCTACAGAAGGAAAACATTCTACAGCTACAGAAGGAAAACATTCTACAGCTACAGAAGGAAAACATTCTACAGCTACAGAAGAAAACATTCTACAGCTACAGAAGGAAAACATTCTACAGCTACAGAAGGAAAACATTCTACAGCTACAGAAGGAAAACATTCTACAGCTACAGAAGGAAAATATTCTACAGCTACAGAAGGAAAACATTCTACAGCTACAGAAGAAAACATTCTACAGCTACAGAAGGAAAACATTCTACAGCTACAGAAGGAAAACATTCTACAGCTACAGAAGAAAACATTCTACAGCTACAGAAGGAAAACATTCTACAGCTACAGAAGGAAAACATTCTACAGCTACAGAAGGAAAACATTCTACAGCTACAGAAGGAAAATATTCTACAGCTACAGAAGGAAAACATTCTACAGCTACAGAAGGAAAACATTCTACAGCTACAGAAGGAAAACATTCTACAGCTACAGAAGGAAAACATTCTACAGCTACAGAAGGAAAACATTCTACAGCATAGCCCTCCGATGTTTCCTTTGGTTTCATATTCCTTAAGGAGATTCATCATCCCTTTATACTGATCCTCCCATGAGAAAGATGCTAGAGAAGGTACTCCGAGAATATAAACCTTCCCATCAATATTTACAAGAACTGCTAATCTGTCATTTTTGAATCGTCTGTCTTTTCTTAATTCAAATAAGGTTTTGCCACCAAAATGAATGATAGGTGGATATTTTGAGGCTTTTAAAGCAGCTTTAATGTCATTTCTGGCTTGTTTACTTATTATTAAGTTTATTTTTTTCATATGTGATGAGGCTGCTGAAATGCTGCGATGTAATTTACTTATATCCACACCAGCTTTATGAACAACAGAAGTGACAACATTCTGAAGAACTGTAGGAGATATATCATTGGTTGATGCTGCAAGAGCAACACTACCGCTGTAAATATCTTTAGGAATTGTGCATGTAATTGGTTTTTTATTTATTTTTTCTTTCCTCTTTGTCCAATCTCCAGGTTCAAAGTCTAAATCATTCAACGTTTCTGTATCATTTTTATCTAAAATTAGTTCTTGATCTAAAGTTGCTTTAACTTCCAGAGTATTGTGTTTTTTAAACTTTTTTTTTTAATACTCTCACTAGACATTTTACTATATTTTTTTATCCTTGGTTCCAAGAATAAACTTTTCTTTTTTTTTTGGCTTTCTTGATCATCTAAAAACTTCAAATCTTCGGCTTTGTCTTTATCTGATCTTTTCTTGTCGATCATTATGGTATGTCTAAGATTTGGTGTACCAATCCAAAACACTTTATTAATCTTTAGTATAAAATCATTTTGTTTTTTTAAATCTGCAGTTAATCCTCTCTTCATGCTTTTTTAAATTGTAGTATTTATTTTCTAGATTACTCAGACGCTTTCTAAGGGTTTTGTCAGAAACTGTTGGAAATCCAGCTTTATTCCAAGGAGCTTTAATCAAAGATAATATGTACTTGCATTTACCATTTTTGCACTGACTGTCTTTCATCTTATTAGGCATGCAATATAGTATAGATGACTTTTTTGCATTAGTTTCCAGTGTAGATTTTATGTAGTAAAAGTTTTTTAGTATTTCCATTCCAGTTTGAAGTTGAATACCTTAATAGTATAAAAAACATTTATTAATGTGTAAATTATTAATACTTTAATACTTGATTATTTATTAACATTAATTTTTTTTTAGAAAAGTTGATATTATAAGCAATAATGTTATCATTCTTTATATAAAGTACAAATGTATATATTAAATTATGTATAAAAAGTATAATTCGAGTGCAAAATAAAGAGTATATAATCATTAATTGAAATAAAATCACCTGATATAGCTTTGATTGGGTTCTCCAATAAGAAAAAAAACTTTTTTTTATCTGTGTTTTTATTTTCTTTAATGTTCATCATTAAACATAAACTAAAGTCATAAAACCTGCATAAATTACAAAATATTTTCAAAAATAAATACTACTGTATTTAAAAAATAATAATTAGAAAGAAAAGCAAATTGTTCAAACATATCTGTAAATTCAAGAAAACTACAAATTCATAAACTTCTCTATTTTCATAAAATTCTCTCTATATATGCAACAAAACTTCGATATGGCAATAGGTATTTTATTTTATTTATTATAATCTAAACAAGTAAAATTGTTAAGACCATACAAATATAATAAAATAATGAAGAAAAGAAAATAGTTGATCAAAAACAAAATAAAAGTGTAAAACAAAGTATTTCATCATTCTTATAATACGCGTTAAAATAATCCTTTTTTTTTGTGTGTGTGTGTGTGTGTGTGTGTGAGTTTTAACACTATTTAACACAATAAAACAGCAAAAGTGGGCATATTCTGCTTTAACTACCCTTTTTATTTGAAAATATACATCAATACCTATCTTATTAAAAAAAAATCAGTTCAAAATTTTAATATTATTACCTCCCCCAAGCCTTACTAATATAGTCATTTTTGGACCATTTTTTTAATTAAAAGGGGTCTTGGGGAGGCACAATAGTGGTCCAATCAGTCTAATTTTTTTCCAAAGTTAGTTTTTTAATACCAATGTCCCACATTTCAAAGGGTAGTTAATTGAAAATCAAAAATTTCCATAAAAGCAAGTACCCTAATATATATATATATATATATATATATATATATATATATATATATATATATATATATATATATATATATATATATATATATATATATATATATATATATATATATATATACATATATATATATATATATATATATATATATATACATATATATATATATATATATATATATATATATATATATATATATATATATATATATATATATATATATATATATATATATATATATATATATATATATATATATATATATTCACACATACATATATGCATACAAAAGAAGCAAAATTATATAAAAATTTTAAAAAAAAGTCATCATTTTTTTAAAAACAGGAAAAAAAACTATAATAAATTTTTTTTGTAAAAATGCTTATTTTTAATTTCTAGTTTAAAAATGTCATTTTCTAGGCAGTGAAACCTAAAATAATTTTTTTTTTTTTGAAATGATGACTATTTTTAAAATTTCTGTATAATTTTGCTTCTTTTGAGACCCAACATGATATACTTTTGAAAAACTATTTTTCTGATAATTATAGGTATCCATCTGGTGTTTATATATTTTGTTTTACTATTTTACCATTTTTTTTTTTTTTTTACACATATTTTACCACTTAATCTTACTTGAGTTTTTTTAACATTTTATCTGTTTTTTATTCATTTTTTCTTGTTTAACAAAAAGCTCTTACTAAAATAATTCTTTTAAAAATGTGCATGATTGGCTTTTACCATTTTTTTAGGCTTAATATGTGTAAAGAAATGTTAATGAAAGGAAATTCAGAAAATACACATCATGATTGTTTATTTCGAAAAAACACACATCTTATATAGTAAATATACAAAATTTTCTTACAAATTAGTAAAATGAACAAAAAACACATTTGATCTCCAGATCACACAATGAATAATAAATGAAACAAACTATTTATTTACAAAATAAATATTGGTTGATTTAAATTAAACGAAATTAAAAATTATTTTGACCATTTAAAGACCAACAGAACACCCTTAATAAAGAATCTGCATTAAATGTGAGTTTCCATCATGACAACATTTGTTGGTAATATAGCTAGAATCAAATGTGTGTTTTCTTGTAATGCTTCTCAATTACATATGGTAGCTTTTTTAATTACGTGTGTTTCTCAATTACAACTTTTTATGTTATCAATTTGAACATTTTTAAAAGACTTATGTACGGAAAATAACTTTCTTAAAATAAAAATATTTCTAGTTCTAGCAATAAAATTTTTAATGCAGTTGTAGGAAATTAATAACTTGTTTCCTTGATTAAAAAGTTTGTTTTTAAAAATAGTTGGTAAATGTGTTTTGAAAGAGAAAAATTGTATGTATATTAGTATAATTAATACTGCTGTTACAATAAAAATAATTTTAAATAAAAAAATTTAGAAATTATGTGAAGATAATATGAGAGCCATAGAGGCAGACAGAGATGAACTGGTTAAAGAAAATGAGTATCTAAAGGCTGTGCTTTCAAATAGAGAAGAAATTCAAGCTAATAAACTCTATGATGAAAACAAAAAACTAAATGAAGAGATTACACAATTAGTAAAGAGAGTTAATGAGTTGACTGAAGAAATGGATAGCCTATATGAAGAGAGGCAGACACTTATTTCAAGTTTACTCAGTCTTCATTCAGAACAAGTTGAGAGTGTAAGTTTTAGAAATTTGTTTTTTACAAATTGCATTTGTTTTTTTATCTTTGTTTTAAGTGGATTTTTTGCACTTCATGAAATGCAGATCATTTTATAGATGTTCCAGAAATCACAGGAAAGTATTTTTTCTTTTTTCTAAAAAATTACAATTAAAAAAAGAAATTCTATTTGAATTGATATATATGAAACAAGGGATTTAATAATTTTATACTTATAGTTTATTTTGTACAACAAAGATGACTCACACATTTTGTGTGATAACATGTGTGACATCGCAGAAATTTAGGAAATTTTAATAAAATATGAAATGCTTGGGTGGAAAAATGTTTTAAGTTAAGAATTGTAAAAGATGGCTACAAATATTTTAATCACATTTTTTAGTTCCATTTTATGCCCTTCACATTTCTCTAAATTTTTCAGCTTCCTATTAGTACATTATGTTTCATTTAGTATAAACATTGTAATATATTATTGTATATATTTTGTGTTTATTTGTAGGTGATTAGAAGTCGAACAAGTTCTTTTGGGTCATCGCACAGTAAAGATGGACATAATAAAATTGATTTTTTCGATAAGTATGATGTTGATTCCATTATGTCTATCAATGAAATAGTTGAAGTAAAAAAGGTGTTTTGTTGTTTAGTTTTTTTTTATTCTTAGTAAGAATATTCTTTTTACCAAATGATGATTGGGATGAGTATATCTTCAGATTTTTTAAAGGTTCTTACTGAAGTTCTAGCTGAAAATAAAGAAATCAAAGCGTCTCTGCATAATTTGAAAAATCAACTTGGTCAGTGTGAAAAAGAAAAGCAGGATATTGAAGCAGAATACAGTAAAATAAAAAACGAACATGATATCAAGTGCAAAGAATATGATAAAAGTATTCAAGTAATTATTTATATTCCTAAATTTTAATTGATGAAAATTTATATTTAAAGGAAAAAAAAATCTTTTTGTTGATTTTATTTATTTTCTATGGAAAGTATTATTTCATTTTAAAGTTCCAAGAGTGTTTAAATAAATCTTAATGGTATAAAAAAAAGGAAATTAAACATAATTTTGGAACAACAAATGAGTACAAATAAACAATGTTGAAGTTTTATAGACATCATTTTTACTTGTGATTTACTACCATTATTTATTACCAGTTAATATAGTATTTCAATAATGCACACACATGCACACATACCCACACACACACTATACAATTATTAGAAGATTCAAAAAAACTTGTTTTGTTTTTTTACTGTGATAATACAACAATTATTTTTTTACATAACTTTATTAAACCTAATTTTTCTAGGAAAAGAATGAAAAAAATTTAAGTCTATCTAAAGTGAACAAAGAAAAGAGAACCCTTCAAATGCAGGTTTCTGCTCTTCGCGAACGTAATCGGTCATCTGAAGCCAAAGTATTATCATTGGAGGATGAAATAAAAAGGATTAGTGATCAGTTAAAAGAGTTAAATAATAATTCTACTGATTTACTCAAAAAAAATTTTGACGAGCTACAAATAAAAAATCAAGATATCTCTAGCCAGTTGTTTACTGTCATGGTTGAACGAGACAGTTTATTAAAAACTATCAAAAAAATGGAAGAAGATTCTGAATTAGTTGAAAAAAAATATTACAACAGAGTAAACTCACTTGAAATTGATTTCAACAAACTTCGAAACAGCAAAGTGCGCAGAAAAGAAGATGTGAGCTTAGAATCAAAAAATAGACAGCATATCTGTGAATGCCCATCAATGAAATGCAAATGTATGTTTTTAAAAAGTAAAAAAAGTAATAAAAATATAAAACCATCTGAAATTTCTGAATTCTGTCAACATTGTAATCATGAAAGTACACCATCTTCTGATTTTGCTGAAGTCATTACTTGTAATCTTGAAACTGTGGCATCTTCTGAAATTGCTAAGGTCAGTAGTTGTAATTTTGAAAGTTTATTACCTAATGAAAATAGTTGCAGAGGAACTATAATTAGTACTCAAACTGAGACTTTAGAAACTGAAAGGTTAAAAAAAGAGAATGAAGTTTTAAAAGAAAAAAATACAGAAGTAATTCTTGAGGTTACTACACTAAAAGACACTATACAATCCTATTGCCTTGATATTAGGAATGGAAAGCAAAAATTAGATTCTTTACAAGAGACATGTGATGCACTGTTGTTAGAAAAATCTGCTGTTGCAGATAGTCTTCGTAAAATATTTCAAAGTAATGGAGAATACATTTCAAATGATTCTTTGATACATCAAATCAATGTATTAAATGAACTGTTAAATCAATTAAATGTCAAAAATCAAACTTTATCTTCTTCTTGTAAATCACTTTCACTGCAAGTTGTTGATTTGAAAGAAAAATGTGATAAGCTATCCGAAAAATCATTTCTAAAGGATCTATCAAGCGAAATTGACATAAGAAATCAAGCTGCTTGTTTGATTAAGGAAAAAGATGAAGCTTTATGTGAGTCTAACATGTTTTCTCAGAAATGTGTTTTATTAGAAAATCAAATAAAGCAACTAAAGGATGAAAATTGTGATCTATCAAGTGAATGCAAAATGTTGTTAAGCAAAATTGAGACTTTAAACAGTGATTTAATAAATTTAAAAGAGAATAACAATTTACTGCAATTAAAATTGTCTTCTAAGGAAAGTGAACATGAAGAAAAATATTTTTCTTTGCATACTCAACATGAAAAACTCACAGAACATTATAATTGTTTATTAGAACAACACAATTCAATAACATTAAAACTTGATCAAGTTGTTAAAGAAAATTGGGCTTTAAATAAAACATACAATGAAAACTTTAACAGCATTCAAATAAAAAACGACGAATTAATGGAACATTGTGTCAGCAGTGAGTTACAAATTAAAAACTTAACTTTTGAAATAGCTGAACTGCATGCCAGTAATAAAAGCAGAGAAATTGATTACCAATCTCAAATTTCAAACCATTTATCGCAAATTGATAATGAAAGAAAATCTTTTAAAACAACATATGACACATTACGTGCTGAATGTGATAAATTGAAGCGAGAGAAAGAGCATTATTTAAAAATTGTAGATACTTTGCGTGAAGAAAATTGTGAGATAAATCTTGAATTGAAAAAACTTCGTGTAAGCCCAACAGAAGACTTTTTTTATCAGTGTGTTCAAGAAGATAAAAAAAATATGGAAGAATTGCAGACTACGATCAGACAATTAACAGGGGAAAAAGCTGGATTAATGGATAAAATTAAAAGTAACGAAGAAATTTCATCAACAAATATACGAAGTTTAAAAGCCCATAAAAGTGAATTACAGCATCGTGTTGCTTCTTTAGAACATGAAAATGAAAACTTGAGAAGAAATCAGTTTTGTGAAGATCATGTTAAACGAATTATTGAACTTGAAGATGAAAAAGCTGAATATTTACAGAAGCTTAAAGAATCTGAGGTTCTTCTTCTTGATTTGCAAAAGGCGTTAGCACAAGCTAATGATGTTGCTATGCAAAAATCTTTAGAAGGAACAAAAATTCGAAGATGTTTTGAAAAAAAGATAGATAAACTTATGCATGTAAATGCCGAGCTAAAGAGGAGATCATTTTTTTCGGAAAGTGAAAATAATTCGTTATCATCAACATTTTTAGAATCAAATAAGAATGACAATCTTGCAACTCGGAAAGAAACTATAGACTTTTCTGTTGCAACCCGTAAAGAAACTAAAGACTTTTCTGTCAGAAGAAAATCTTCTCTGCCACCTCTTCCATTAAAAAAAAAAAATTATTTAACAAATGTACATTCGCAATCATTATCTGCATCGCCTTCACATGAAGAGTCGTCTTTAAGCTTATCAAATCTTGAACAAGATCTAGCAGAACAATTAAAGCAGCTTCTAGATATAACTAACGAACTTGAATGTGAAAATTTATCAATACAAAATCCTTTGATTTCCGCAACTGACGTAAGGTAATATTTTAAAAATTGCTTCAATCTATTATTTTTTTCTGAATGTATGTATTTATGTATTAGGGTCGACTGAATTTAAAAAATTTTAAATAAAAATATTTTTAGTGGTCCCCACAGACCCTTGAATATTTAATGTCCCTAATGGTACTCAAAAAAAGGTACTCAAAAATGGTACTCAAAAAAAAAGTACTCAAAAAAAGCTCAATAAAATTTTAATAAAAAAAAAAAAATGGTACTCAAAAAAAGCTCAATAAAATTTATTATAAAAATCTCAAAAATAATTATCGTATTTTATAAAAACATTTAAAAAAAGTTTATCTAAAAAAACTAAACTTTTTTAATAAATATAAAAAAGTGATATGTGAATGCTTTTATGCAATAATATTCAAATTAGTTCTATTTATATAAAACAATTACTATTTATGAAATTTTTATAAAGTTTTGTTCCAGGTTGGCTTACTTTAAAACAAATTTTTTCCCAATGCTTTTATTAACTCTTCGTCTCTGTTTGTTTGTCTTTTAACATCAAATCTCGCAATCAGTTTTTGAGTCACTTCCTGATGAAAAATTTTCTTTAAATTTTGTATACATACTCTTGCTTGATGACAATATAACAATATTCAATAATTAGTTATGCATTAAGTCAATTATTTTAGTTAATTTTTATTAAGCTTATCTTTTACATGGGAAGAAGAGGAATAATTTTTGAAATTTCTACCTTATTTGTTCCTACGCGCATTTAGCTTATTTGGATAAGGCGTTGACTTTGTAAATGTGTCTGTGGTCTGAGACCCGCCTCTTCCTGAATTTTTTTTGTTTTTTTACACACGCTGAATGTTAATAAAATAAAATAGTAATATCAGAAAAAATTGATTGCAAAATTTGTGTTTTAATAACATATAAAAGCATTGGGTTTTAAAAATTCTACTTGTTTCAGATTATATTAGGAACTCTTTAAATATTTAAGGGTAAGTAGGGACCCCTAAAAATATTTTTTTATTTAAAAAGTTTTTAAATCCAATGTTATTATAACAAATCTAAGGGTGTAACAGGAGTAATTTTTATAAAAAACAATTTTCAGCCCATCCTAGTATGTAGGTACGAACGTACGTACGTATGTATGTATTTATGTATGTAGGTATGTATGGGGGTTCTAAAATGGTCAAAATATGCGTGAGGGGTCATCCATAAAGGTTGCCACGCTTAGTTTAACTAATGGCAAGAAGTCGGAGAATGTTGGCTCTCGTGCGGAGGTTTTTATAGTATATAGCACCTTATGTTCAATAAAAATCTCCGTGGAAGTGAACCAATAAACTTCTACTTCTGGTTAGTATTTAAATTCTGAATGACGTACTTTATTGACGACCCCTGACGTAATTTTTAGATAACTCCTTACTTGCTCATATTTTCTCATATGCAACCTAGATACTAAAGATAAAACGTTGAATTACAAATTCAAATTAAATATGTAACACTAAATTATTTTCAACTACCGTTATTGTTGTCAGTGTGACTCGATCCGCACCTTCGCAGCGTATAACGAAGCAATTCCGCTTTCCATTTGGTAGCGGAATTACAAAAGCACTTTCCTTAAGCAAATATGGTAGCGGTAAATAAGTTCGCTACCAAAAGAAATTTTACGGTAAATCGGAAAATGATATAATGTGAAAAATAAGTAAAATAAAATAATGGTGTTATCAAAATAATCTTAGACGTGTTTAAGTTGCTTAATACCAAATGTCTACAACTAGTTTGACATTAATATATTAAGCATACACTTGCGTTGATCTATTATCTCAATTATCTCATTGAGGTTAAAGCTTTATCTTTTAAAAATACAAAATAGCAGAACATTACATAGAATTAGCAGAACAGCTGCTTGTTTCGTTTAGTGAAAAATCACAACAACAATTCAATATTTTGTTTAAATATCGTCATGTAAAATAATACTTGTTTTTCAAAATACTTTTGTTTATAACGGTAAATTGTAGGGGTTTATTTTAGTTAATGCTTTTATTTCAGTATTAATTTCATTTACATTTTTTAAGAGCTCTGCATTTGATAGAATCATATCTTTTGATCAAAAAAAAAGTCTTCAGAGCTATGATTATATTAATTTCTATCTTTAAACTTTCTGATTTTAAATAGCCATAAAAATGTAATTGAACGGTTTTATATAGGAAAATAAATAAAAATAATAATATCTTTAACGTTCTGAGCGTTTCAAATACGTTTAGAACGTACTTTTAAAAATAAATGCCCGTTGATTTGTATTTAATTTTGTGTTATAATTAATTTGTGAAAGCTTTAGGATTTAAGATTTTTAATTATTTATCTTATAGAAATTATCTTATAGAAACCCTGGGTCCCTAACCGGAACAAGCAATAACATTACTTCTAAAGACGACAAACAGCAAATGAAATACGAGTGCTGGATTTAGTTTTTATAGAATTTTATTTTTTATTTGGGTTTTTATTTGGTGTCATATTTATTTATTTTTTTTAATTTTTTTTTTTATATTTTTGAATATATTTTTGTAAATGAAGAGTTTTTATAAATTAAAGATTATTTGTATTAATTTATTTTTATTTTTTGAACAAATTTTATAGTTTTTTAAAAGTGCTTTTTTTAGTTGTAACTCGGTGGCAAACGATTACATGCAAGTAAATCTATAATCAGTACATTAAATTAAATAGATAATCAGTTATATTTTACTTTTTACTTTAGAAGATTTTACTTACTTAATAATTATTTCAAATTGTTTTTTCAGCTCTTTGCAATTATAAATATAGTGATAAATTTTTTCCCAAATACTTTTAGTTAGAGAGGAGTGTCGAAAGCAAACGAATAAATTTAAAAAAGTTTTTAGGACACGGCGATTTTTATTTGGGGTAGGTACAATCGGCGGGGCGTGGCGGATCAGCGGGGCGGATCATTTTAACGGTACAAACGGCGGGGAGGATAATTTAAACGTTGCTAACATTTTATAATGCAAGTGATACTTCATTAAACAAAATAAAAAAAACTTCTTTTATTTTATTTTTTATTTGATAAGTATTTTTTATAGATTCAGATATAGTTTAAGTTCATTAAAGAAATAATATTTAAAAGGTATTTGCAAATTATAATTTTAATAAACGACGAAAAATATTATATAATTTTAAATTCATTTTTACAAAAAACAACGTGATCCACCAATTTATATCAAGTGAGCTGCCAAACATTATATAGTAATCCGCCTAATATTTTGATTGCTCATATCAAACTCTTTAAGTTTTACCAATTGTTCTTTCAAGAAACAATGTGATCCGCCAAACTTTATGATGTGGTCAGCTTAATATTTTGATTGCTTACATCAAACTCTTTAAGTTTTAATGATTGATCTACCAAAAAACAACGTGATCCGCCAATTTATAATATAAATAAATATAAATTGCGGATAAATTATAATATGCAAATACCTTTTAAATATTATTTCTTTAATGAACTTAAACTATATTTGAATCTATAAAAAATACTTATCAAATAAATAAATAAAAAAAAAAGTTTTTTTTATTTTATTTAATGAAGTATTACTTAAGTAATACTTCATTAAATAAAATTAAAAAAAACTGCAAGTACTTGCATTATAAAAAGCAACGCACAGTGCCTCACAGATATGAAAAAACGGCAAAAACCCTATTAATTTTTTAAATTTATTTTGATGTTTTTTAACTTTATCTTGATTGTTATAAGCATACTGAACAAGGTAAACCCATTTTTTATGATTTTGTAAATTTTTACTCTTTTTGTGAGCTTGTTATATGCAGGTTGTTTGTGGGCAAAAATTCACTAGAAATTTTAGAGTTTTCAAGTAGATCTTAAAATTGTCACAAAATGGTCATTTTTAAAAATTTTTCTTTCATTTTTTCGGTGAACATCATATATATATATATATATTATATCATCCGGTAAGTAACTAACATTGGACTTTTATCAACACCAAAAATTAATGTTAGAATTTCACAATTTGTGAAAAAATTAAAAATTTTCAGAAAATAATATTCACAATATTTACTTTTTCTAAAAATGTCCACACTTGTCCACCCTGAATTTTGATGGGGAATTATCTTGAATATATACAGGAATGTCCGGAAAAAAAAAACCCGCCCCAAAGTAGCACGTTTTTGAGAAATTGAATTTTAAAGTTTTTTGCAATTAATAAGAAATCCGCAAAAAGTTGTTTACAAATCCAAAAAATTAGTTAGTAATATGTGCCTTTGTGATTACATCTCAAAATGAAAATAATAGACTTGATTCCCAAAGTAAGAGAAATTTGTATAACTAACAAGGATATTGTTAGCCTCCTTTATGAGGAAATTTTGATATCAGAAGGTTTGGATGGTGAAAAAGTGCATAGTGAAAAATTAACAGAAAAAATCCGAATTTTGGTGATAAAATTGAAAGCTAAGTGGATTCCAGTAAACAAAACATATGACAGGCTGTTAATGAAAGAAAAGAAATGGTTGCAAACCGAAATTCAAATTGTTATGAAAGCTGACAATGTAAGCAGAAAAGAGTTCAGTGGAGGGCGACCAAAGAAAGATTGGAAAGATCTAGGAGAGAGAAGTAAGCGAACAAGAGTTGTTGGATTATCTGCGCATGATTCAGAGGTTTTAGCTCTGGCTGCTGTTAAAAGTGCAAAATCATCAGGTGATTTACAAGACTTTGCTTATGTGGTTAAAGAGTCTATTCAAAAAGCATCTGAAATCAGAAAAAGTATGGACAGCAAGGAACCAATAATGATGTGTGAGAAAGAAGCACTTTCATTAAAAGTTAATTGTGATCTCAGTGATGATCAGTATCAAATGATAAGAAACTCCTCAATCAAACACAATGCCAATATTTATTCAACATTACATGCTCTATTCAAGGAAAAAAGTAATTGTTATCCAGAGGACCTTGTTGTAACTGAAACTTCTGCTGAAAGTAAATTACAGTCCATGGTGAATCATACTCTTAAAAAAGTTATTGTATTAAGTGAAGACAATTTAAAAACTTTGGATCCAGATCAAAATGTGCTCAATGGTCGTTTTATTCTAAAAGCAGGGTTTGATGGTGCATCAAGCCAAAGTTTGTATAAACAAAGGTATGATAACACAGACATTGAGGAGGCTAAAAAAAATCAAGAATCCCTTTTCCAAACTGCAATTGTACCTCTTAAGTTAAGTGTAGAAAGTAAAACAATTTGGGAGAATAAGAAACCAAATAGTTCTCATTTTTGCAGACCTCTTCGTCTTTAATACAAAAAAGAAACCACAGAACTTAGCAAGTCAGAAGAAAAACACATTCGTGATCAGATGGCTGATTTGGAAGATTATGTTGAGATTATTACACTTGCGGATGGAAGAAAAGTCAGTATCAATATAAAATCTCATGTTGAACTAACCATGTTTGATGGCAAAGTGGTTAATGCCTTAACCAACAAACACAAAATCATCTGCAAGCTGCAATATTTGTGGTGCGAAACCATCAGAAATGAACAAGCTAGATCTAGTTAAAATTAAACCTGTGAATGATGATGCTATGTCCCTTGGTTTATCATCATTGCATTGTTGGATTAAATGTTTTGAATACATACTTCATTTAGGCTACAGACTGGAGATGACTATTCCAAGGACAGATGTCAGGTTAGCCGAAGATAAGGTACTTGTTCAAGCTAGAAAAAAACTATTCAAGATAGGTTTAGAGCAGAACTTAGTTTACTGGTAGATGTTCCAAAAACTGGATTTGGGAATACAAATGATGGTAATACTGCCCGAAGAGCATTCATGCATGGTGAGGCTTTTGCTGACATAACAGGAGTTCAGGTTGAGTTGATTCTCCGGGTGAGGACAGTTCTTCAAGCTGTTTGTTCAGGGTATGACCTAGATATTGATAGATTTAGCCAATACTGCAATGAGACTCTAGCCTTTATAGTTAATAACTATGATTGGTACAGAATGCCTCCAACTCTTCACAAACTTCTAGTTCATGGACCTGCAATTGCTGAAAATCTAGAACTACCCATTGGTTATTATTCTGAGGAGGCTCAGGAGGCCCAAAATAAAGTGATAAGACATGCTAGGTTAAACCATTCTTGCAAAATTTCCAGACTGAATGTAATGAAAAATCAATTTCAATATTTGCTGATCAGAACTGATCCAGAAATTTCGTCGATCAACTTCATAAAACACAAATCTTCCAATGGAAACCCCTTGTCTGAACAAGTTCTTAACTTGCTGAAACACTAAGTTTAGTTTTTTTGTTTAAATCTAAATTATATTGTTACATGTTATATATGTTATATGTTACAACATACAGAAATTGTAGATATTTGTTTCTGAATAATGTAATCTTTATTGTTTTCACTGTTTACTGACAAAATCGGCTGTTATTAAAGGATTATATGTAGAGTGTTTAAAAACATTGAAAATTTGTCACTTTTTATTTAAATAAACTATATATATATTTATGAATTTGTCTCTATAAGTACAATAAAAAACGACAGAAAAGCATGTTGAGAAAGTGGGAAAAAAATTCAGAATTTGCAAATTTGCAAAAATATTTTGAAAAAAGTGTGCAAAATTATTTTCTGACTTTCGGGTTGGGTTACTGATTAAATTTTAATATATTTAGAGCCAAAAAAGGTTGAAATCCATTCAGAAACACTGATTTGAGGGTTTTTGCCGTTTTTCCGTAGCTGTGAGGCACTGTGCAACGTTTAAATTATCCGCCCCGCCGTTTGTACCGTTAAAATGATCCGCCCCGCCAATTGTACCTACCCTTTTTTTTGCCTTGAAAATTCCCATAGCTTTATTTTAAGAAATACAAAATCTGGTCCAAAACGTCCGCAATTTTTTTATTTTAATGAAAAGTTGCAAAAAAATTACCATCTTTATCATTAAATTAGGACTATAGATATACATTTATGTATTTATGTATATTATGTATTAAGTGTAAATATATATCGAGTGGTTTTTTATAAAATCTGATCTTTAAAAGTTATCTAGATATTAAAATTCAATTTGTTTAAAAAACTAGTACTAAAACTAGAAATAATCAGCTGGATAGACTTAATGACGGTTTCCTTAACTATCAATGTTATTACTTATAAATTTCAATTGGATCTCAAATTCCAGTGTACAACTATATGTTTAAATTACAGTTAAATAGTAGTTTTAAGCAAAATAGACATAAAAATCACTGTTTTTTAATGAAATACGTATATATTTACGACATCAGTCATCCGAAAGGTATATGTTGTAAACTAAATTTTAGATATACACATGAATCCATGTGTGAATTTTTAGATCATAAGATTATATGATGCATCATGGATGGAGTCTATTCACAAGTTTGATGGTAAGTGATTTTATCGGTAAAAGATAGTTCAGAAACCATTATGAATTTTTTAATAGGTTATTCGGAGAAAATTAAATTACTTTGCGCGTAAAAATAAAAATGTTTTCGTTACATCCGTATCCGAAAATTTCATAAATCATTTCAAAAATAAGCAAGTGGGAGAAAATCGATCAAAAAAAATCGCCGTGGGATGGGAAAACAAGTTATATCATAGTAGCCTTTACTGGTATTTGACCGCAGATTATTCTCTTGAGAATTAACAAAAAAAATCCTGAAATCTTCAATCTTAAGCATTTTTAATCTTAATATAAGACAACATTCACGCAGCCTTTAATTGAAAAGTTTATTATTCAAAACGTGGTAAGTGTCATTTTCAAAAACAAGTAGAGACTGTGTTTTATTTTTAGTTTATAAGGACCTAAAAGACATTGTATCCGAATATATGCTAAGCGGAGTATAACACTACTTCTAAAAAACATTTATTTTCAAAACATAGTATGGAGTTTTTAATTTATTTTCAATGTGCGGTATTTAATTGTGACCAATCCGTGGTGAATGTATATTACTTCTGCCCAAGCACAAACCTTGTAAAGTTGCGTTAATGAAATGGCTGATTGCGCTGGACAAGGTTAATGTGTTATCTAATTTCCTATTTCACATAGAAAAAATGATAAAATGCTTGAAACAAGTAAAAAGAAAATCATTTCTTCATTCTAGTGTTAGTTTATACTTTCATACTTTGTTTGTTTGACTGAACTTGATTATGAAATGATGATGGAAAATATATTTTAAAAAAAACTTATATTAATGAGTTTAAATATGTTTGTTATCTGTTTCTTTTTATGGAAAGCATTCAATAATAATACTTATTTTTTTATTTGTTTGTAAAACCGACAAATTGGTTGTAAAATCGACCTTTATTGCAAAGAAAATGAGGCTAATGGAGTGTTTCATTATTAAAATTTTATTTCATTAAAATTATATAACGATGACGCTTATGTTATATTAATTGTCAATTAATTCTGAACAGACTTAAAAATAGAGGTGGAAATAAAAAGTTAATGGCCTAAGGAAATACGGGAGATGTTTTAAAAAAATTGATGCATTTTCCAAAACATCAATTCTTTATCTATTTTTATATGCCTGTTATGGACAATGCAAGAAATAAGCGTAGTTTTGATCTTTACAAAGAAAAAGCAATATTTTCAAAATCTGATCATCATTATTACATCTACACTATCACTTTTTTTTAACCTTTAAAATTGAGTATAAAATAAATTAATAAATTATGGTTTATTTTCTCATTTAACTAAATAAAATAAATTTGAGTTTTTAATAGTGATTTTAGAAACATAATAGTTTACATTACTTTAACAGAACATTGTTTACATTCATATTATCATTAAAATATAATTACCAAACATTAAAACATAAAGATAGTTTAAACACACGTAGCATCAGGGATAGTGCAAAACCGCGTAACTAGCATTTTATAATACCGCGTATCTACAGTACATTTTTTTTACTGGAGAAATTTAAAACTTTATTTATCTTTTATTTTAACTGATTTTGGGTTCATTTTAGTAAAAAGAGTATTATTCATGTTTTTTGTAATCTCAACAATAAATATTTATTGTTAAAATTAGTAATATAGCCAATGCTAGTGACACGGATTTGCACTATCCCCGACGATAGCACTACATCGATATATTATTAAAGCGAAAAAAGTGTATAAACAATTTTCGCGTATATAATATAAAAAGCTGACTAATCACGTTAAAAAGATGATTATTTTTAAATTTAATAAAAAGATGATTATTTTCGTTGCGTGTGATAAAGAATTGAATAAATAGATCATTTTAATCTATTTTGCTTTATCATACAAAATTGAGGAACTTTTTCCTTTTTAATATATGTTTTCAGCCCCCCCCCCAAGTTTCGCGACTTTCTTACGCCATTGTATATATATATATATATATATATATATATATATATATATATATATATATATATATATATATATATCATATATATATATATATATATATATATATATATATATATATATATATATATATATATATATATATATATATATATATATTTATTTATTTTTCTGTTTATAACAGAAGACTTTTACAACGTGCTTCATAAAAAAAAAAAAAAAAGTAAGTAAAAACAGATAGGGGCTGAAAAAAGATGAGGATGACAGTACGTCATCGCAATCTTTTCATAGAGCCCCTTTAACAAAACTTCAATAAAATATCGTATTACGTAATAAGTAATAAAATTTCATAAAACATTTCGTAAAGTATATATGTAATAAAATTTCAATTAAATATCGTTATAAAATGCGTAATTCGCTAATAAGATTGTTAAACAACAACAACAAGAACAACAAAAAGTAGAGTGGTAACATTAACCAAAAAAGTTTCTTAAATTTTAAAAATTTCTTTTTTTGTTATAAACTTGAATGAACTTAACGAATTTACCAAACCTTTGAATTCTTTTTGAAAGGTATTCTATACTTTAGGACCTCGATATGAAATGCTACATTCTGAATATTTATTTATTATCCGAGGCAGTTTATATGTGTTTAACATATTTACTCTAAGATTATAGTTTTCATTTTTATTTAATTCAAACTTGTTATTAAAGATTATAGGAGAGATATTGTAATTGTAACGATACATGAAAATTAAATGCTGATAGACATTTATTTCAAACGCATTCATCATTTTCATATCACTCATTAAGAGTTTAGCGTGTTCACGCCTATCCTTATAGTAAAAGATTCTGCAAGCATGTTTTTGCAAACTATACAGTTTTTTAAGCTTTGATGTTTGAGTACTTGCTCATGAAATGTTTGCATAACTGATGAAGCTATGTATTAGCCCAAAGTAGATTAATTTCAGACTTTCTGTATTGACGTAAGAGCGAACTCGATACATCAAGCCTATGATTTTGGTGATTTTTGACTGGATGTATATTATATGAGGAAGCCAGGATAAATTTTCATCAACAATGATTCCTAAATTTTATATTGGATTGCTTTTTAATTAGTTTATTATTTAGGAATAGGTTAGGCAACTTGAGAGGAAGATTTTTCTCTTGTATTTTTTTATGGAATAGTATATAATTTGTTTTTTCTGCATTAAGCGAGAGTTTGTTAGCTTTAAACCAGTTCTTTACTTTAACTATATATATATATATATATATATATATATATATATATATATATATATATATATATATATATATATATATATATATATATATATATATATATATATATATATATATGTATGTTTTGTAAATATATCAATGTAATGTTTTGTAAATATATCAAAACATTACATGCTGACATAAATATATATATATATATATATATATATATATATATATATATATTATATATATATATATATATATATATATATATATATATATATATTTATGTCAGCATGTAATGTTTTGATATCATTGTTGGTAAGAAATAGATTTATGTCATCTGCAAACATGACTGAATTCAGTTTTAAGGATACATTACAGAAGTCATTTATATATATAAGAAAAAGGAGTGGACCAAGAATTGATCCCTGCGGGACTCCACATAAAATATTTAATACTCCAGAATCGACATTATGTACATATTGTTTTCTGTTGGTAAGATAGCTTCTAATCTAATAATAGGTTTTATTAACTATTCCATAATGTCTTATTTTATCTTAGGGAATGCAATGATCCACTGTATCAAATGCTTTTGATAAATCAAGAAATACTCCTAAAGTAAACTTATTACTTACAAAACCATTAGTTATTTGATTTAATATTTCAATAATTGCATGCTTAGTTGAAAGATTTTTTTGAAAGCCAAACTGATTTGGGTAAAAAAAGTTGTTTTTTAATAAAGTAATAGATTCTATTATAAACTACACGTTCGAAGAGTTTTGAAAATACAGAAAGTATTGATATGGGTCTGTAGTTTGTAATGTCAGAATGATCGTTACATTTGTATAAAGGAGTTACTTTTGCTAATTTAAGTACATCCGGAAAAATCCCAAAATTTAACGAGAGCTTTAGTATATGTGTCAGAGGTCTATTAAGACTGTTTATTTGCAATAATTATATCACTAGGTATCTCATCAAATCCTGGTGTTTTTTTTTTAAAGAGGTAAAAGCTGCCTCAAATTCTTCATAGATTAATTCGTAATCATGCATTATAACGTTATTCGTGGGTTTAAAATTTTAAAAGATTCAGGTGTTGGTATTATTTTTTTGATAAGGTTCGGACCAATACTAATAAAATATTTATTGATGAGTTTTTGATAAAATATATCGTTGATGAGTTTTTGACAAAACCCCATCCGGGATGAGTTTTTGACAAATATATCGTTGTTTTCAATAACTATTCGTTTAGGTAGTGAAAGTGAATTTAGTTTTTCTCTTCCCATTATTACATTAAGGTTACAAGGTTACATTAAGGTTACATTAAGATTACAAATTTACATTTGTTAATTTGATTACTGTAATATTTTTTTTTGGCATTTTTAATGAGATCTTGATAAAAAAAATTTTCATTATTATTGTTTTTATTTTTCAGAAATTTATTGTAAAGTTTTTGCTTTTTTTTTGAGCACTTTAATAATGATTTATCCATCCACGGATTAGCCAGAGCTTTTGACTTTTTATAATCTCTTGCGGACAGGTTTCGTTAAAATACTCCGAAAATGTACTTAAAAAAGACTGTAAGCTATTTTAAGTACATTTTTGTACT
Source organism: Hydra vulgaris (assembly GCF_022113875.1). Classification (NCBI taxonomy): domain Eukaryota; kingdom Metazoa; phylum Cnidaria; class Hydrozoa; order Anthoathecata; family Hydridae; genus Hydra; species Hydra vulgaris. The sequence continues at coordinate 16,806,149 of NC_061168.1, forward strand.
ATTAGTATCTTGACATTTATATACGTTGTTCCAAGTTTCTTGTTTTAGCCTACTTGTTAACTTATCAGTATTACTCATTTTTAAATTTTGTTTTTTCAAATGTATGGTTTTAGATTGACAGTCACACGTAGATTTAAGGTTTTTTATTTTTAAGAATTATATATATATATATATATATATATATATATATATATATATATATATATATATATATATATATATATATATATATATATATATATATATATATATATATATATATATATATATATATATATATATAGAGTATCGGACAAAATAAGTGCAACCAAATAATGCTAATTTAGTTTCTTTATTTAAAAGTGCTGCATTTTTTCAATTTAGAAAAATAACTATGTAACTGTTTAGAGACAACGTTCTTCAAGTTTTATTCATCACAAAGTTCATTACTTGTACACGAAAATTAATAAATTAATCAAAAGTATTAAAAAAAGTTGATTTCTTTCTGGACAAAACAAGTGCAACTCCACAAAATGTTAACCAAGCTGTATTTCGCTATCAATATTTCGTGGCGAATCCTTTATTGTCGATCACAGCCTTGCATCATCGAGGCATATATTCGATCAGGTGATCAATGAAACTTTGTGGAATCACTGCCCAGGCCTTTTGGATTTGTTCAAACAGTTGATCTTTTTTTTACAAACACCTTTACGATTAATTCTGCGGTTGACGATCTCCCACAGGTTCTCGATAGGGTTGAGATCCGGAGATTGAGGCAGCCAATCCATCACCGATAGATGGTTGTCTTGAAACCACTGCTTGACTACTTTTGCAGTGTGTTTCATATTGTTGTCTTGCTGAAAAACCCATTTTATTGGCATATTTCATTTAGTATGAGGTAACATAACATCTTTCAGGATATTTTTATACATGAAACGGTCCATTGCTCAATCAATTCGACCTAGACCGTTAGCAGAAAAACACCCCCAGACCATTATATTTCCTCCACCATGCTTCACGGTCATATGGCAGTAACATAAATCGAGGCGTGTTCCGGCCGGTCGACGTATACGACAAAGGCCATCGCTCCCAATGATGTTGAACTTCGGTTCATCACTAAACAGGACAGTTCGCCATTTCTGCACATTTCAGTCAATATGAGATGTAGCAAACAGGAGTCATTTCTTCTGGTTCTTTAGTGAAATCAGCGGTTTCTTTGCAGGACGTTGAGAAAACAATACGGCTTCAACAGCACGTTGTCTGATTATTCGGTCCGATACAAGCAGCTCTAATTATTTTTGTATCTCGATTGATGATATCAAGGGATCTTTCTTGACGGATCTGACGATTATAGAATCCCCTCTAGAAGTGATGCAACGCGGTCTTCCGACCTTTGTTATCAGCTGCCAACTAGATGCTTCTTCTGGAAGGTTCTGCATGCTTCTGGAAACTTCTAAAAACTTCTGGATACTTTCTTTAATTATTAAAAAACTTCCATGACGTTAACACGGACCAGACTTCAGAAAATGAAACAAACCGAAAAAGTTGCACTTATTTTGTCTGCTGCAAAATGGCACTTGTCAACGAAATTCTGCCTGTGTGCTGTCACCTGTCAGCTGATTGCTCATGTCATGGCATGCTATGACTCCAGACTCCTAAACTGTTTGCATTGGTAGTATAGTTCGTTTCGTTTTTAAGACATGTAAAACTAGGAACACTTTTTAGCATTGTTCGATGTTGGTTGAAAATGTTTTGTCCAATACTGTATATATATATATATATATATATATATATATATATATATAATATATATATATATATATATATACCCTGTAGTACCAATTGAAGTGTGAAGTTTGTTTAAACTTGTCATGTTAACAGGCATGTGCTTTTTATATAGATCCCGCATTTATTTGTATTATTTGAATAGATTCCTGGAATTTATTAATTTATTTGTGCGTTTATTTGTAGATTTTTTCATAATGGATAGTATGGAAGGAAAGGGGTGTGCAGTTATAGCATTATTAGACGGGAAGAGAAAACCGTATTAGATATATATCAGTAACACCAGATCTTAATTCATTGGATTATGCAATCTGGTCTAAACTGGAGGCGAAGGTGTGCTGCAAACCTCACACTTCTGTTGATGCCCTCAAGCGATCACTTCTCAGAGAATGGGATGCTTTATCCATGGATACCGTGCGTAAATCAATCGAGGAATGGCGTCCAAGACTGGAGACGTCCATACGGGCAAAAGGGGGTTATTTCGAGGACTCTCTTTATTAATGTGTACTTTAGCATTTTAACTAAAACATAAAATGCATATAATATGTATATATTACATTTGTTCTTGCATTAAAAACATGTTCTCTTAAATTTTTTTACTGAATTAAAATTTCGCACTTCAATTGGTACCACTAGGTATATATACCTAGTATATATATATATATATATATATATATATATATATATATATATATATATATATATATATATATATATATATATATATATATATATATATATATATATATATATATATATACATATATATATATATATATATATATATATATATATATATATATATATGTATATATATATATATATATATATATATATATATACATATATATATATGCATAGGTATATATGTATATACGCCACTATATAGTTTAATTGTGATTGAGTCATTGCAGACTGGAAAATAATAATTCCGCTGTTGCTATTATAAAAGTTTTTTTAAAACTGTTTAGGAAGTGGCGGGGCTAAATGCAGTGTCCCCTTCCCCCCCCCCCCCCCCTAGTGTTTTAGTTGAGAAGGTTATCGCCCCCTCCGTCCCTTGTTCCTACGCCAGTGTATATATATACAGTGCTGGATCAAGGGGGGCTATAGCCCCGGGCCCCGCAAATTTAGGGGCCTCCAAAAATTTTAGGCTCTGGCCCATAAAAAAAGCCTCCAAAAACAAAAATAGCCCCGGGCCCCAAGAAGTCTTAATCCGCTACTATATATATATATATATATATATATATATATATATATATATATTGAATAATTTTTTATAATAAAAACATATTTTCAAAATTTGGACATTTTTTCAATTTTCTGAGCCATTGTGTGCCTAACAACTTTCATGTTGTATTTACACGCCAGTATATATATACACGTGTTAACAAGGTGACTCTTAAAAAAAAAACTAAAATTAATTAAAAATAAGCGGTAAAGCATAAAAGGACCGGCTTTTATTTAATAAAAAATAACTTAATAAAAGAACCGTTTAATCATTTTACACATCTTTCCATTGAAAATACATTATTAATGACATAAGAATGATATTTGATTTTGGAATGATGATTGTAAGAATAATATTTGACATTAAAAGCTAATAAATTGAACACAAATTAACAATGAAATTATGAGGGTGTTATAATGTTGCTTTCCTGAACGAAAAGCTGCAAAAGCAGTCTTTTAGCAATCTCTGATTTTATATCATACGCAAGAAGCGGAGTAAATTCTTTGAAGGATTTTAAAACCCATTTTACGTCACCCATTTTAAAACCATATAAAAATACCCATTTTTGACGGTTAACGACAAATAGATAAAACTGTTAAGGATGCGAGACTTGATCAATTTTTTTTTTAATTTTAATTTTGGATTTTAATACTTTATTATACTGTAGAAATTAAAATTCCAAAGACAAATCTTTACATTCTTGGAGCTGTTTTGATATGTCACGATTGTGATATCTAAAAACAGATCGTAAAGTCTGCTACATCTTATATGCAAACTCAGACTGTGTAAATATCAATTGAGGTGGTGAAATGTATATATGTTTTTTGATACGACAACCACATCTTATTTGACAGACTTTCTATTCAACCACTGTCCATCATAAAATGAAAAAACTGAATGTGATTGAATAATATTTTTTATTACCCCTACTTTTTTTAATTTTTTATTTACATTTTTGCCGATAAAAAAAAAATTTACAGTCGTAACTTATAAAAAAAATAATCACATGACCGGGGCTAGAAGAAGACAAATTTAGTCTTATCATTAAGCCCCAAGTCTTATCATTAAGCCCCAAAGTCTTATCATTAAGCCCCAAAGTCTTATCATTAAGCCCCAAGCTACAACAAATAATTAAAAATAAAATACATTCAAATTTGTCACGTGATTCTATCAACTTTCAGTAAATAAGAGAATTAGTTTTTTGTAAATCTTCTTTTGAACAAATTGCTTTTTTCAAACAAGCTTTAATCAAATATTTTAAATTGTTTTTCATCTTCTTGTTAAAAAACGAATACAAAATAGAGTTTACAAAGTGAGGTGTACTTTTCAATGTGTAAACAATTTGCAATATAACTTGACTTGCACACCATATTTGAAAATCTTCCACCATTCTTATTGTGAAATATGGCATTGCAAAAATAAAGAAACAAACATACATGCAAGTAAACATGTAGATAACTCTTAATTGTTTTGTTTTTACACAGCAAGGTTTCTCAATTATCAGAAGTTTTGTTTTTAAGAGTATTTTCCGTATTTCATAAAACATAGCACTTAATGCTAACCCTAAAAACATCATAGGGAATAGTAAAAAAATCAAAAGAATTGCAAAGCTGTACCATTTCTCTATATTTGTTATTTTGATACGTTCTTCATCACTCCTTCCATAAAAACCTTTTTCATTTTTCAAATCTGCATAAACCCATACGAGTTGTATTCCTGAAGCAAAAATTGATAATAACCAAGCTACTTTTATGTACCTTGTAATAAATGTTAATGTTACAATTTTTTTATATTTCAATGCAAAATACACAGCAATAAACCTATCTAAAGTAATGCCACATAAATGCAAAACAACATTGTAAGCTAAAAAAGCTGTTATGATGTCATCAAATATCCTTACAACAATAATATGTTTAAATTTTAAAGATATTGTGATCTGCGCCATAACATTTATACCAGATAAAGTATCGCTAATCAATAGACTAAACACTAGTCGATTGGATGGAGTTTTTAAGGCCGCACGATTTTTGTAAAACGCAATTCCTATAAATAAATTAGTTCCAAGTCCTATCACACACAGTAGTGTATTTATAACTAAAAATAAAAATTCAACTTGATGAGAATTTTTTGTTGTATTAGGTTCGTAGCAAGTTCCATTCGACTCATTCATATTACTTTTCAAATTTTCTGTTATAACTTCTAAGAACTGCTTATTAATATAATAACTATTTTTTTCAGTCTTTTATAAAAAATGTTATACTATAGTTTTTTGCAAAATGTCAAATAATGTTGTATAAAAAATGTAATACTAAGGTTTTTGCAAAATGTCAAATAGTTTTGCTTAGATTTATTTCCAGATCCAAAAATAACTGAACAATAAAGATTTTGAAAATTTAGAAACATGACGTGTTAATAGAAAAATGAGTTAAATAATTAATTTTTTTTTCTGACCACCTTACTTTCAACAAAGGTACCTACTAATAAATAATGATTTTTTCAAAATAAAAATCAGAACGCGAGACTTTCTTAGTAAACCTCACCTAGACTCTTGTCTAGGTGACGTTTACTAGGACGCACCAAAGCTATTTATTATTTTTTTAATAAACTTATAAAACAAAAATTTTACTACAATTCTCAAAACTAGATTTTATAAACCAAAAAAAAAAATTTAACTGAACCATTAAAAAGAAAAATTAATTGTTACCCTCTATCAATGAATTTTTTGTTCATTTAATCAGCAGATTTGACCCTTTTAAACCAGTCAGTCGGCAAATGTTGAACTTTTAGACTAGTCCCCCCTCCCTCTCCACGTGAAACCTATTCGCGCCGGCCCTGTACACACACAAATATAAAGAGAATTTTAAGCATTAAGATAATTAATTTTAATGTTACATAAACGTTAGTATACCGTGTTTACAATTATTAAACTTTTTAACTTTTTAAACTTTTTAACATTTTAAATTTTTAAATTGTTTTAAATTTTAAACGTTAAAAAAATACTTTTAATGTTTTAAAGGTTGTGAGTTGTTGTTGCTTGTGTTGTAATTTATCAAACCTATCAGCGAAATATAACGAGGTCGCAAATTTTTAATGAACATTTGCTTTAATGAACATTTAATGAACATTTACTTATTTAATATACTTTTTTAATGAACATTTACTTATTCAAATTGCTCGTTAACTTAAAAACAAGGAAGACAAGTATTTCCGCTTTCAATTTGACACCCACAGGCAGTTGGAAAGCAGAAGCCATTAGAGGCAGCCTCGAAATCATTTTGCCCCCAAAATTTCTTCTGGAGGCGGCCACTAATGGGTTTTACCTCCTATTGGCATCGGTCTCCAAAATATTTTGTATATAATAAATCATTTTCCATAACACTTTGCTTCTACTAGTGTGCTTTCTACTAGCTACAGCCATTAATTTATATGTATGTACATGCAATGTAAACATACTTTAATAGCAAAATAAACTATACGCAAAAAAAAAAAAATTCAAAAAAAAAAAAAAAATTGTTTTCAGTTATAGCAATGCTTGTAGAATGCTTCATAGAGCATTTCTACAAGCATTTCAAAGTACTTAAAAGTAACTTAAAACTTTAATAAAGACACGACGCAAACAAATCGTCCTAGAAAAAACTGATTTAATGCATTCCAAAGTCGTTATCTTAAAAATGGGATAAATATTTAAACAAAACCACACAAGGAGTAACAGAAAAGCCACAAAAGAATGGTTTATGAAATTCTAATTTCTGATTTTTTTTTGAAAACTCAATCATTTTGGATAAAAAAAAAAGCTTAATATTTAAATACTTCTACACACATTTTTACATAAATGAAAGTGGTTTTTAGTTTTTAACAAAAATATATACTTTATATATATATGTATTAAATTTTTTTTTTTTACGATAGTGATTCGTCATACTCTACCATTAAACTTGTTTTGCTCTAAAAACGAAATAAAATGAAAGGATAAAATCTTTTTTTGATATAGGCCCATTGGCCGCACAAAGATAAAATAAATAATAAAATATATCTGAGACATTAAATTCATTCATAATCAATCTTTCTGAGGTCATTAATATAATACCAAAGTGGTTTACAACTCCCGCAATTGCAGTTAACAAAAAAATGGAATATTTAATGCTAATAATAGCGTTGACTGCAAAAAGTTATTCACGGGTTTAGTTTACTGGTTTAATTAAACCTCCAAGTTTGACTTGATCAAACTCTATTCACATAACTTTATAGAGTCGTGCATTGATTCAAGTAAGAGCAAGTGTAGCGCAATAATTAGAGTTCTGGATCCAAGAGGTCCGATGTTTAATCACATTTGAACAAATGAACTTTCTAAATAAATGCTCTGCTCTATAATCACCACACACACGCACACACAAAGTTTTTTATTATTTTAACTTATTGTGTCAAAAAATTTTGTAAATTTTTTGACACAATAAGTGTCATAAAAACCCTATACAAAAAGTGTGGAAACACGATAAGACTAAAGCATACAAAAAGTGTGGAAACCATAAAGTATACAAAAAGTATGGACACTCGATATAACTACAAAACTGTGTTTTAAAATTTAGAATGAAAGTACTATAAAAATTAACTATATTTAAGAGTAATTTTAAATAAAACCTTAAAATGTTAAACTTGTTGCTTCAATTATTTATATACCACATTTTTCTAGTTTTTTAGTAATCTAACAAAACATAATAACTTTTTTAAGCTCACAGTAGGTGTGGAAATCACCCACATATTTTGTATGCACACACACATGCGCACGCACTCGCACGCATATGCCAGAGACGAATGAACTGTATTTCGGTGTTTGAGATGCCTAACTTCCAGACATTTAGCAAACTTTAAACATTTATTTATTAAACATCTAAAATTCCTCTCCCCCTACTGATTACAAAAACTATATTTAGGTATGAAGCTTGTTTTAACTTGCCAGACCTCGTTACGGTTGTTTCTGCTAAAAAAATGCGAGCACTCATCTAACGTTTATTAGAAAAAAACCTCAAACAAACTAAACAGCAGAGATGCAGAGTGGCGTTGGCGTCAAACAAACTAAGCAGCAGAGATGCAGAATGGCGTTTGAGTCAAAAAAACTAAGCAGCAGAGATGCAGAGTGGTGTTGGAGTCAAAAAAATGAATATTTATTATACCTTTTTTTAGTATTGGGTTTATTGACTTTAACAAAGCAGATGTTTGATACAACCAATACCTTAAATTGATCATAACTTAATTGATATCAAAGTATTCAAAAAATAGAACAAGGGGTTTCAAATAATATGAAACTACAAATAAAAAAGCCAACAATCTGTTTGTAAAAAATAATTAAAAATGCAAATATTGCTAAAATAGAACAATTTAAATAAAACGACAAGTTTTGTTTTGCTATTAAAGATTTTAAAGTCTTATAAAAAACTTTGCAAATGTTTGAAAAACTGTTTTAATGTTTTTTGTTTGTAAAAATGTTTTTAAAAATAAATAAATGAAGATTTGAATGATAAGAAAAAAAGCTCCGAATTGAAATTGTGTGATAAACAACTCCAATGTTAAAATTGAGCAAAAAATAGCATTGAACTGAAATAAAGCAACAAACAGCTCCGAATTAAAATGATGCGATAAAAAACATCAAAATAAAAATGGTGCGACAAACACCTTTATATTAAAACGTTGCACAAATGCGCTTGATATAAGTACTACGATAAACAGCTCCATATCATATGGTTATACAATTTGAATTTATACTTTGTAGAATCCTATAATAATAAATTAATTTGTAATTTATTATAACTATACAATAAATCCACTAAACTTCTTTGAACAATTGTTTTCCCTATTGCATACTGTAATTATTCATTTGTTTTTTCTTCAATAGACAAAAAAAGATATTTGCATCATTTTTTTCCTAAATTTTATTTCTTCGTTTAAAAATTAAAAAAAAAAAAAAAAAAAAAGATCAAAAGAAAGCTTGCATAAATTCAAAAATTCTCTTTAAAACTCAACATTTATTTAAATTTGAACGGTTGCTAAGATTATTAATACCATATATTAGTTAAATGCAAGTACGGTCGAGTGATAAATTAAATTAGTCTACAAATTCATTTATCATTAAATAATTTCCAAACTCTGGTACTGGCTACACATGCAATATCGGTGAGTAGAGAAGCATAAACTTCCTAATAAATGTTCTTTAGCGGTGCTCTGTGAAAAAAAAAATGCTTATTTTAGGTATATTGTGTATGGTATGTTGGCCTTTTCTAACTCTTAATTTGTCAAAATTCAAGCATATTCTGCGGGGTAATCCGACTGTTAAGTGGCCTAAAATAATTTTTTTGCTAATTGCGTTCTCGTTAGTGGAGACTTTTTAAGATTGTTGGCCTCCACGCCAAACCCTTAGTTGATGAAGCGGTACTCCCTTGTGGCAGTAGGCTATAAGATAGTCGATATATGAACTGAACCAAATAAGTATTCAAAAATGTCTTCGGACAAGATAATAAGGTGCAATAATCAAAGGAAATAAATTAATTTAGGTCGCTTAACTGCAGGATTATCTTCTGTGGTAAGACCGTTAGATCTTTTTGGAGCACCAAATTTTAAGCAAATACCTTAAATATTAACAATTTTTATTATTTTTAGAATCTCTCGTGTAGCGTTGCAGACGAAACAAATTATTGGTTACCAAGGTAAAATGACGTCCAGTGAAATAATGTTTTTACTTCCGAAGAGGTATACAATCACATATGGCTTTTTTTAAATAGTTGGTTGGTGTATTTACGGTTTGCTTATAGATTTTGAGAAGTCTACTTGCTGTTTATTTTGGTTTAATGTTGCAGCAAACGAAAAATAAGATGCGTCCATTTCGAAAACAAATGGGATTACTTTATCAACTGTTTTTACAAAAGTAATTTCGTTGTTTAAAAGCATCTGTAGTTGATTGAATGGGAATGCTGAACACTGTATTAATGGACGTACTTTTTTAGAACAAGTGAAGATATAGTTTGAAAAGTTCTACAAAAGTCATACCTGCCACCGTATTATTATCTTAATAAGGATTGGTGTTCTCAATTATAAATTAATTTCATTCATGATATTCGGGTAAAGTCGAATTATATATATATATATATATATATATATATATATATATATATATATATATATATATATATATATATATATATATATATATATATATATATATATATATATATACATACAAACCAATAGCAGGCTTAACAATTCGGGTTTACTCTATACAAAAAATTATAAATTATCTGATGTTTTTTTGTCAGGTTTGCCAGCTGCCTTAAAAGAGAACCACGTTAGAAAAAAAAGTGTAATGAATAGAATGTTCTGTTTTTTTTAAGTTACTCATTTTTTTTAACTTAGTTATTATATCTTGTTTTTTTATTTTTATAGCTTAATTGTTTTATTTTTTGATTTTATTTGTATAAATTAGGGAGAGGAAAGAGGGCAGAAAATTTTGTGCCCTTTTACTAATTTAAGGAGTTTTTTACTTTAGCAAAAACTAGGGGTAAAAGAGAGATTTAGAGACCTAAATGACACGTTTTTTATTTTTTTTTTGATGGGGGGGGGGGGGGGGTCGCCGACCCATTCGCCACGGCACTACTACTACCTGTTTTTTGTTGACTCAAAATATAGGTTGCCTGAAAAACGCCTTACTCAGGGCCAGTATATAAAGAGTGGCATGTATGCCCGCAGGATTTTTTGATTTTCTAGATAAGACACTTTCACGCATTTGGCATAGGTATACTTGTGAGGACATAGGTAAACGTGAGGGCACTAATTTATTCTAATTTATTACATGCCACTCTTTATATACTGGCACTCAGGGCCAGTATATAAAGAGTGGCATGTATGCCCGCAGGATTTTTTGATTTTCTAGATAAGACACTTTCACGCATTTGGCATAGGTATACTTGTGAGGGCATAGGTAAACGTGAGGGCACTAATCTTGTAATTTCAACTTTACCATCTAAAAATAAATTTAAATTAACCAACAGATTTTAAATTTCGTAGAAAAATATTGTAAGTAATAAATGTTATGACCATGCAAAAAGGCCTCCGCATTCTTAATTTTTTGCAAAGCCTTCTCATTTGGCATAGGTATAAACATACTTAAGTTTAGAGTTTGCACAATGTATGAAAATGTCCTATCTGGAACATCAAAAAGTCCTGCGGGCCCCTTATGCATGTGTGTGCATTGAAAGAAACTATACCCTACACAAAACATCTTTTTATGTTGGCAAACTAGGATCTTTAGTCAGAATTTTAACTTTTCTATGGATTAGCTGGTTAATTGAGATAAATTAGAAAATCGATGTACGTACTTTTAAATTGAACCCTTCCCCCCAATACGCTTTCGTACGCTTTTTGAAGACTATGACCTACTTTATTGACAACCCTTTGAGCCAATGACCTACTTTATTGACAACCCCTTACTCAGCAAAAAACAGATAGTGTCCTCCCCCCCTCTTTAAGATCTGTTCAGGACGGCCATGGTTTTATACTCATTTCTTTTTATAACTTTCATACTTGTTTTAGCTAAGATTGAAATAACACTTAAGTTCAAAAAGTTATTTTTAAACATTGTTATTATCAATAATGACGATTGACTTAAAAAACCAATCATAACATTTATAAATGCATTGTTTTTATTTACTAGTCTGTCGCCATCTTGCATTAATGACAGCAATAGCATCATTAGGTAGAGCAATCACATTAACGTATGAAACAGCCAACTCGGATGTTGCTAAAGTGCTAATTACTAAAGGTAATAAAAAAGATTATTCAACTTTACGAAATTACATGAAAACAAAAACTTTTAAACAATAAGTTTATATACTAAAGAACTTACATTTTTTAATCTTATCATCTTCAATAGCTATGTACATAAACTGAATCATCTCCACACAATTTTTTTGAAATGAAGTTAACCATTGTAAAAATATGTTATCGAGGTCTAAGTCAAATAAAAAGTTATTTTATCAAGGTCTGATTTATAAATTATAAAACTTATAAATTATATAACTTATCTGTAATAATATTATTACCAATGACGTATAAATATAACTAGATGCGTGACTTAAAAAGCTAAACCAGATTTTTGATTTAAGATTTTTGCCGTACCGCAAGATGGCGGTATAGCAAAAATCTTAAATTCTGAACGCGTTACATAGGGATATATAACTAATTTAAACTGGATATAAGTTTTCAAAGAGGTTTTAACTGTTAAATTTTTAAGAGCAACTACTTCTATTTGAAAAATTGCTGCTAGATTTTTAACCATTAGACTCAAAACGTCAAAAATATTACCTCAAACTTCAATTCAAGGAATAAAAGCAAGTCTTTGACTTAAAAAAGTGCCTTTTTGTTAAAAGGCTTTAAAAATTTACAAGTTTGGTTCATGCCTACTTTTAATTGAATATTTTTAGACTTACCTTTTATTACTATACAATCTACTGTTTTATTTTAGGTTTTCTACTGTTAAAATATGATTTTAATTTTGTAACTTTTCATGATTTGAAATTTGCTTTATCAATCATTTTAGGTGTCTCTAGAACCTTAAACATTTAACGGATCCCCAATATCATCAATATTTTATATATAAGTCATGTCTGGTCTCAAAATCAAAATTTCATGACTAATTATTACTTTGATAAATAATTCCCTATGTTTTTATAGTCGCGTCTCATACCGGTGGGAAATCGGCTAGCGAATAGCTAGCTACGATAAAGACAGCGATTTGGCCACGAGGATCATTAGCTTTTTTAAATTAGGGAAAAGCTATCGTTGTTTTTAAAGATAAAAACAACAATTTGGCTACGAGGACAGCTAGCTTAATAAGCTGAAGATCCACTGGCTATTGTACCTAGCGTCATATCGTAATAAAATCGTTGTCTAAAAAATTTTGATATGTAGCTATCAACCAGCTATAGGTTTGTAGATATTTTGTAGCTAGCTACAAAGCTACGACATATAGCTAGCGACACATTGCTACAAAATCGCAACGTTTAAAGTTCAATTATTTTCATAATTATAATAGACTCAATACTAAAAATCGAATTTTTAAAAATTTTAAAGACATTTGCAAAAAATAAAACAAGAAAAAAAAATCGCAATAGAGCTAGCTAGTCGCTAGCTCATTTCCCACCGGGATGTTTTTGCCGTACCGCAAAATGAACGCTGGCTTCACTAAGTCATACGCAAAAAACTGCGAGCCATGCATCTAGTTATATTTATACGTAATTGATGATTACTATCATACAATATAACCTTATATAAAATTCAGAATTCGAACTCTAAAAGATCCGCGTAAAACTAGCACAGTGGTTTTCTAAGTTACAAAGTGCTCGCGCTAAAAATGACATACAAAACATCGAGATTTATTATCAATCCTGAGTTTTATTTTAAATAGTATTATGGTGCTGTCCATAAATGATGTCAGTGATTTTTTTCAAATTTTCGACCTCCTCTCCCCCCTTTGTCAAACTCTGTCAATTTTTGGCCAACCCCCTCCTTATATATGATGTCAGTTTTTGCACCCCCCCTAAAGTAACATAAAAAATATGTGCAAATACCATTGATTTTTTTCTGGTTAAATTATACATTTAAATAGTTATATAAAGTTATATAAAACAGTATAAAACAGCAAGTTATATAAAACAGTTGATACTTCATCAAATAATAAACAAATAATCAAAATTTATTCTATATCTATAATATAAATTCAATCACTCATTATCTTCCCCTGAGTTGTTGAATCGATCTTCGATAATAATGACAATTGTATTTAAAAAAATGGCAAATGATTTTATGTGTTTGCTTTGAAGCACATTTTAAAATCCGCTAGGGATCGAATAACGATTGTTAAATTTATACAAATTGTTGATATTTGTAAAAAAATTAGATTTTCAGTCAAATAGTAATACAATAATAAAACGTTGGCAAATTTTTAATTTATTTTATGTCTCTGGGAAACTTACACCGAATTCACCACAAAGCAAATATGCCATTTCTATACCACATTGTAGATGTAAATACTTTTAAAATCTGCTCGTATAAACTTAAATTTTTCTTTTCTAAAATTGACATCATTTTGGTCACAACACCCCCACCCCATTGTCAATTCTTGTCAACCTTTTTAGTACCTCACGATGGCCCTTATACCTAGTAGTATGGGCCTCTATTTTTGTAATAAAACGTCACGGAAAGGTATTTTTTAAATAGTAATCTAGTTAAAATTTGGGAAATAATTTTTTGAAGCAACTTGATCAAACCTTTGTAAATAAAAATTATTATGACTATTATTCATCTGATAATTTTTCACTTCTTATAAGAAATGACAAACTATAAAGAAATAATTTTATATATTTACTTCTTATAAGAAATGACAAACTATAAAGAAATAATTTTATATATTTACTTCTTATAAGAAATGACAAACTATAAAGAAATAATTTTATATATTTACTTCTTATAAGAAATGACAAACTATAAAGAAATAATTTTATATATTTACTTCTTATAAGAAATGACAAACTATAAAGAAATAATTTTATATATTTACTTCTTATAAGAAATGACAAACTATAAAGAAATAATTTTATATATTTACTTCTTATAAGAAATGACAAACTATAAAGAAATAATTTTATATATTTACTTCTTATAAGAAATGACAAACTATAAAGAAATAATTTTATATATTTACTTCTTATAAGAAATGACAAACTATAAAGAAATAATTTTATATATTTACTTCTTATAAGAAATGACAAACTATAAAGAAATAATTTTATATATTTACTTCTCATAAGAAATGACAAACTATAAAGAAATAATTTTATATATTTACTTCTCATAAGAAATGACAAACTATAAAGAAATAATTTTATATATTTACTTCTCATAAGAAATGACAAACTATAAAGAAATAATTTTATATATTTACTTCTTATAAGAAATGACAAACTATAAAGAAATAATTTTATATATTTACTTCTTATAAGAAATGACAAACTATAAAGAAATAATTTTATATATTTACTTCTTATAAGAAATGACAAACTATAAAGAAATAATTTTATATATTTACTTCTTATAAGAAATGACAAACTATAAAGAAATAATTTTATATATTTACTTCTTATAAGAAATGACAAACTATAAAGAAATAATTTTATATATTTACTTCTTATAAGAAATGACAAACTATAAAGAAATAATTTTATATATTTACTTCTTATAAGAAATGACAAACTATAAAGAAATAATTTTATATATTTACTTCTTATAAGAAATGACAAACTATAAAGAAATAATTTTATATATTTACTTCTTATAAGAAATGACAAACTATAAAGAAATAATTTTATATATTTACTTCTTATAAGAAATGACAAACTATAAAGAAATAATTTTATATATTTACTTCTCATAAGAAATGACAAACTATAAAGAAATAATTTTATATATTTACTTCTCATAAGAAATGACAAACTATAAAGAAATAATTTTATATATTTACTTCTCATAAGAAATGACAAACTATAAAGAAATAATTTTATATATTTACTTCTTATAAGAAATGACAAACTATAAAGAAATAATTTTATATATTTACTTCTTATAAGAAATGACAAACTATAAAGAAATAATTTTATATATTTACTTCTTATAAGAAATGACAAACTATAAAGAAATAATTTTATATATTTACTTCTTATAAGAAATGACAAACTATAAAGAAATAATTTTATATATTTACATAACTTTTATAGCTCAAGTAAAAACTGTTGAACAATTTCGTTGAACTTTTTTATTTTAAATTATTTTATGTTTTTATGATTTTCTATGTTAAATATGTTGTTCTATGTTGTTCTATGTTGTTCATATCGTAACAAAAAAATGTAACGCTTTTTTATAATTAACATTCATAAAGGACTTGCATTATGTGTACTCATATTAATATCTATGCATATTTTAGCAAAATACATATATTAATAATATAATAATATTAATCAATATTAATAATATTAATCAATACATATATTATACATCTAATATATGTATTGCATTTACATGAATAATTTTAATAATTTACATGAATAAAGGTATAGAACTACTTCTGGAATATATTTTTAAATATAGACAAACAACTAATTACTTGTAATTGTAACAAGCTAAATTTTTAATAAGTTTTTAACCTTTTTTAATAGTTGTATTAACGCTTTAAATTAATTAATAACTTTTAATTGACTTGATATTTTTTTTTTGTTATTTAAAGTTACTGTTAAGTATGTCTTTAAATTTCACAAGCAATAGTTTAAATTTTAACCAACCAATTATGTCTATGATTTATTAACTATTCCATGTACTTCAAGTAAATTACCTTTTTAATTTGATAAAATCTACGAATCACTAAAAAAACGCAAAGCATTACATTAATTTGAAATATAGAGAATAAACTTATTTATCATAAGTTTATCAAAAAATAGTTTTTTTAAAAACTCATAATTAAATTTTTTTTTTGAAAATAGGCTATCGGGGTCAGGGTTATGATGGAGCAAGTTGTGGGCATAAAAATGGTGCTCATATTCAGAATGTTTGATATTAAATTTTTCAATTCTTGCATGCCACCTTCACTCTTATTGAAACATCGGATAAAAAAGCATTTAATACAAAAAAAGGTAAAGACATTATTGGTGTCATTATCAGGACAAGTTAAATGTAGCTCCACACTATAGTTTGGGAGAAGCTATATGATTAGTGTTCATACTTTAGGGAGATATTGATCATCTGTTGTTTTTATGTTGTTTACTTTACTAAAAATCCGGACTTTTAAGAGCAGATAATCTTTTAAGCTAGAGAATAAATAAAAATAGCAGTTTTCAGTTTTTACTTATTTCAATTAAATTTGTCTTCAACCAGCTTGTTTATTCGGAATCAGTCAACTCTAAGATGAGTTGATTCAAAAAATGAAAACACAACGTCAAGGTCAATTTATTTCAGACAAAGCTTTATTCTGGTTGAAAACTGCTTCACACCTTTTGCTTGCCAGTTACCTTCACACACTTTAAATTTTAAAACAGCCTTAAAGTCTTTAATAAGTCGACACTAGGGCACAACTAGCAAAATGTCAACTTTTTTAACAAAACTGATGTCATGCGATGGCATAATGTGAAGATGCCAGGTCTGGTCAAAATACAAAATACAACTACCATTGGCATGATGAGCGTTGATGAATCCACTTGATACAATCTTCTTGTTTTGTTCTTTCTGATTGCTCTCTTGTCAATCAGGTATATCATGTTTCAAATGCTCATCATGTTTTTTCGTATGTTCAATCATGTTTTTTATGTTTTTTCGTTTTTGATGTCAGTATAATTATCAAGTTTTAATGACATGTGAATGCACCCAAACTTTAGACTGGCTCGCATCATCAAATCTTGATCAGTGTATACAAACATGGTTTTCAGATATTTGATGCTGATACATGGTTTTCAGATACTTGACACTGGAGATAGTGAATGCTGCCATGTGACTACTTCCTTCCATTCTTTTATATTCGAAATCTGAATCCAAAAATATTTTTTTACTTTCTTGTTAAAACTGATAGAACAATATTTGAAAATTGCTTCACCTTAGTGTCCACTATGATGTTTAAAAAATGTTGGGTCTCAAACAAAGCAAAATTATATAAAAAGCTCAAAAATAGTTTTTATTTATTAAATAATCTTTTCAAACTTTACTGCAAAGAAAATGATTTTTTATCTAAAAATTATAAAATATACAAGATTTTTTGTATAAAATTTTTATTTCTCAATGTTTTTTTATAAAATGAAAACTATTTTAAAAACTTTTATGTAATTTTGCTTTATTTGACACCCAACAAAATATAATTAAAATTTTTTTTTTTTTAATAATAGGGAGCCGTTAAATATTCAAGCGAACTTTGGTCTCACACTTAATAATTAAACAATAATTAAGTTTGGAATATTACAAAAAATTTCATACATTTATTATATAAAATATATAAGATATTTTCATACAAGATTGCTCCTCTAACTTCTTCAAAAAAATAATAAATAAAGATAAAAAAGTTTTAACTGCATTATAGTTTAAAATTTTACAGCATTATAATAAAACATGAGTAAATAAAACAAAAAAGAAGAGACTGTAAATGTGCTCAAATAGAAACAATCAAGACGCCATTAAATTACACCTGCCACTGAAGACAGAAGAATTGTAACTACTAGTAAAAGAAGTAGGTTATTATCCGCTATAAACTTTGACCCCAGTAAAAGAAGTAGGTTATTATCTGCTATAAACTTTGGCCCCAGTAAAAGAAGTAGGTTATCCGCTATAAACTTTGGCCCCAGTAAAAGAAGTAGGTTATTATCCGCTATAAACTAAAATAATAAAAAATAATAAAAAAAAATAATAAAAAAAACAACTAGAGTAAGCAAACAAAAAAATGACAAAAAATTTTTTGGACAAGATAAAGTTTTAAATCTTTGGTTCCAAGATAAGATTGTTTGTTGAAGCAAAGTCAAAGAACATATAATAAAAAATTATGTGTTGCAGACATGATGGAGGCAGTGTTATGGTATGGAGCTGTTTTAATGGAAATAATATATATAACATTGTAAAAGTAATAATAATGAAATAAATGTGTTTAATTATTTTATAAAATCTTGTCATAACCTTAGAAAGTCAAATCATTGGGGTAATTCAATTTTAAAGAAGATAACAACTTAAAGTCTTCTTTAAAACTTTGTAGAAATTATTTGAGTAAGTTAAAGAAAAATCAAATAGTAAAATAATTTAGCTACTCTAATTATCAAATATCTATCTATTAACAGATTTCTCTTCTATTAAATTGTCGGATGAATTTACAATATATGTCAAAATAATAACATGGGGCAAAAAATAGGTAAAAAGATTTATTAGTGAGTGACATAAAATTGACTTCAACAAACAAGAAAACTTGTAATGAAAAATACTAAGAAGATGTAAAAGGTGGGGCTAATGATGGTTACATAAATTAGAGTAAATTAATTTAAAAGGATTTTCTGTTTTTTATGTAAACTTAGGTAATAGTAAGATAACATATACTGTCTATAAGTTTAATTGCACTTAGTAAAAAGTTACATTTTATGATAAACTTTTTGGGATTTTAATAAGACAACAATTACAGAAACAAACAATTTTATTCACTTACAATTTATTTTATTACCATAAGAAAAACTCAAAATTTTCTCAAAAAAACTCAAAATTTTCTTTAAACGAAAGTTCTTTAAACGAAACATTTTCATCAATATGATCTCTAGATTTAGCCTGGCAAATACGAGGTAATCTGTTACATGGCAGTTGTAAATATTGGCCACAACAGCGTTTGAAATATTTTGTAGTGATGCCCATAGGTATCTTTACCATTTTCAGTATGCAATCATCCAAGTATCCTTTCTCTAGATCAACGATATCAAAGGACTGATGTTTATTGAAAAAAATTTCAAATATTGATTCATCTAACCAAAGAACATTAATCAAGTTATCTGGTGTCTAATTTTTGTGTTCTTTAGCCTGATTCAATCGTTTCTTTTTATGAGCTTTGGTCAGACTTACTTGCTACACAACCTCTGAGAAAAAACACCTAAAAAATGTTGTTAAATTGTTGTGGCTCTGATTTTTGTTACATGGTGTTCATTGAAACCAGTGGTGATTTCTGGTGCTGTCCATCAAGGATTTAGAATGGAACTCATAACTATGTTGTCTTCCTTTCTTGCGGTGGTCTTCCAGACCATTTACCCTCAAAATAACAATCCAGTTTCATCTTTTCATTCAATTGTTTTTTGTACACAATATTCTAATTGCCAACATGTCATGCCAATGACATGTTGGCATATTAAAGTTTTATGCCAATGTCATGTCTAATATGCCAACATGTCATATTTTGATTAGAAAAGCCCAAACCATGTAAAGTATAAATTTCCACTTTTTTTTTAAACTTAACTCTTTACTCTATCACATTTTGATGGTTAAAATGGAAAAAAAGAATTTTATGATAAAAATTAAATTATTTTTTTTGCAAAATTGTGTGTAATTGACAAATTATTTTAGGCTGAGAAGAAGCTCTAAGATATTTAGATTTTAGGAAATAATACTTGAGTAGAAAATAAAAATTAATTAGTTTCTATAAATTAAAATAAAAATATATTAGTTTATATAAATTAAAAATTTATATAAACGAATTTATTTTTAACGACAAAAAAAAAAAAAAAAAAAAAAAAAAAAAAGATTAGGTTATATATTTATATTTTTTATTTTAAATAATATATAAAATTAAATAGTACCTTCTAATTTAAGAGATAACTTGAAAAAGTAATACCCGTGATAACAGCAGTTTCTGTAATATTCATAATTTATTTCTAAATAGATAAAAAAAACTTTCTAGAAGATTAAATAGAACAAACATTTTAAAAATAAAATAAAAAAAACAACAAAAGATTACACTTTGAGAAGATTAGTATATTGTATGTTATATTAGTATGTGTGTGTGTGTCTCTCTATATATTTATATTTTTTTATATTTTTGCTCATGGTCCAAAGGTCACTCCAAAACTTCGATCACTTGATTCTAAAACATGTACTCTAACAACTGCGCCATGGCATTTTAGAATCCACAATGGACTCTAATAAGTAAATCAAAAGACAGATAAGAGAGGATAATATATTTTAATAATAAACAAAACTAGAGCGCCATTATGCTTTCTAGAAACTTAACAAGATAAGAAAAAACATGCTTGCGCGTTAAGTCTAAAAATGGTTACTAGGACCCAGTCCTTTTAAACTAGTTTCTACACTCCCCATCTTAGAGATGGCATCTCTAACAATTGTGTAGTTTCATCTTCAATTCTGCCGTTTTTGCGGACACCCGTTTCTCCTGTAAATCGGCTGGAGGTACAATTCTCAGTTGAAGTTTCAGGGGAACCAATCGCTTTACATCACGTTTTAAATTTTTAGCATTACCATCTTTTCCAATTACGCGTAGCACAGCTACTTGAACCTTCCTATCGCTTCTTGTTATTTTTTTGATAACAACACCCTTTTTCCAACGGCTTTGAGGCAATTTATCATCGTCTTTAATCAAAACCATATCATTTACTTGAATGTTATTTATAACATCGTATTTCCAACGATTGTAAACGTGGTGTTCTCGTAGTTCATTTAAGTATTCCTTGTTTTAAAATGCTGAATCGAGGTCTTTAAATGGTCAAATTGCTCCAGTGCACTGATTTTAACTGAGTCTGGATCTTCTGTATTAACTGATCCTACTTGACTAGAAAGCCTTCTGCCAACAATTAAATGAGATGGAGTCAATGGCTCCACATCATATTCGTCAGACACATAACACAAAGGTCGGCTGTTTAAAATCATTTCTACTTCTGCTAACTCTGCATTCATTTGATCAAATGTCAGCCAAGCTTTCCCCAGTGTTTTCCTTAACGCTCTTTTAACTATACCTATTAATCTCTCCTAAAAACCTCCCCACCATGGGGAAAGCGGTAAAATAAATTTCCAATTAATAAATTTGGTACATAAAAATCTAGATAGTTCCTTTGATTTGAACGTAGAAAAATTATCGCTAACAAACATTTTTACATAACCTCTTCTTGCAAAAAATCATTTTAGTGCACAAATAACTGAAGGACATCCATTCTTGGGGTCAATTCTAGGTGTACATTCCTTGTAGCTGCACATGTAAATAAAACCAAATAAGCTTTGTGTAATGTGCTGGTTTCTGAATATATATCTTTAATGAAAAATGGTCCAACAAAGTCAACTCCTGTATTGGCAAAAGCAAAATCACTGTTTACACGGTACTCTGGAAGAACAGGTGGTTCAGGACCTTTAAAGGTTTTACCTTGTACTTTCTTGCACACGATGCAACGCTTTATAAGGGATAAAATTCGTTTTCTTCCTCTAGCAAACCAATACTTTGATCGAATTACATGTCAGGTCAGGTTTTCCTGCTACTGGTAACATGTAACCCAGTACAACCTGCTCCATGTCCTGCTGCCTTGTAGGATACGCTTTTTTAGGCAAAGGCTAGGAGAAGTTAACTCCGAATTAAAACACCCCCTGCCTTGGGGCTCTTGGTTGAGTAAAGGCTAGAGATGGTGTCTCGATAAAAATACTCATCTTGGGCAGATGTTACATGCATCCAGCTGCTGTCTTGTAGAAGGCCTCCTAGGCAAAGACTTAAGGGGTAAACAGATTCTATCTGTTGACCAGCCTCGCACCCCTTCCTCATCTATTAGGCTGGCGCAGATGTATTTTTAATACATTGTTTCCAGTTTAGGATGTTGAACGCTGGATCTTCTTGACTCAATGCGTGGGTATTGCTTGTGTCTCTATTTTTATGACTGGGCAACTCATTCTATTATCTCCTTATGAGGGTACAGCTCTAAAACTCAGTTTTATGGTTCTGAGGCCGGCTGGTAGTCAGGTTTCCCGAACTCTGTGGTAGCTCTCAGAGAGGCTGATTCCATCAACAGCCGAAAAATATCAGAGTACTAACAGTGCCATGTTGCGCATGGATGGTGTCCCTGTTTGTACTTTTGGTGTGCATTGCAGAGGCCACATTTGGAGCCCTTTGTTACGGCTTAGGGTTTATTAATAGTAATGAGGCTATTGCTTAGTTGTTAAATAGTGTACTGAGTACTATCTATACTTGAGTCAAGTTCTTTATAAATTTAAAATGACTAAAGTACCTAAAACTAAAAAACACAAAAAACCATCGTCATCACCAAGTTCTCTAAACCTATCATTTACTAATATTCGTGGTCTTCGAAGTAACTTTTCTTCTGTTGAGTCTTATCTCTTGCAAAGTTCACCAGACCTACTTGCTCTTTGTGAGACTAATTTGAGTTCGGCTGTCCCATCTAGTGATCTTAGTGTTGATGGTTATCTTCCTTTAATTCGTAAAGACTCCAATAATCACATGCTTGGTCTGGGCATCTACATTCGTAAGAACTCACCCATTTGTCGTGAAACTAGGTTTGAATCTACAGACTATTCATTTATGTGCTTTCGTTTAGCACAACTTCACTCTATCGCCTTTCTCTTTGTTCTATATCGCTCTCCTTCATCCCAAGATTGCACTATTCTTGATGTTATTTCTGATCAAATTGACCAAGCCCTCTCTCTTTATCCATCGGCCAATATCGTCGTTGTTGGTGACTTTAATGCCCACCACACCGATTGGCTTGGCTCTAGTGTCAGTGACTCTGCTGGCGTTAAGGCCCTCAACTTTTGCCTTTCTCAATCTCTAACTCAAATAGTCAACTTTCCAACTCGTTTTCCAGACAACCCTAATCATTTACCTTCTCTACTCGACTTATGTCTTGTTTTGGATCCTAGTCAGTGCTCAATTTCTCCACATTCACCCTTAGGTACTTCTGATCACGGTTTGATCTCTCTAAAACTATTATCAAATTCTTCTACTTCATCAGAATCCCCCTATCATCGTACCACATACAACTTAAAGCTGACTGGGACTCTTTTCTTGACTTTCTTCATGATGGCCCCTGGGTAGAAATCTTTTGTCTCCCTGTTGACAAATGTGCTTCTTACATAACTTCGTGGATTCAGGCTGGCATGGAATCCTTTATTCCCTCTCGACGATTCCAGGTCAAGCCTCACTCTTCTCCTTGGTTTTCCTCACATTGCGCTGCAGCAATTTCTAATTGAAACCGTTACTTCCATATCTATCAGCAAAACAATTCTCCAGAAAACAGACATCTGTTCACTATCGCCAGAAACCATTGTAAAAAGGTTTTGTCTGACGCCAAAGCTCGCTATTCCCAGGTCATTAAATCTCGTATCTCATCACAAAAATTAGGCTCTCAAGACTTCTGGAGAATCTTTAACAGTATCAATAATAAGGGCAAATCTGTTATTCCTTCTCTCTTGTATGGTTCAGACCTTGTCACCTCACTTAAAGACAAAGCTGAATTGTTTGCTAAGAACTTTTCATCAATATCATCTCTTGATTCCACTAGTTGCATTTTACCTGACATAGCCGTCAAACAGGTTGATCCCTTGCTTGACATTCGCATCACTTCAGCTTCTGTATCTAAAGTAATTTCCTGCTTAGACTCTTCAACAGCTTGTGGTCCTGACAACATTCCTGTTGTAGTCTTGCAGAGGTGTTCTCCTGAGCTTTCATCCATACTCTCTAAACTATTTAACAAGTGCTTATCAGAGTCTTGTTTTCCATCATGCTGGAAAGCAGCATCTGTTATCCCTATTTTCAAAAATTCCGGAGAGCGATCTGATTCATCTAACTACCGTCCCATTAGTCTTCTTCCTGTCATAAGCAAGGTTTTTGAATCTTTAATCAACAAACACTTAATCTCTCATCTTGAATCAAATAACTTACTTTCTGATCATCAATATGGATTTCGATCTTCTCGTTCTACAGCTGATGTGCTAACAGTAATAACCGATAGGTTTTACCGTGCATTAGATAGAGGTGGAGAGGTTAAGGCTATCGCACTTGACATTTCTAAAGCTTTTGATAAAGTTTGGCATGCTGGTCTTCTCCATAAGCTTTCTTCTTATGGTGTAGCTGGTAACGTCTTTAAGATTATTGAGTCCTTTCTTTCCAATCGTAGTATAAAAGTTGTCCTCGATGGACAACACTCTTCTTCACATCCTGTAACTTCAGGGGTTCCTCAAGGTTCAATCCTTGGCCCTATACTCTTTTTAATTTACATTAACGATCTTCCAGATATTCTCACATCTAAGGTGGCATTATTCGCTGACGACACTACCATTTACTCTTGTCACGATAAGAAGCCTACACTCTCTGATTGCTTGGAGGGGGTATCTGAGCTTGAAAAGGATCTCACTTCTGCTACAGCATGGGGCTCACAGTGGCTGGTGAACTTTAATTCAGATAAAATTCAATTTTATTCGGCCAATCGTTATCGTAATAATTTAGATCTTCCTATATTTATGAATGGTAATGTACTAGATGAGTCATCTACCATTCATCTTCTAGGATTAACTCTTACTTCTGATCTTTCTTTTAAACCGTATATCAAATCCATTGCAAAATTAGCATCTGCTAAGGTTGCATCTCTTTATCGAGCTCGACACTTTCTTACTCCAGATTCTATTCTCTATCTCTATAAATCTCAAATCCGTCCCTGTATGGAATACTGTTGCCACATCTGGAGCGGATCTTCTAATGATGCTCTTTCTCTTTTAGACAAGGTGCAAAAACGAATTGTAAACATAGTTGGACCTGCTCTGGCAGCCAATCTCCAACCTTTGTCACATCGTCGTAATGTTGCTTCTCTTTCTCTTTTCTACAAATACTATAATGGGCACTGCTCTAAAGAGCTAGCGTCCCTTGTGCCATCTACTAAAATTCATTCTCGTGTTACTCGCCATTCAATTAAGTCTCATCCTTTTTCTGTGACTGTTCCTAAGTGCTTCAAAAACTCTTATTCTTCTAGTTTTTTTCCTCGAACATCAGTTCTTTGGAATTCGCTTCCTTCATCTTGCTTTCCTGATTCATATAATTTGCAATCTTTTAAGTCATCAGTCAATCGTTATCTTGCTCTGCAGATTTAGTCTTTTCTCTTCCAGTAACTTCCAACTCTTATAGTGGTTGCTTGCAGCCTTGTTGGAAGTGAAGATGTTAAAAAAAAAAAAAAAAAAAAAAGAATTTCATTTAATGTACTGTTAATTCCAGCATGGCCTGTTTTTTCATGTGCTCTTAATATTAATAATTTTGTAAACATTGAATCTGTCTGAAGATAGATTGGATGCTTGATATCAAGTTCAACAAGTACATTAGGAAAATGTCCATGTAATTGTAAAACACCATCACTATTGTATTATAAATTCAAGGATTGACAAATATCTGAAAACGTGTTGAGCTTTTGCTTGATTCGATATAAGAAATTATTTATAATTCGTATCACGTATGATGTTATTAATAAAAGCTTGTTCATTGAACTGTAATCATCTATTGTTAATATCTAATGTAAGTTCACAATTGTTTCAATTAATACACTCTTCACCACAGTGGTATCTTCCAGCATACTAAAAACAGTATCAACTTCAGATTGATGAAACATGTTTTTGACATCAACAATTCCATTTAAGTTAAGCTTTTGTTTTTTTAGTTCTGAATCGATAGAAATGTTTGTTAACTCATCCTCGTAATTGCATTTTGAAGCCCATTCCCCGGGATCCTTTCTTAAGAATTCAGGTCCATTCCAATAAACTTTATTTTTAAGCATTTGAAATTTTCTCTAGTTGGAATATCAGCAGGGTTTACAGTTCCAGAAACAAAATGCCAATCATCAATATTAGATAAACTTCAATTTGAATTAACACGGTTTTCTACCCAACATTTCCATTCTTTATTTACTCCATGAATCCACAATAAACAAATTTTTGAATCACTTCAATAGTAAACCTTTTCAATATGAAGAACACCATTAATTGCATTCTTTACAGAACTTATCAGTTTACTTAACATTAAACAATCCAAGAGTTCAAGTCTTGGAACATTCCGCAAATTTTATATGCCAAAATTTTTAAATAATATTGGGCCTAGCCCGTAAGGGTTAGTGTTATGGTCATCGAGCACAACTATTTTCCTAACCGCAATTACTGTCACTGCGAAAGAGGATTTTTGTCTGTGGAAGATTCCTGGGCTAGCTTTTTAGTCATAAATCAGTTATAAATCCATGCATAGGTGTTTAATCCATCATGGTTTTCTGGAGTATGGCTGGGCTGGCTTGGTTTAGTTCAGAGACAAATCTTTTACGCTGGTTACTAACAATACAAGACTCTACTAAACGACATAAACAGCACAGACTTACACATTACACCTATACACCCTTATGCACATACAGCCTGTTTACATCTTTTGCATGCTTTTTGTTCTTTCATAGATAAACTTTCTTTATTTAAACTCATCCTTATTTAGATAATATTTTCTTTTAATAGATATGTTGTTGAAATGTAGATACAGATTTGTATGTTATCTATATGTGCTAATCATGTGTGATTGAATTTTTCATTAAAGGATTCATATTCATATTATTATATTATCTTGCATTGAGAAAACTTCATTTCTTAATTTTTTTTTTCCGCTTTCTACATCGTTTTTATATCACGATTTATATCATTGTTATATTACCCACAACTAATTTTTTAACCACTCATTTGGCTTAAAATTGTCTGGTTTTATTACAATATTTATTTAGTCTTATTGCTATATTTATTAATATATTACTTATCTCCTGATTTTCATATTATTACTGTTTACAGAAACTTTCATATTATATTATCTTGCATTCATTACTCAGCTTTGTTTTAATTTTCACAACTTTTATCTTTATTATTACTCAGAGAATATTTTTCCTTCATTTAATGTTTACATATATATCGCTTACATTTTTAATGTTTACATATATATCGCTTACATTTTTAATGTTTACATATATATCGCTTACATTTTTAATGTTTACATATATATCGCTTACATTTTTAATGTTTACATATATATCGCTTACATTTTTAAGGTTTACATATATGTCGCTTACATTTTTAAGGTTTACATATATGTCGCTTACATTTTTAAGGTTTACATATATGTCGCTTACATTTTTAAGGTTTACATATATGTCGCTTACATTTTTAAGGTTTACATATATGTCGCTTACATTTTTAAGGTTTACATATATGTTGCTTACATTTTTAAGGTTTACATATATGTCGCTTACATTTTTAAGGTTTACATATATGTCGCTTACATTTTTAAGGTTTACATATATGTCGCTTACATTTTTAAGGTTTACATATATGTCGCTTACATTTTTAAGGTTTACATATATGTCGCTTACATTTTTAAGGTTTACATATATGTCGCTTACATTTTTAAGGTTTACATATATGTCGATTACATTTTTAAGGTTTACATATATGTCGCTTACATTTTTAAGGTTTACATATATGTCGCTTACATTTTTAAGGTTTTTGTGCAACGTTGCTATCATATATTATTCTATTATTGTTATGATTTTGGGTTTCGCGGGTTACTCATTTTCCTACACTTTTGATTGGTTATCATATTTCGAATGAGGTATTTATGACAGCGTTAGAGTTTATTTAAGGGTATTGTTTTGTTTATTAAAAAAAATTTTAATGAGGTATACTGCTTTCTGATTATCTTGGGCTTGTTTATTGTTTATTTGGTTTTATTTCTTAAAATAAATTGATTAATATTTTTATGTTTCTATTAGAATTTTAATTTATTTTGTTTTCATGTTTTCTTTTGGTGGTACGGTAAGTGTTTTATTTAGTTATTTTTATTTTTGTTTGTTCAGTAAATCTATACTTTTTATATCATATCATCAAAAAAAATATTGGTGCTTTACAAATTTGGGGTTGGTTGGGTTTTGGCTATTTGTAGTGAGTCATTTTTTACTGCAGTATGGAATAGGCGTAAGTCGCGGGGTAAAGCATAAGTGGCGATGACGTTTGTCTGACGGGATAAACTAGTTATAAATGCTGATCCTCATCGAAATGCCAGTAATAATAGACGCGACTCTGAGGAGATGTTTATTACTTATCACTACGCTAATTATGTTTACACATTAGCATTAATGTTTTTTTTCCATTATTAGTCCTTTCATTGTTGTTAGCATATTTTTAATTTGCTGAATGGTTTTTTGTTTTACAAATTGTTGACTGGTTATGTATTTCTTGTATATTTTAGTTCATATTAGTATTTATAAAACAATTTTTTTATTTTTATTTTTTATTTTTATATATACATATATTTTTTATTATTATTTGTTTTTATTTTTTTTAATTTTTTTCATTGTTATTATGGTTGAGTACTGTTTTGGTTGTATAGCTTGTCTTATTTATTTTTAAATATTCCTCTACTAATCTTTATTTTTGTCTTGACAACTGTCAAAATATGCTTTGTCTAATAAATAATTCTCCTTTATTCTAATGTACTTCATTTCTTCCTTTAGGCGTTCACTGCTCGTGTGTGACCATTCGGCGAATTTTATATGCCAAAGTTTTTAAATAATACCAATATTTAAAAATGCTTGTTTGATGTCCGATGTTAAAGCAATCTTGTGAAGTCTAAATTGAACATATTTTGAAGATGCATCAAACACTATCCTCACTTTCGTTGTTTCTTTATCTAAACGCATAACAGCAGTATGTGGCATGTAATGAATTCTACCAGGCAACCTAGTGTCTGTAACCTTCTGAATGATTTCATCATTTAGGTATTGATTAATAACATCATTATACTCATGTCGAAGTGCTTCATCCTTGTCAAGTTGTCGTTTTAAGGAATCAAGTCTTTTTTCACTATTTGAATAGTTATCTGGAAGAGTTTCATGAAACGGTTTAAACGGTAAGGTTACTACATATTTTTCTCCATTGTGGTAAACTTTGTTTTGAAACTTGTAATAAACTTCATGTTCTTCAACTCCTAAACTTTCAATTTCCCAGAACTTTGTTAAATTCAATTTCAAACTATCATTGTCAATCTGTAAGGCAT